>CM026397.1:54431016-54451016 GCA_014843695.1 Archivesica marissinica | reverse complement strand
AATATGACACTTGAACATATTAACATCGATACCCTCAAACCAATGCTTAATATACATATATTCGATGTCATTGATATACATTACAAAAAGGAAATGTGATAAACATTCACCCTGTCTAACCCCTAACATGCATTCGAAACTGTCACTTATCTTGTTATAATACTTAACTCTTGATCTCACTGCTATATACATCGTTTTTAATAATGATTAAAATGCTTACTCTAATATCTAGTTGGACTAATTTGGACACATTATCACGGTTTACATAATCAAAGGCTTTACTAAAGTCTATAAATGCACAATATAGATGCTTACAACTATTAATCACGTGATTTATTAAACCATGTAAAACAAAATTCACCGTACCTAATTTCGACCGAAAGCCTGCCTGTGCCTCTATATACACACTATAATTGTCAGCCCATTCTGTTAATCGATTGTTTAAAACACGTGTAAAAGGCTTCCCTAATGTACTAAGCAATGTTATTCCTCTATAGTTATTGTCATCATTTATACTGCCCTTTTTATGTAACGGCACTACAAAACCATCTGACCAAGGCCTGGAGGTTATAAAGCTTTTCTCCAATCTCAAACTCAATTCTCAAGCGTCTGATTGGTTCACTCAATCTTAGATATCAGAATCAACCAATCAAATCACTAGAGCTCGAGTTTGAGATCTGCAGGACTCAGGAAAATATCCAATTTCAAATATCTTGTTAAATAATGATAGTAAATGTGGCATTAAAATACAATTATCATGTACACATAACTCATTTAAGTACAAATCAGGACCTCCACGTTTTTGGGGGATTAACTGATTAATTGTTTTTTAAATAAAATATGTTGTAATTGGAAAATTTAATTACTCAAACATAATATTAAACTCCTCATTATGCTATTACAAACTATTATGCTGGACATGGTTTCATGTTATTATCAATATGTTTGCATTTAACTACTAAAAACATACAACGTCATTGCTTATATAATGTGTGATACATACAGCATCATTGCTTATATATTGTGTGATACATACAACGTCATTGCTTATATAATGTGTGATACATACAGCGTTATTGCTTATATAATGTGTGATACATACAACGTCATTGCTTATATAATGTGTGATACATACAACGTCATTGCTTATATAATGTGTGATACATATAACGTCATTGCTTATATAATGTGTGATACATACAACGTCATTGCTTATATAATGTGTGATACATACAGCGTCATTGCTTATATAATGTGTGATACATACAACGTCATTGCTTATATAATGTGTGATACATACAGCGTTATTGCTTATATAATGTGTGATACATACAGCGGCATTGCTTATATAATGTGTGATACATACAGCGTTATTGCTTATATAATGTGTGATACATACAACGTCATTGCTTATATAATGTGTGATACATACAGCGTCATTGCTTATATAATGTGTGATACATACAACGTCATTGCTTATATAATGTGTGATACACACAACGTCATTGCTTATATAATGTGTGATACATACAACGTCATTGCTTATATAATGTGTGATGCATACAACGTCATTGCTTATATAATGTGTGATACATACAACGTCATTGCTTATATAATGTGTGATACATACAACGTCATTGCTTATATAATGTGTGATGCATACAATGTCATTGCTTATATAATGTGTGATACATACAACGTCATTGCTTATATAATGTGTGATACATACAACGTCATTGCTTATATAATGTGTCATACATACAACGTCATTGCTTATATAATGTGTGATACATACAGCGGCATTGCTTATATAATGTATAATTTGAATGTATATTATGTAAGACTAACAAGATACATTAAGATGTATACGTTATATATATATATTCTGTTCTTGTATTTTTATGCCGGCAAAGAATTGCGTCACTTAATTTCGCCACCAAAACAAACCGATGTGTTCAGTGTGTGTGTTCCGTCCTTATTATAATGATACTCAGAGAAACTCTAGATATTGACATATAACATAACTGTGTAAACTATTGACACTAACTGTTCGCTACTTATGGTCGACATGGGTTACATAAAACATATGTTATAGAGATTCATTAATTAACCATACATTTTCGAACTCAAGTTTAAAAAAATAAGTTTCTGTTTATAAGCATTAGTTAAGTTTCTGTTTATAAGCATTAGTTAAGTTTCTGTTTATAAAAGAGGCATCACAAAGGTGCTTTTTGTTGTTATAAATATTTAATTTGTGGTCAATATCTAGCACATTCTAGAACCTACGCCCCATGATGTGCATGTGTTACTTTCACCGCAACTGGATTCGTACACAATACTTTCACCGCAACTGGATTCGTACACAATATTTTCACCGCAACTGGATTCGTACACAATACTTTCACAGCAACTGGATTCGTACACAATTGACCTTTCTGCCGATTTTGATTGACATCTGGCGTTAGCCAATCGCACCATTCGCGCACACCCCCGGCAACGGTTTATCGCCGCCATCTTGTTAGACATACAATGCATATTAGACAAACTAGTAACGAGTAGACAAATTTGAAAAGGCGTGGATTTGATCGAAAATACGGGTTTTAAATTGTTTTAATGATGTTGAAAATGTGTAGCTTTGGTGTGTGGGTTAGTTATAGTACAACATTAGTCGATATCCTGGTGATCGCCGTTAAATTCAACCCATTTCAAAATCCTTGGACAAATCTAAAAGTGTGTATATGAACCACAAAATACCAGACAGCTGCTTTAAAAACAATGCATCTATAAAAACACCGACCGACCCCATATAGTCATTCTTTTATCGCAAACACGGCAATCAAATTTAAGCGTGTCACACTGTTTATTGGGAGTAATCAACAACTTACCGGTACATCACAGAGACCGCCAACATAATATCTCGATAGGGGCCTACTGGTATTATCAAGATCAAAGTATTGCACATCGGAATTTAGCACTGATTGTGCTAATAATTGGTCAATTATAAAATGTGTGCACACAATTATAGTATTGATTACTACACCGAGTCATTGTTTTATCGTTCTGTCAGACAAACGAGTTATTTAGTAAAATTGTAATCAAATCTGATAACGAGTGATCGTGATCTGAAATTATTTTTTGAAAATTAATTACAAATTAATTAATGCTGTCTGTGACAATGGTGAAAATATGTAGTTACGGGCTGTGTGACAGTGATAGTAGATATCCAGATCGATTGATAGGTGACGTTTAATTCGTGCCATTTCCAAAACCTAAGACAAATCTTGAAAAATGTCTAAGGTGGATTAAGTTGTGTGGACGACCAGCTGAATACATCCAAAATTAATGCAAACATATATATTTGCACACAAGTAAGTTGAAATTAATTTATTTATGCATAATAAAATATTTCGAAAAAATATATTCTGCATTTATAGATCTACTGTTCTGGTCACAAGAGATATGTGAGTATAATGGTGATTACAATTATACATGTGGTTCATGCATATTGTCGTGGATGGTGGACTAGGGATCAGATAGTAGTAATAGTACTCATGCATGTGCAGAGCTGTGGGATTCCCATATTAGCTCAGTGAACGTACTGGTGTTCAGTATTTGGGCCTAATGTTCGAGTCTTCTAGGAGGCATAGGGTCGAGTCTCTCAAGACAGTGGCATATTTCATTTCTTTTAATGTCAAAGTTGACACGATGTGGTTGTTCACTCTTCCGTTGACTGCGAAAGCATTTTCCACGAACACGTCCTCATTCGTTAAATATATATGTACATTAGAGAAATAACATTCACTAAAGAACCTAAACACTTGTTGACTTGCTTTCAACAAGATATTAATATCTGGGTAAAATAAAACTGAGAAATTCCACGGAATTTTATCTAGATTAACTCGATGCAGGTCTGCGTTAGACGCCATTTTGTTAGATAGCTTGTCTCGCGTGGTTACAGCGAGCACTTGTAACTATGGGGGGCGTGCCTAAGTAGCGTTTGCAGAAAGGTCAATTGTCTTCATAGGAACACGATTTCATTTGTCGAGTATTTTGATCGAACATTTGCACTAACCTGTTTATTCATTCATAATGTACAGTACATATCTCTTGCATGCAAAACGAAAATGGGTGGAATCGAACGCTTAGTTTGAACAATATTTATTCCATGTTATGTTATATTTTTTATATTTCGGGTTTTACGCCTGCATCAGCATTTTGGGCTATATCGCCGGCGGGCAGTTTACCTAACAACACATTTCAGTACTTGGGTGCACCAACCTCCGTAAGAAACTGCCAACTTTTTCATATAAATGAGACACGGTCTGAGCGGGGCTAGAACCCCTTGACCATCAGTGATGATAGGTTACAATGGTATACAAGTCAGCGACCTTAACCACTCGACCACTGAGGCGGACTTATTCCATGTAAAACATATGAATAATACAATTTTCACAAAGGAAAAACGTTTTCATAAAACTTAAAGCTTACTTATATCATCTCCATTTGTGTGTTTTACGTTTATGTATCGTCGCTACCGGTTGCCCATATGAGCGACGCCTCCTGAAGAGATTAATCATGTTAGATATTTGGAGGATAGTGCAATTATACAGACAGAGACCCATTCCAGAGTCTCATCTGTTTTTTTTTTACGTGCACGGTGTACAACACCGACACGAGACCTCGGTTTAAAGTCCCATCTGAAAGACTGTTAATTTTAATTAATTAATTAGGGTCAGACGGGGGGAGGGTCGAACCTACGATCACTGGATTACCAGCACAGCGTGTTACCACTGTACTACAAATCCGTCATCTCCATTATATCCATTCACTCGATTTGAGTAAATGTCTAATCAGTGCAACAAATAAATAGAATTACAAAAATCAATCCATGTTAAATGTTATGGGACATCTTAGAAGTTGGGGACCCTAATGTACATACATACCTTTCACCACACAATTATCATCGTATTCATTTGTCAAGTATAATTTTGATTGACTATTTTCACTAAGCTAATACGTTTTTTTATATTTAAGTTTATTTAACGTCGCTACCGGTTTCCCATTTGAGCGACAGGCAGTTTACCTAACAACACCTTTCCTGGGCAGGCTCCAGCGGTTAACCAGTACTTGGTGCACCAACCTCCTTAAGAAACTGCCAACTTTTTCATATAAATGAGACACGGTCTGAGCGGGGTTATAGGTCTGAGATGATAGGTTACAGTGGTATACAAGTCCGCGACCGTAACCACTCGACCACGGAGGCGGACAGTTAATACGTATACTTTTCCTTGCGATACAGGTTAACTAACTAGTATTGGAACTATTTCTGGAGTAATATTTCCATTATTAAAGAATAGCACTTATAACTGAACATAGAATGTTACATTATGTAAATATATAATGATATCACAAAGCAATAGGGACTTTGCATGAACTTGAGTGTACACAGAAACAGGTCAAATTAATCTTATTCTTGGAAAATAATGTTATAATAATATTATATTATATATGCATGTTGCTCAAAGTCCAAATTCCGTATATATATATTAATATTTTAATGTTTGATTTTGAAAATTAATAATATTCAAGAAATAATATTTGTCTTTCTGTTGAATATGCATTTCTATTCAGTGTACATTGACACGTTTCAAATGAACTTTGTAACCTTCTTGAATTAAATCCGTTTACAAAAATCGAAATAGTCGCTCAGAAACGATAACATTCAAATAAATATAAACTGTCGTATACGCGAATTTGTTTAATCAACAAACGAAATGTAAACACGCACATCGCGCATGCGTGAAACAAGAGCGGATATGCCATGTTTGTTTTCAATATTGCCGAAGGAGGACGATGCATTCCGAATGCAAATCAGGTTCCGATTGTAAACAAGTGCGCGTGACCGACCGATTCGGAAAGTCCTACTTTCGGTTTCGAGTTTGTTTTATCGCAAACAAACACTGTTTACTAATTGAACATAAATATACAAATACAAATTTAGAATGTCAATATCTTTTATTTCATACGATGTAATGCTGCTTTAATCATATTTGCTTAAAGTTCCAATAAAAGCGTAAATAAAAAGAAGTAGAAAATGCAAACCGTTTGTTGTGATAGCATGCATTATTTTTGAAGCTGCTGTATCAATGTCATCCTCGGCGTCGATGTAGTTTAAATGTCTGACAGAGCTGGGTACTGAACAAGGTTCAATTTTGATTGGGATCAGATTGTATTCCTTTCTTATCCTAAGATCCAATGCTTTGTCAAGTTCGTCTTGACAATACCGACTGCTTTCAAAATCTTCTGATAAAACAATCAACATATTTGAACTGTTTTCAATAGCTTCGTACATGCTTTCCACAACTGAACGTCCACAGATAAAGTCACGTTCATAATAGCAACACGTGACTCCACACGCCTCGAGTTCTTTCACGAGTGTTCGAACTACGACATTAGTAAGTGTGCTACTTTTGTAAGATACGAATAAATGGTATTTCTTGCCATGTGGTATTTCTGGAATTGTAGTCGCCATTAGTAAATTATTTACTAAAACTTTAATACTAAATCCATGGTCATAATCCGTTTATTAAATTGCTGTTTCGGTTTACTAAATACTAGTCCAACGCGATATGTGAAATATGTATATAAACAGAAAACCAATACAATAAACACGATATAGGTGATCAAGGTATAAACACCGCACGATAATCACAACATTATCGGAAGAGTCCATTGACTTGCTATATGTGTTTTTATGTTACTATTTATAGGCAAACGTTACCATTCAATTGTATAGACTACACAATAGTCAATTTGTATATGAAGTAGTAATATAAAAACACATATAGCAAGTCAATGGACTCTTCCCATAATGTTGTGATTATCGTGCGGTGTTTATAGTTGGTATCGACCAGGTATAATGAGATACAATCACTTAGTCAAAATAAAAGCATGCTTCACTATATCTTAGTGTAATGGTATCGTCCTCAATATCGCGTTGCATTTATAGCAATGCACCTGTATTGATTTTCACATTTCAATGTGCTTTATTTAGTAACGTGGGTATTTCCTGTACTATATTAGCATATTTATTATTTCTCTTAGCTATTCATTATGTGTCAGTTGTTATCAATGGCGTGCTTATTTCATGCCTATTTTGTGATATTGCAAGTAAGTTAATATATTTATTTTCCCGACATTGGACAGATAAACTATATAACACAACCAATACTTGGAATGTGAGATAGTATGATGTGACAAGCCTGTGCATATTAATAATTTAACTTTCGTTATCGATAAGGCCACATTTGGTTTTGATGTAAGATTATTTGGACAACTACCTGTTTGTTTTCTTTTATTAATGTTTGATTTTGAAAATTAATAATATTCAAGAAATAATATTTGTCTTTCTGTTGAACGTCATTGTTGTCAAACAGGTGCGTTGGTCCTTATGGTTCATACATTACTTAATATTACTTATCAAAGAGCAAACTGCGCGTAAAGCAGATATATATTCACATTTTATTTGAAAGTATGCAAATGTTGATGTTTTCATTAATCCCATTTATATGTAGTCTAAAAATCCCTTTCAACACCACAGGCCTCTCAATAGGCTTACAAAAAGTGTAGATCCAGATGAGCCGGCTCATCAGAATCTGCACTTTTTGCCAGTAATATTACTATTTTTAGACATAAAATACCCATTTTGATAAATGAACTGGTCCAAATGTAATTTTCTTTATAATTTATTTAATATCATGCACCAGTCCATGTCAGTTACTTAGTGTTGAATGGGTTAAACAGAGGTAAATATAAAGAAATATGTGTTTGTTTTTGTAAAATGAAAAAGTTCATCCTCTGCTCAGGAAGGTAACGTGATAGTTATGCGACAATGTCACAATGCGCATTTTTTACAGGTCAATTCAAATATAGTGTTCCTCTTACAGCTTTTTAACATTTTTTCTTCAAAAATACTATTGTCCTAGATATTTACTATTTATGCTAATTCAGTTTCATCCATTATTTTTCAAATCCAACTTGGCGTCTCTATTCACCAAGTGCACTGACAAATGAATATACGGCTGTTAG
Source organism: Archivesica marissinica (assembly GCA_014843695.1). NCBI lineage: Eukaryota > Metazoa > Mollusca > Bivalvia > Venerida > Vesicomyidae > Archivesica > Archivesica marissinica. The sequence continues at coordinate 54,442,928 of CM026397.1, read as the reverse complement.
AGGCATGTCGATTGCCAGTAAAATCGGCAGCAAGACAGTATGGTGCATTGTTTTCAAATCAAACCTGGCGTCTCTATTCACCAAGTGCACTGACAAATGAATATACGGCTGTTAAAGGCATGTCGATTGCCAGTAAAATCGGCAGCAAGACAGTATGGTGTGCCACTCTCCACATTAAGTTTAATTTCTCTCCATGTCACAACTTACATCATATTGAAGAGTAATCAGAATTTGTTGTGGGTACCAATTATTACTATGCCCATTGTTAATTAGCTTTTTGGAACTTAACTATAATCAACATTTATGTTACATGAATGTTCAAAAATAGGTACCTTTTCGAGCCATGTTAAAATCACAAGCGAGTGAAAGTGTATTTATTTTGAACATTTGTTATGCAATCTGAGTTTAGACAATTCACTTTACTTAGTAATATTATTTCACCTGCTGTAAAACAGACTGACAAGAAGTCATTCACCGAAAAGCCTTAGGCGGTCGATTACCGGTAAGCCAATGGTAAATTAGACTATAAATAACCCAAATATAAAATAAAAAAACAGGGTAACCAATCTTGACTCCATACTGACTGAAATGGACTCCAGGCATGACAAGGCTGAACAATATTCTCGCCGTAACTGTTTACGACTATCAGGCATCCAAGAGGCTCACGATGAAAATGCTGATGACATCGTCCGCAACCTTATGGACTCGATCGGTGCAGGAAACGTCCATTTGACAGACATTGACCGTATCCATAAGTTGGGAAAATGGCCATCTGATCTACCTAGTTCGGAAGAACTCCAAAACATGAAGCAAGCCCCTCCTGGTCGTCCACGGGACATATTAATAAAATTTGCAACCTACCGAGCTCGGCAGTTTGTGTTTCAGAAAAAATCAAAGCTGAAAGCCTGTGGTTACATGAAATGCTTCCTGAATGAGGATCTCATTCGCACCCGTGGCAATCTCTCATTCCTGGCGCGTCAATTGGTGAAATCCAAGTCAATATACGCGACATGGACGACTGACGGGGTCATCATCGTCAAGCTAACCCCCACAAACGTAGACAAACTGTATCGGATTGAGACGATGGCTGACTATGTGAAACTGAGAGGCATTTTAAAGATCGACTAACTTTGTTGTGCAGTATAGATGACCATGCATTGTCTATAAATAGCATCATATGGTCGTTACCTGTATAACCCATCGTGATAATCTGACCGTGAACATTCAAGTGCGTTTATATTTAGATTAATCTATTATTAGAAGATCATATTTGTTTTCTATCTGTCAGCAGATCAGTATGCGCGATGTTTGCGTATACATGTGATTCTTGACTGCTGGATGGGGTAGTTACAAGTATCACCGTGCTAATTATGCGTAAAATTTATGTGTATTATATGCAACCTCATATCTCTTTTTATTTACGGTGCGATGATTAATGTCATTTTCCCTCTCCATCATGCAATGTATATGGGTATCCTACGTGCTTGTTGGGGGAGGTCGTTACACACATAGGCTATGTATATATATATGTATATGTATGTGTACGTGTATGTATGTGTATATGTGTGTATGTGTGTATGTATGTATGTATGTATATATGTGTATATATATGTAAATGTATATATATGTGTATATGTGTATATATGTGTATGTGTGTATGTATGTATGTGTATATGTGTATACACTTCTTGGTCGTATATGTGTGTGTACTGTATACACATATGATTGACTTGCAGTATGTGCAACTGCAGCGTCGATACTTGTTTGTTATTTACGATCATATATGAAATTGCGATGATTGTGTACATTTCTCTATACACCATAATTGAGTATGTGCTTCTTAAGTGCCGTCGCAGGTGGGTCGTTACATAGTTTCCACACTGTTAGTCATATATCTTTAACTTATATAATGGCAACGTCTACATTAAATTGCTATCGATTACCAGATATGCATGTGTCATAGCTGTGTAAGAATCCCTCTCCATCACACAATGTGTGTATGCTCCCTAAATGTCTGATGCAGGGGGTCGTTACATAATTATCACATGGTTGGCCATATCCATCATTGATTTGTGAAACTGCAACGTCTACACTAAATTGTTATCTATTACCAGATATGCATGTGCCATGGCTGTGTAAGGATCCCTCTTCAGCATACACTGTATATGTGCGCCCCAAGTGTATGTTGCAGGGGGTCGTTACATAATTATAACACATTTAGTCACAATGTTAGTCATATGGTTAATTGACTTGTACCGTGGGCAACCGCCAGGTCTCTACTGTCTCAGGTATTTATTGTGTATGCTATTTTGTATGACGACCAACTGCACTGTGTGTATTTTATGTGTTCGCCTTTTACCTCTTCACTTCTTGGTCGTATTGGAGTGGGTAACTACATATTCACCAAATAGTTGAGTTATATAGATTGCTATGTGTATCCTCAACGTACATACTGCTTTGGAAGCTTACTTTTGTAACATTACTTTGGTAATTGCGGTCTTGAGTGAAGCTAATATCAAATACTTTGCTCCAAGATAGCATAATCATGCAGCAATATGCTAGGACGGGTTGTTTCATTATCACAATACAGATATTAAAACGTAACTGTGCATCGAACAATGACGAGACCTCTTACGAAGTAAGTATTCACTAATATTCCAGCTTCAAACCCTATTCGACACCTAGCTCGATTCCGTTTTTTCGCTCCTATTAATTTTCGCCTATCGACTTTCCATAGTTTCTTCATTACTATATATATAATTTGAGCCCAAGTCCTGGTCATTTCTATACCAGTTTATCATACATATGATAATTCTCATTTTAGTTTTAATCGGGGTCACACTTGGTATTGGGGTGTCCGGACAACGTAGATGCGTGCCACCGATTTATAAATCATTCACCATAGGGACGACAGCGCCACACGTTGACGTGGAGTGATTGCATCCACCCTAGATATGTCTAGATGTAGTATTACCTGTCGTCCCTACCCTACGCTGGACTCTCTCACTGTTTTCGTATCAGAGATCCTGGTAAACCTATTCCTGTTCACACTGACAACTACTAAATCCGGAGATGTGGAGTTGAATCCAGGACCAGACAACAACACTGATATATCTGATTCCCTTTCCGATTCATACAGCACCCTCATAAACAGTGGATTAAGTGTAATGCACGTCAACATTCAGAGTATCCGACCGAAACTCGATATCCTGTCCGTTGAGGCACAACCTTACGATATTCTCGTATTCACTGAAACATGGCTCTTCCCAGATATTTCGAATTCTGATCTTCAGATACTAAATTTCAATCCTCCATTCCGCTGTGATAGAATTGACAGAATCGGTGGTGGTGTAGCCATATATGTTCGAGAAGGCATTCATGCAATTGAGCGCAAGGATCTACACCTGAACGGTCTCGAAGCACTTTGGCTAGAGATTCGTATTAGCCAACGCACTCTTCTAGTTGGTGGCGTATATCGTCCTCCGTCATCAAACAACACTCACTGGCAGCTACTAGAACAGAGCATTGACCAAGTCTTCAATCAACCTTGTGATAACATCATAGTGACTGGTGATTTCAACATCGACACTAGTATCTCTAATAATAATAAAATGTCTCGCCTGATCTCGTCGTACAATGCAGAACAGATTATCACGTCACCTACGCATTTTACAGAAAACTCACAATCTCTTATAGATCTCATATTCGTCAAACACCATAAACATGTCATCTCTAGCGTTGTCGCTGATCCTTTTGTACCTGATCTTGTCCGTTTTCACTGTCCAACTGTAGCAGTTCTCTTGTTCTCAAAACCAAAATCTTCTAACTTCAAACGCCGCATTTGGCTGTATGACAAGGGAGATTACTCTAAGTTCAATGCCCTTCTGAGAGAAACAGACTGGAATAGCATCAACGACAACGACAACATGGACCAAATCTCTATTAATATCACAGACACTATTCTCTCTTCTGCATCACAGAGCATCCCCAATAAACTTGTAACAATCCGCCCAGACGACGTTCCCTGGATGACTAGTGAAGTCCGCAGGTCCATCCGCAGACGTAATCGAATACACAGGCATGCTAAGCATTCAAATACTGTGGCGAACTGGACCGAGTTTAGAAAAATTCGTAACGACACAACAGCACTGATCCGTAAGACAAGAACTAACTACCATGACATCATTGTTAGCAAGATGAATTCCAGCTCTGCCACAGCAAAGCAATGGTTTAAATTTGCTAAAAAGATTACCAACCAGAGTAAACAGTCAATCATTCCAACACTAATTGACAACGGGGTTGAAGCCTCACCAGACACGGAAACGGCTACCCTTCTCAATACATACTTCTGTCAACAAGCCTGTCTAAACGACCGTGATCACAATCCTCCCCCTGATACAAATAACACAGTATTATCCTATCCTCTATTCGTATTACATGTAAGGATGTTAAGGATGCCATTTCTCTTATCGATCCTTCCAAAGCCTGTGGTCCGGACATGGTTAGTCCTAAGCTTATCGCGGCCGGTGTCGAGGAGCTGGCGACTCCTCTTGCTGCATACTTCAACAAATTACTTACACTCTCAAACTTCCCTTCTCCATGGAAAATGGCTAATGTCTGTCCTGTATACAAAACATCCGATCCTTCTAAGCCATCTAACTACCGTCCAATCTCCATCCTTATCTGCCTTGGAAAACTCATGGAGCGATGTGTACACAAGCATCTGTACAACTACGTTGTAACTAACAATCTTCTAACTCCTTATCAGTCAGGCTTCGTCAAGGGTGATTCTACTACCAACCAACTTGCCTTTTTGTACAATGACATCTCCAGAGCCTTAGACGATGGAAAAGAGAATCGGGCAGTTTTCTGTGACATTTCTAAAGCATTCGACCGTGTGTGGCACCGTGGTCTTCTTCACAAACTTTGCTCTCTGGGTATTCGAGGTTCTCTCTATAACTGGTTTGCGTCTTATCTAACCTTACGAAAGCAACGTGTTATAATTGCCAACTCCAACTCTTCCTGGTCGTCGATCAAAGCTGGTGTTCCTCAGGGGTCTATCTTAGGTCCCCTCCTCTTTCTTATCTACATCAACGACATTGTGTCTGATATCAAGGCCAACATACGCCTGTTCGCCGACGACACTAGTTTGTACATCATCGTCGAAGACCAAAACACCTCTGCCACTATTCTGAACAGCGATCTCGTTCGTATCGAATCTTGGTCAAAATCTTGGTTGGTGACATTCAATCCATCGAAGACGGAATCCATGATTTTCTCCAGGAAGCGCAACAGACTCAATCACCCTGTCCTGTATATGGATGGCATCCCCATTAACCAGGTTAGTTCTCACAAGCACCTAGGTCTAACATTTACCGAAGATGGGAAGTGGTCGGCACATATTACATCTATGGTTAATAAAGCATGGCAGCGTATTGGCATTCTTAGATCACTCAAATGTTATCTATCTAGACGATCTTTAGAGCGGATGTACATATCATATGTTAGGCCCCTTCTGGAATATGGTGATGTGGTATGGGACAACTGCTCTAACGAATTGAAAAAAGATATAGAATCTGTACAGGTTGAAGCTGCGCGAATTGTTGCAGGAGCCACAAAGCTTTGCAACAAAAACAGTCTCCTTAGAGAACTTTGCTGGGAAACACTCTCCGATAGAAGAGCAAAACATCAACTTATCGTATTCTACAAGATGAAGACTAGTCGAGCCCCACTTTACTTATCCAACCTTGTCCCAGAACCCACCAGTCCAGCTTATTCCCTTCGCTCTATACCAGATGTACCTGTCCCCCAAACACGCACGCAATCTCATGCATCTTCCTTCCTCCCTTCCACTATCAGAAAATGGAATTCCCTTCCAGAAGAAACCCGTAACGCCGAGACCGAATCAGTCTTCAAGGCCAAGCTGAACATCAACAAGAAAAAGTCTTCACCTCTTTATAATATCGGACAGAGAAAGCTACAAATCTACCACACACGACTACGATTAGGGTGCAGCTTCCTGGCTTTTGATTTACATAGAAACAACATAATCGACTCTCCCTCATGTACCTGTGGTGCTCTGGAGGACGCTAGCCACTATATTTTGCATTGCCCACAATTTGCAGTCCAACGCCAACAACATCTATCCAACCTTCCATGTGCCACACTCATTAACAATCTCCTATTAGGCGACGATCACTTGTCCTTTGATAGCAACTCTCTCGTCTTCATCAATGTCCAAGCATTCATCGCAGCCACCAGGCGGTTCGAGCTTAGTTAATCTATCCTAATACCTCTTATTCATAATACAAAATATCACTAAGTAAAACCATTCATTACCCTCCGATTGACATACAATAGACTTATTTAACCTTAATGTCCAGCCCAGTTGACTTCTGTAAACAAACGCCAAACCGGTGGATGCACAGCTACCCGTTCACCTTTCCCTACCGATGCCAAGTGTGAGTCCATAATTATTTCTGATATTGATGTTTTGAATTTATTGGGGGTATTTTTTGTTGGGGGAGGGAGGGGTCATTCATTGCAAGCATAACCTATCTTTATTCGAGAACCATATACCATACAATTAAACTTTAACGAGCAATTTAATCCGTGAACATACAAAGAACAACAGCTTACATTACTTATACCGAACTACACCAACTTGTTAAATGCTCCATCTAGGAGAGGAATTTATATAAGATTGTATTTATCTTGTTTTCCAATCCTTTGTTATCTTCCTGCAACCTGTGTGTTTATATAATTTCGATGCATATATGCCCTTTGTACAAAAGAAGAACAATAAATAAAGTTTAAACTAAATATAAAATATTATTTCGATTCTAAATATCTAAAAAGCGCAAAAATGGTTGGTGTTAATTTTAAAGAAAGCCGTAAATGACTTCACACAATTTACAAAAATGACGTCAGGCACTAAGCCATGTTTTATTGCAGATTTAACAACGGTAAATTCCTTCTTTGTGTATACAGACAGAATGTGGAAGTCGTGATAGCGCAGTGGATGCGCGTTCGCTTCAGGTGCGAAAGGTCCGGAGTTCGATCCCCACTGGAGCCGTTACGATTGTGCCCTTGGACAAGGCATTTAAATTCCACGTTGCCTCTTCTCTCTCCCTCGTGGCGATGGATTCCATCAGGAATGTCTCGAGAGTGATTTATATAAGTTGAAATAACTTGTTTCGCAATCGAGCTAAAATAAATTCGTATAAACTAAAATATAAACTAATGTCATGTTATAATTTTAGTTAGTGTATGCTTTAGTTTGACCTATGCATGTATTTTTCAATGTTGAATTCTCTGTGTTTTATTTACAGATCACGTGTGTGTTAGCGTGTGACGGTGTATGTCCGACTGATAAGCCTTACTGTAGTGAAGTGGGTTGTGTATTTCAATGTCCGGAACCATTCTACATCAACGGAACTAACTGTATATCAGATTGTGGTGACTGGTTTGTGGATGAGCACAGACACTGTAGAGAAGAATGCCCACCGAACACATATTATAAAGAATCTCTGAAACAAATACCATGGAGACACTATTTAGAGAGAAAGTGCGTTAGATGTTCACAATATAATGAGTATATTTCTAATGAGGCATGCATAAATGTGTGCCCAGAAAACAGTAGACATCTCGACCAGAAACATTGTTCGACAGATTGTCCATCAGATCGACAATTTAAAATGAACATAACACTTTTTGGTTTGCTTCACTATAAATGTACGGACGAATGCCCATCTCTATCTGACAACAGCTTCTGCACATATAGTTGCCCAGAAATGAAATTAATATTTAATTCCTCTTGCGTGGAAGAATGTCCGTTAACACATCCATTCATGTTTTCGAAAACATGCATGAAAGAATGCACACCTTACACATCATCAGCTGGATTGGATAATAAAACATGTGTTTACACTTGTCCAGTAGAACAACCATTTGTTGTAAATAAAACATGCGTTGATAAATGTTCAAATAGAACACTATTTATAACTACAAATAATGGTTTTAGGCATTGTGTTGAATCGTGTGGAGATGGCAAATACGAGTACATGACCAATTGTTTAGAGAGATGCCCACCAGCCACAGTAGCTGTCAACAATAGCTGCATCAAACATTGTCCTAACGAGAATCCATTATCATGTATGATAGAGAAGGGCAACAATTGCGGTCAAGGTCAGAAACATGGGTTGGACCATTCGGTTTGCGTGGCGAGATGTCCTCAAAATATGTTGCTTTGGAATAGCACTTGTGTCTATTCCTGTCCACCAGGAATACTATCTCTCGTGGGTGAATGTGCAGAATATTGTCCAGTAGACAAACCTTATACGAATAATATTACAAGCGGCGATGACTGCACCGGCTATTCCCAAGTGTTCTGTAAACAAGTGCAGAATTCGACAACCTGTGTCAACAAATGTCCATCTGATAAATACGTTTATAACAATACTTGTTTGACGTATTGTCTGTACCCGCTTGTTACTAAAGATCATATGTGTATAACAAATTGTCCTATAACAGACCCGTTTGTACAAAGTTCTACACGTACAATTAAGACATGGTTGTATGATACAGATTACATGGATTATGAACAAATCAAACAGTCAGTGGAGGTACTTGTCTGTGTACCTGCATGTAAACAAGGACTGGCAGTTCTGAATTTGATATGTGTATCATCCTGCCCCGAGGACTATCCTTTTATTCATAACCAAACGTGCTCAAAAGACTCGTGCACTACACGTTATGTTGCTAACACTGCTATTGGAATAACTTGCTTTGATCACTGCAAGATTGGTGAATATGGTATCAATAACTCGTGTGTAAAACATTGTCCAGATACTCACTTTATTTTCAATGACACTTGCGTTGATCTTTGTCCAGACAGTCACGTGTATAACACCGATTACGTTGTTGGCGAAACATGCAGCTATGGATCATGTTCAGCTCGGGTAACTTTTAAACAGTGCGTTGAAAAGTGTCCAAACGATTCGTTCTTATATCAAAATGCATGCCTAAATATTTGTGATAAACCGCTGCTCACGTACGAAAATGAATGTTTAGTATCGTGTCCACCAGCTGCTCCATATACTGTTCCAACTTCCATATTAGTAGCAACACGGAATTCCGATGGTACAGTAATGAAGGAGTCGAATGTCCGAAAGACAATCGTAAAATGTGCAGCAACTTGTGCTTATGATAAGGCACTCCTTGGTACAAATTGCACAGATAATTGTCCATTTAAAAAACGATACATAACTAACGGAACATGTGACAGTACACCATGCAACACGAAATATAGGCATTATATAACTCCTGGAATAAAGTGTGTAGAAGAATGTCAAGACAACATGTTTGTGAAAAACATAACTTGTGTTTTGGAATGTCCAAAACATCAATATATATACCGGCAAACTTGCGTACCTACTTGTCCAGGAACACACACGTTAGTGAGTGACGAAACCATTGTAAAGGCTATGTTTAACTGTAGTCAACTGGGTATTGTATGTGCAGAAAGTGTCATTCACGTCAGACAATGTAGAAACGAATGCCCTGAAGATAAATTTATCTACAATAATACATGTGTAGAATATTGTCCGCACAATACTTCTATTTTTAGCAACACGTGCGTTCCAAGTTGTCCACGGTCCCTTCCCTACACACATCCTTCACATACAGCTGTAGAAAGATGGAAACAAGATAAACCTTATATATGGCACTTAAATAATGAACAATACAATGTAACGCAATGCACTTTGGACTGTACTAAAGACTATCCATACCGCTCTGGATACACTTGTGTTGCCTCGTGTCCAGAAACCGATCGGTATTCGTTGAATACCACATGCGTGTCCAAGTGTCCTGGAGACAAGCTTACCGACATGCGATCAAGACAATGCATAGATAAGTGCAGTGGCGAACAACTATTTAGGGTTGATGAATGCATACGATCCGATGAATGTGCCTATCCAATGTTTGCATTCGACATACTATGTGTACGAACGTGTCCTGCTGGATATGTTTGGTATGCGTCTTGTTGGAATAGATTGAAAATAACAGTTGCAATAGCTGCACTAGGCGTTGTCCTGGCATTGTTAGGTTTCTGGAGCAGGACGACTGTACCGGATTTCCTGCGTATCCTTACGTGGATAAACATATCAGAGGTAGGATATTTGCTGTTAATTTACTATAACTATCTACGAGAACAAATGCCATTTACTGTCTCCTTAGTACTCATACCGGTGGATTTGTCCTTTGAATGGTTAGGCCCTTACCTCTGTTTTATCGTTGTTTCTTTGCAACGTATGCTTTTACCTCTACTTTAGGAGATTATTTAAAGGTGCCTGCGTCCGTGTCTTAGCTATTGCTCAGAGAGGCACTCGGGTCCTTCCTCCACCAAAGTAGGTGGATAGTCGCCATGACCTAAGCTGTCGATGCACCTTTAAACCCCAAACTCAAACAAAATCTAGTATGGGGCTATTCGTCAACGCATTAATAAACACGTACTAACGAGTGTTAAATATGTACGAGTTTGAACGGTTTTCATCGTACGACAAGAGAGCCAATGCAAAACACTGTACACATCCAATAATTCTTAGTTCCTGCTGTCCTTGGAAAATAAGAGTGTTGATACAAGTCCTCTCTAATGCACTATCATTTGGCATTAGTGTTCTTCTATTGTAAATATCGATATATTCCTTGTATTATCTCCATTACATATTTGTAGCCAATTTATTAACTATATTTCGGTACAATTACAGTTATCATACGACACTATTTGGTTGGGGAACAACAGTAAGCACACATGGTGCACGTGAAAGGAATAACAAACATTTCGGGATAAATCGGACATTATCTGTCAAAGAGGGATGCTGTCCGATTAGCGCAGTGGTTAGCGCGTTCTCTTCTCACCAATGCAACCCGGGTTCGATCATCGGACCAGGAAGTATGTGAGATGGTACGGTGGTCGCCAGATCGGACATGTACTCCTGGTACTCCGGTTTTCTCCCACACGAATGACCACATTTACGCTTTCATCCGCGCCAACGAGAGTGATTAATATAAGTTTTTAGAACTTGCTTTGCAATTCAAATAAATAAAGCTTAAACTAAAAGGAGGTAATATAAAACAAAGCACTACATCTCATGAACAGGCCTCTCCATACGTTCCCCAGCATCTTACTATTTGAAGATTAATGGCCTCAAAGGTCATGACGTCGCTTATCTAATCATATTATAACATACATACAGCGCATAGACGCAGACAGACAGACAGACAGACAGACAGACAGACAGACAGACAGACAGACAGACAGACAGACAGACAGACAGACAGACAGACAGACAGACAGACAGACAGACAGACAGACAGACAGACAGACAGACAGACAGACAGACAGACAGACAGACAGACAGACAGACAGACAGACAGACAGACAGACAGACAGACAGACAGACAGACAGACAGACAGACAGACAGACAGACAGACAGACAGACAGACAGACAGACAGACAGACAGACAGAAGACAGACAGACAGACAGACAGACAGAAAGACAGACAGACAACAGACAGGACAGACAGACGAGACAGACAGACAGACAGACAGACAGACAGACAGACAGACAGACAGACAGACAGACAGACAGACAGACGACAGACAGACAGACAGACAGACAGACAGACAGACAGACAGACAGACAACAGACAGACAGACAGACAGACAGACAGAAAGACAGACAGACAGACAGACAGACAGAAAGACAGACAGACAGACAGACAGACAGACAGACAGACAGACAGACAGACAGACAGACAGACAGACAGACAGACAGACAGACAGACAGACAGACAGACAGACAGACAGGCAGACAGACAGACAGACAGATAGACAGACAGACAGACA
>CM026397.1:54411167-54430016 GCA_014843695.1 Archivesica marissinica | reverse complement strand
TGGATAATGGTGTTGAGAGATACTTCTATGTGGGAATGGATAATGGTGTTGAGAGATATTTCTATGTGGGGATGGATAATGGTGTTGTGAGATACTGCTATGTGGGAATGGATAATGGTGTTGAGAGATACTTCTATGTTGGAATGGATAATGGTGTTGGGAGATACTTCTATGTGAGAATGTCGGGATGGATAATGGTGTTGAGAGATTCTTCTATGTGGGAATGTCGGGATGGAGAATGGTGTCGAGAGATACTTCTATGTGGGAACGTCGGAATGGAGAATGGTGTTGAGAGATACTTCTATGTGGGAATGCCGGAATGGATAATGGTGTTGAGAGATTCTTCTATGTGGGAATGGATAAAGGTGTTGATAGATACTTCTATGTGGGAATGGATAATGGTGTTGAGAAATATTTCTATGTGGGAATGCCGGAATGGATAATGGTGTTGAGAGATACTTCTATGTGGGAATGGATAATGGTGTTGAGAGATACTTCTATGTGGGAATGGATAATGGTGTTGAGAGATACTTCTATGTGGGGATGGTTAATGGTATTGAGAGATACTTCTATGTGGGAATGGATAATGGTGTTGATAGATACTTCTATGTGGGAATGGATAATGGTGTTGAGAGATACTTCTATGTGGGAATGCCGGAATGGATAATGGTGTTGAGAGATACTTCTATGTGGGAATGGATAATGGTGTTGAGAGATACTTCTATGTGGGAATGGATAATGGTGTTGAGAGATAATTCTATGTGGGGATGGATAATGGTGTTGATAGATACTTCTATGTGGGAATGGATAATGGTGTTGAGAGATACTTCTATGTGAGAATGTCGGGATGGATAATGGTGTTGAGAGATACTTCTATGTGGGAATGGATAATGGTGTTGAGAGATATTTCTATGTGGGGATGGATAATGGTGTTGTGAGATACTGCTATGTGGGAATGGATAATGGTGTTGAGAGATACTTCTATGTTGGAATGGATAATGGTGTTGGGAGATACTTCTATGTGAGAATGTCGGGATGGATAATGGTGTTGGGAGATACTTCTATGTGAGAATGTCGGGATGGATAATGGTGTTGAGAGATACTTCTATGTGGGAATGGATAATGGTGTCGAGAGATACTTCTATGTGGGAATGTCGGAATGGATAATGGTGTTGATAGATACTTCTATGTGGGAATGGATAATGGTGTTGAGAGATACTTCTATGTGGGAATGTCGGAATGGATGATGGTGTTGAGAGATACTTCTATGTGGGAATGTCGGGATGGATAATGGTGTTGAGAGATACTTCTATGTGGGGATGGATAATGGTGTTGAGAGATACTTCTATGTGGGAATGTCTGGATGGATAATGGTGTTGAGAGATACTTCTATGTGGAATGTCGGGATGGATAATGGTGTTGAGAGATACTTCTATGTGGGAATGGATAATGGTGTTGAGAGATACTTCTATGTGGGAATGGATAATGGTGTTGAGAGATACTTCTATGTGGGAATGGATAATGGTGTTGAGAGATACTTCTATGTGAGAATGTCGGGATGGATAATGGGGTTGAGAGATACTTCTATGTCGGGATGGATAATGGTGTTGAGAGATACTTCTATGTGGGAATGGATAATGGTGTTGAGAGATACTTCTATGTGAGAATGTCGGGATGGATAATGGTGTTGAGAGATACATCTATGTGGGAATGGATAATGGTGTTGAGAGATACTTCTATGTGGGAATGGATAATGGTGTTGAGAGATACTTCTATGTGAGAATGTCGGGATGGATAATGGTGTTGAGAGATACTTCTAGGTGAGAATGTCGGAATGGAGAATGGTGTTGAGAGATACTTCTATGTGGGAATGCCGGAATGCATAATGATGTTGAGAGATACTTTTATGTGGGTATGTCGGGATGGATAATGGTGTCGAGAGATACTTCTATGTGAGAATGTCGGGATGGATAATGGTGTCGAGATATACTTCTATGTGGGTATGTCGGGATGGATAATGGTGTTGATAGATACTTCTATGTGGGAATGGATAATGGTGTTGAGAGATACTTCTATGTGGGGATGGATAATGGTGTTGATAGATACTTCTATGTGAGAATGGATAATGGTGTTGAGAGATACTTCTATGTGGTAATGTCGGGATGGATAATGGTGTTGAGAGATACTTCTATGTGGGAATGTCGGGATGGATAATGGTGTTGAGAGATACTTCTATGTGGGAATGTCGGGATGGATAATGGTGTTGAGAGATACTTCTATGTGGGAATGGATAATGGTGTCGAGAGATACTTCTATGTGGGAATGCCGGAATGGATAATGGTGTTGATAGATACTTCTATGTGGGAATGGATAATGGTGTTGAGAGATACTTCTATGTGGGAATGTCGGAATGGATAATGGTGTTGAGAGATACTTCTATGTGGGAATGCCGGAATGGATAATGGTGTTGAGAGATACCTCTATGTGGGAATGTCGGGATGGATAATGGTGTTGAGAGATACTTCTATGTGGGAATGTCGGGATGGATAATGGTGTTGAGAGATACTTCTATGTGGGAATGCCGGAATGGATAATGGTGTTGAGAGATACTTCTATGTGGGAATGTCGGGATGGATAATGGTGTTGAGAGATACTTCTATGTGGGAATGTCGGGATGGATAATGGTGTTGAGAGATACTTCTATGTGAGTATGTCGGAATGGAGAATGGTGTTGAGAGATACCTCTATGTGGGAATGTCGGAATGGAGAATGGTGTTGAGAGATACTTCTATGTGGGAATGTCGGGATGGATAATGGTGTTGAGAGATACTTATATGTGGAATGCCGGAATGGATAATGGTGTTGAGAGATACTTCTATGTGGGAATGCCGGAATGGATAATAGTGTTGAGAGATACTTCTATGTGGGAATGGATAATGGTGTTGAGAGATACTTCTATGTGAGTATGTCGGAATGGAGAATGGTGTTGAGTGATACCTCTATGTGGGAATGTCGGAATGGAGAATGGTGTTGAGAGATACTTCTATGTGGGAATGCCGGAATGGATAATGGTGTTGAGAGATACTTCTATGTGGGAATGTCGGAATGGAGAATGGTGTTGAGAGATACTTCTATGTGGGAATGTCGGAATGGATAATGGTGTTGATAGATACTTCTATGTGGGAATCCCGGAATGGATAATGGTGTTGATAGATACTTCTATGTGGGAATGGATAATGGTGTTGATAGATACTTCTATGTGGGAATGTCGGGATGGATAATGGTGTTGAGAGATACTTCTATGTGGGAATGAATACTGGTGTTGAGAGATACTTCTATGTGGGAATGCCGGAATGGATAATGGTGTTAATAGATACTTCTATGTGGGAATGAATACTGGTGTTGAGAGATACTTCTATGTGGGAATGCCGGAATGGATAATGGTGTTGAGAGATACTTCTATGTGGGAATGGATAATGGTGTTGAGAGATACCTCTATGTAGGAATGGATAATGGTGTTGAGAGGTGTTTCTATGTGGGAATGGATAATGGTGTTGATAGATACTTCTGTGTGGGAATGGATAATGGTGTTGAGAGATACTTCTATGTGGGAATGCCGGAATGGATAATGGTGTTGAGAGATACTTCTATGTGGGAATGGATAATGGTGTTGAGAGATAATTCTATGTGGGAATGGATAATGGTGTTGAGAGATACTTCTATGTGGGGATGGATAATGGTGTTGAGAGATACCTCTATGTGGGAATGGATAATGGTGTTGAGAGATACTTCTATGTGGGAATGGATAATGGTGTTGAGAGATACTTCTATGTGAGAATGTCGGGATGGATAATGGTGTTGAGAGATACTTCTATGTGAGAATGTCGGGATGGATAATGGTGTCGAGAGATACTTCTATGTGGGAATGGATAATGGTGTCGAGAGATACTTCTATGTGGGAATGTCGGGATGGATAATGGTGTTGAGAGATACTTCTATGTCGGGATGGATAATGGTGTTGAGAGATACTTCTATGTGGGAATGTCGGAATTGATAATGGTGTTGAGAGACACTTCTATGTGGGAATGCCGGAATGGAGAATGGTGTTGAGAGATACTTCTATGTGGGAATGTCGGGATGGATAATGGTGTTGAGAGATACCTCTATGTGGGAATGGATAATGGTGTTGATAGATACTTCTATGTGGGAATGTCGGAATGGATAATGGTGTAGAGAGATACTTCTATGTGGGAATGTCGGAATGGATAATGGTGTTGAGAGATACTTCTATGTGGGCATGTCGGAATGGATAATGGTGTTGAGAGATACTTCTATGTGGGAATGTCGTGATGGATAATGGTGTCGAGAGATACTTCTATGTAGGATTGTCGGAATGGAGAATGGTGTTGAGAGATACTTCTATTTGAGAATGTCGGGATGGATAATGGTGTCGAGAGATACTTTTATGTGGGAATGGATAATGGTGTTGAGAGATACATATATGTGGGAATGTCGGAATGGATAAGGGTGTCGAGAGATACTTCTATGTGGGAATGTCGGAATGGAGAATGGTGTTGAGAGCTACTTCTATGTGAGAATGTCGGGATGGATAATGGTGTCGAGAGATACTTCTATGTGGGAATGGATAATGGTGTTGAGAGATACATATATGTGGGAATGTCGGAATGGATAATGTTGTCGAGATATACTCCTATGTGGGAATGGATAATGGTGTTGAGACATACATATATGTGGGAATGGATAATGTTGCTGAGAGATACTTCTATGTGGGAATGTCCGGATGGATAATGGTGTTGAGAGATACTTCTATGTGGGAATGTCGGGATGGATAATGGTGTTGAGAGATACTTCTATGTGGGAATGTCGGAATGGATAATGGAGTTGAGAGATACTTCTATGTGGGAATGTCGGGATGGATAATGGTGTTGAGAGATACTTCTATGTGGGAATGTCGGAATGGATAATGGTGTTGAGAGATACTTCTATTTGGGAATGTCGGGATGGATAATGGTGTCGAGAAATACTTCTATGTTGGAATGGATAATGGTTTTGAGAGATATTTCTATGTGGGAATGGATAATGGTGTTGAGGGATACTTCTATGTGGGAATGGATAATGGTGTTGAGAGGTGCTTCTATGTGGGAATGTCGGAATGTATAATGGTGTTGAGAGGTGCTTCTATGTGGGAATGGATAATGGTGTTGAGAGGTACTTCTATGTGGGAATGTCGGAATGGATAATGGTGTTGAGAGGTGCTTCTATGTGGGAATGGATAATGGTGTTGAGAGATACTTCTATGTGAGAATGTCGGGATGGATAATGGTGTCGAGAGATACTTCTATGTGGGAATGTCGGGATGGATAATGGTGTTGAGAGATACTTCTATGTCGGGATGGATAATGGTGTTGAGAGATACTTCCATGTGGGAATGTCGGAATGGATAATGGTGTTGAGAGATACTTCTATGTGGGAATGTCGGAATGGATAATGGTGTTGAGAGATACTTCTATGTGGGAATGCCGGAATGGATAATGGTGTTGAGAGATACTTCTATGTTGGAATGGAGAATGGTGTTGAGAGATACTTCTATGTGGGAATGTCGGGATGGATAATGGTGTTGAGAGATACTTCTATGTGGGAATGTCGGGATGGATAATGTTGTTGAGAGATACTTCTATGTGGGAATGTCGGAATGGATAATGGTGTTGAGAGATACTTCTATGTGGGAATGTCGGAATGGATAATGGTGTTGAGAGATACTTCTATTTGGGAATGTCGGGATGGATAATGGTGTCGAGAAATAATTCTATGTTGGAATGGATAATGGTGTTGAGAGATATTTCTATGTGGGAATGGATAATGGTGTTGAGAGATACTTCTATGTGGGAATGGATAATGGTGTTGAGAGATACTCCTATGTGGGGATGGATAATGGTGTTGAGAGGTGCTTCTATGTGGGAATGTCGGAATGTATAATGGTGTTGAGAGGTGCTTCTATGAGGGAATGGATAATGGTGTTGAGAGGTGCTTCTATGTGGGAATGTCGGAATGGATAATGGTGTTGAGAGGTGTTTCTATGTGGGAATGTCGGAATGGATAATGGTGTTGAGAGGTGCTTCTATGTGGGAATGGATAATGGTGTTGAGAGGTGCTTCTATGTGGGAATGGATAATGGTGTTGAGAGGTTCTTCTATGTGGGAATGGATAATGGTGGTGAGAGGTGCTTCTATGTGGGAATAGATAATGGTGTTGAGAGGTGATTCTATGTGGGAATAGATATTGGTGTTGAGAGGTGCCTCTATGTGGGAATGGATAATGGTGTTGCGAGATACTTCTATGTGGGAATGTCGGTATGGATAATGGTGTTGAGAGATACCTCTCTGTGGGAATGTCGGAATGGATAATGGTGTTGAGAGATACTTCTATGTGGGAATGTCGGAATGGATAATGGTATTGAGAGATACTTCTATTTGGGAATGTCGGGATGGATAATGGTGTCGAGAAATACTTCTATGTTGGAATGGATAATGGTGTTGAGAGATATTTCTATGTGGGAATGGATAATGGTGTTGAGAGATACTTCTATGTGGGAATGGATAATGGTGTTGAGAGGTGCTTCTATGTGGGAATGTCGGAATGGATAATGGTGTTGAGAGGTGCTTCTATGTGGGAATGGAAAATGTTGTTGAGACGTGCTTCTATGTGGGAATGGATACTGGTGTTGAGAGGTGCTTCTATGTGGGAATGGATAATGGTGTTGAGAGGTGCTTCTATGTGGGAATGGATAATGGTGTTGAGAGGTGCTTCTATGTCGGGATGGATAATGGTGTTGAGAGATACTTCTATGTCGGAATGGATAATGGTGTTGAGAGATACTTCTATGTCGGAATGGATAATGGTGTTGAGAGATACTTCTATGTCGGAATGGATAATGGTGTTGAGAGATACTTCTATGTCGGGATGGATAATGGTGTTGAGAGATACTTCTATGTGGGAATGGATAATGGTGTTGAGAGATACTTCTATGTGGGAATGGATAATGGTGTTGAGAGATACTTCTATGTGGGAATGGATAATGGTGTTGAGAGATACTTCTATGTCGGGATGGATAATGGTGTTGAGAGATACTTCTATGTGGGAATGTCGGAATGGATAATGGTGTTGAGAGATACTTCTATGTGGGAATGTCGGGATGGATAATGGTGTTGAGAGATACTTCTATTTGGGAATGTCGGGATGGATAATGGTGTTGAGAGATACTTCTATGTGGGAATGGATAATGGTGTTGAGAGGTGCTTCTATGTGGGAATGGATAATGCTGTTGAGAGGTTCTTCTATGTGGGAATGGATAATTATGTTGAGAGGTGCTTCTATGTGGGAATAGATAATGGTGTTGAGAGGTGATTCTATGTGGGAATAGATATTGGTGTTGAGAGGTGCCTCTATGTGGGAATGGATAATGGTGTTGCGAGGTGCTTCTATGTGGGAATGTCTGAATAGATAATGGTGTTGAGAGGTGCTTCTATGTGGGAATGGATAATGGTGTTGAGAGGTGCTTCTATGTGGGAATGGATAATGCTGTTGAGAGGTGCTTCTATGTGGGAATGGATAATGGTGTTGAGAGGTGCTTCTATGTGGGAATGGATAATGGTGTTGAGAGGTGCTTCTATGTGGGAATGGAAAATGTTGTTGAGAGGTGCTTCTATGTGGGAATGGATACTGGTGTTGAGAGGTGCTTCTATGTGGGAATGGATAATGGTGTTGAGAGGTGCTTCTATGTGGGAATGGATAATGGTGTTGAGAGGTGCTTCTATGTGGGAGTGTCGGAATGGATAATGGTGTTGAGAGGTGCTTCTATGTGGGAATGGATAATGGTGTTGAGAGATACTCCTACGTGGGAATGGATAATGGTGTTGAGAGGTGCTTCTATGTGGGAATGTCGGAATGTATAATGGTGTTGAGAGGTGCTTCTATGTGGGAATGGATAATGGTGTTGAGAGATACTTCTATGTCGGGATGGATAATGGTGTTGAGAGATACTTCTATGTCGGAATGGATAATGGTGTTGAGAGATACTTCTATGTCGGGATGGATAATGGTGTTGAGAGATACTTCTATGTCGGAATGGATAATGGTGTTGAGAGATACTTCTATGTCGGAATGGATAATGGTGTTGAGAGATACTTGTATGTCGGGATGGATAATGGTGTTGAGAGGTGCTTCTATGTCGGGATGGATAATGGTGTTGAGAGATACTTCTATGTGGGAATGGATAATGGTGTTGAGAGATACTTCTATGTGGGAATGGATAATGGTGTTGAGAGATACTTCTATGTGGGATTGGATAATGGTGTTGAGAGATACTTCTATATCGGGATGGATAATGGTGTTGATAGATACTTCTATGTGGGAATGTCGGAATGGATAATGGTGTTGAGAGATACTTCTATGTCGGGATGGATAATGGTGTTGAGAGATACTTCTATGTGGGAATGTCGGTATGGATAATGGTGTTGAGAGATACTTCTATTTGGGAATGTCGGGATGGATAATGGTGTTGAGAGATACTTCTATGTGGGAATGGATAATGGTGTTGAGAGGTGCTTCTATGTTGGAATGGATAATGGTGTTGAGAGGTTCTTCTATGTGGGAATGGATAATTATGTTGAGAGGTGCTTCTATGTGGGAATAGATAATGGTGTTGAGAGGTGATTCTATGTGGGAATAGATATTGGTGTTGAGAGGTGCCTCTATGTGGGAATGGATAATGGTGTTGCGAGGTGCTTCTATGTGGGAATGTCGGAATAGATAATGGTGTTGAGAGGTGCTTCTATGTGGGAATGGATAATGGTGTTGAGAGGTGCTTCTATGTGGGAATGGATAATGGTGTTGAGAGGTGCTTCTATGTGGGAATGGATAATGGTGTTGAGAGGTGCTTCTATGTGGGAATGGATAATGGTGTTGAGAGGTGCTTCTATGTGGGAATGGATAATGGTGTTGCGAGGTGCTTCTATGTGGGAATGTCGGAATGGATAATGGTGTTGAGAGGTGCTTCTATGTGGGAATGGAAAATGTTGTTGAGACGTGCTTCTATGTGGGAATGGATACTGGTGTTGAGAGGTGCTTCTATGTGGGAATGGATAATGGTGTTGAGAGGTGCTTCTATGTAGGAATGGATAATGGTGTTGAGAGGTGCTTCTATGTGGGAATGTCGGAATGGATAATGGTGTTGAGAGGTGCTTCTATGTGGGAATGGATAATGGTGTTGCGAGGTGCTTCTATGTGGGAATGGATAATGGTGTTGAGAGGTGCTTCTATGTGTGAATGGATAATGGTGTTGAGAGATACTTCTATGTCGGGATGGATAATGGTGTTGAGAGATACTTCTATGTCGGAATGGATAATGGTGTTGAGAGATACTTCTATGTCGGAATGGATAATGGTGTTGAGAGATACTTCTATGTGGGAATGGATAATGGTGTTGAGAGATACTTCTATGTCGGGATGGATAATGGTGTTGAGAGATACTTCTATGTGGGAATGTCGGAATGGATAATGGTGTTGAGAGATACTTCTATGTGGGAATGTCGGGATGGATAATGGTGTTGAGAGATACTTCTATTTGGGAATGTCGGGATGGATAATGGTGTTGAGAGATACTTCTATGTGGGAATGGATAATGGTGTTGAGAGGTGCTTCTATGTGGGAATGGATAATGCTGTTGAGAGGTTCTTCTATGTGGGAATGGATAATTATGTTGAGAGGTGCTTCTATGTGGGAATAGATAATGGTGTTGAGAGGTGATTCTATGTGGGAATAGATATTGGTGTTGAGAGGTGCCTCTATGTGGGAATGGATAATGGTGTTGCGAGGTGCTTCTATGTGGGAATGTCTGAATAGATAATGGTGTTGAGAGGTGCTTCTATGTGGGAATGGATAATGGTGTTGAGAGGTGCTTCTATGTGGGAATGGATAATGGTGTTGAGAGGTGCTTCTATGTGGGAATGGATAATGGTGTTGAGAGGTGCTTCTATGTGGGAATGGATAATGGTGTTGAGAGGTGCTTCTATGTGGGAATGGATAATGGTGTTGAGAGGTGCTTCTATGTGGGAATGGATAATGGTGTTGAGAGGTGCTTCTATGTGGGAATGGATAATGGTGTTGAGAGGTGCTTCTATGTGGGAGTGTCGGAATGGATAATGGTGTTGAGAGGTGCTTCTATGTGGGAATGGATAATGGTGTTGAGAGATACTCCTACGTGGGAATGGATAATGGTGTTGAGAGGTGCTTCTATGTGGGAATGTCGGAATGTATAATGGTGTTGAGAGGTGCTTCTATGTGGGAATGGATAATGGTGTTGAGAGATACTTCTATGTCGGGATGGATAATGGTGTTGAGAGATACTTCTATGTCGGAATGGATAATGGTGTTGAGAGATACTTCTATGTCGGGATGGATAATGGTGTTGAGAGATACTTCTATGTCGGAATGGATAATGGTGTTGAGAGATACTTCTATGTCGGAATGGATAATGGTGTTGAGAGATACTTGTATGTCGGGATGGATAATGGTGTTGAGAGGTGCTTCTATGTCGGGATGGATAATGGTGTTGAGAGATACTTCTATGTGGGAATGGATAATGGTGTTGAGAGATACTTCTATGTGGGAATGGATAATGGTGTTGAGAGATACTTCTATGTGGGATTGGATAATGGTGTTGAGAGATACTTCTATATCGGGATGGATAATGGTGTTGATAGATACTTCTATGTGGGAATGTCGGAATGGATAATGGTGTTGAGAGATACTTCTATGTCGGGATGGATAATGGTGTTGAGAGATACTTCTATGTGGGAATGTCGGGATGGATAATGGTGTTGAGAGATACTTCTATTTGGGAATGTCGGGATGGATAATGGTGTTGAGAGATACTTCTATGTGGGAATGGATAATGGTGTTGAGAGGTGCTTCTATGTTGGAATGGATAATGGTGTTGAGAGGTTCTTCTATGTGGGAATGGATAATTATGTTGAGAGGTGCTTCTATGTGGGAATAGATAATGGTGTTGAGAGGTGATTCTATGTGGGAATAGATATTGGTGTTGAGAGGTGCCTCTATGTGGGAATGGATAATGGTGTTGCGAGGTGCTTCTATGTGGGAATGTCGGAATAGATAATGGTGTTGAGAGGTGCTTCTATGTGGGAATGGATAATGGTGTTGAGAGGTGCTTCTATGTGGGAATGGATAATGGTGTTGAGAGGTGCTTCTATGTGGGAATGGATAATGGTGTTGAGAGGTGCTTCTATGTGGGAATGGATAATGGTGTTGAGAGGTGCTTCTATGTGGGAATGGATAATGGTGTTGCGAGGTGCTTCTATGTGGGAATGTCGGAATGGATAATGGTGTTGAGAGGTGCTTCTATGTGGGAATGGAAAATGTTGTTGAGACGTGCTTCTATGTGGGAATGGATACTGGTGTTGAGAGGTGCTTCTATGTGGGAATGGATAATGGTGTTGAGAGGTGCTTCTATGTAGGAATGGATAATGGTGTTGAGAGGTGCTTCTATGTGGGAATGTCGGAATGGATAATGGTGTTGAGAGGTGCTTCTATGTGGGAATGGATAATGGTGTTGCGAGGTGCTTCTATGTGGGAATGGATAATGGTGTTGAGAGGTGCTTCTATGTGTGAATGGATAATGGTGTTGAGAGATACTTCTATGTCGGGATGGATAATGGTGTTGAGAGATACTTCTATGTCGGAATGGATAATGGTGTTGAGAGATACTTCTATGTGGGACGGAATGGATAATGGTGTTGAGAGATACTTCTATGTGGGAATGGATAATGGTGTTGAGAGATACTTCTATGTATGCGGGATGGATAATGGTGTTGAGAGATACTTCTATGTGGGAATGTCGGAATGGATAATGGTGTTGAGAGATACTTCTATGTGGGAATGTCGGGATGGATAATGGTGTTGAGAGATACTTCTATTTGGGAATGTCGGGATGGATAATGGTGTTGAGAGATACTTCTATGTGGGAATGGATAATGGTGTTGAGAGGTGCTTCTATGTGGGAATGGATAATGCTGTTGAGAGGTTCTTCTATGTGGGAATGGATAATTATGTTGAGAGGTGCTTCTATGTGGGAATAGATAATGGTGTTGAGAGGTGATTCTATGTGGGAATAGATATTGGTGTTGAGAGGTGCTTCTATGTGGGAATGGATAATGGTGTTGAGAGGTGCTTCTATGTGGGAATGTCGGAATAGATAATGGTGTTGAGAGGTGCTTCTATGTGGGAATGGATAATGGTGTTGAGAGGTGCTTCTATGTGGGAATGGATAATGGTGTTGAGAGGTGCTTCTATGTGGGAATGGATAATGGTGTTGAGAGGTGCTTCTATGTGGGAATGGATAATGGTGTTGAGAGGTGCTTCTATGTGGGAATGGATAATGGTGTTGAGAGGTGCTTCTATGTGGGAATGGATAATGGTGTTGAGAGGTGCTTCTATGTGGGAATGGATAATGGTGTTGAGAGGTGCTTCTATGTGGGAATGGATAATGGTGTTGAGAGGTGCTTCTAT
Organism: Archivesica marissinica; assembly: GCA_014843695.1. Lineage (NCBI taxonomy): Eukaryota > Metazoa > Mollusca > Bivalvia > Venerida > Vesicomyidae > Archivesica > Archivesica marissinica. The sequence continues at coordinate 54,417,410 of CM026397.1, read as the reverse complement.
GTGGGAATGGATAATGGTGTTGAGAGGTGCTTCTATGTGGGAATGGATAATGGTGTTGAGAGGTGCTTCTATGTGGGAATGGATAATGGTGTTGAGAGGTGCTTCTATGTGGGAATGGATAATGGTGTTACGAGGTGCTTCTATGTGGGAATGGATAATGGTGTTGCGAGGTGCTTCTATGTGGGAATGTCGGAATGGATAATGGTGTTGAGAGGTGCTTCTATGTGGGAATAGATAATGGTGTTGAGTGGTGCTTCTATGTGTGAATGGATAATGGTGTTGAGAAGTGCTTCTATGTGGGAATAGATAATGGTGTTGAGTGGTTCTTCTATGTGTGAATGGATAATGGTGTTGAGAGGTGCTTCTATGTGGGAATAGATAATGGTGTAGAGAGGTGCTTCTATGTGGGAATGGATAATGGTGTTGAGAGTTGCTTCTATGTGGGAATAGATAATGGTATTGAGAGGTGCTAATATGTGGGAATGGATAATGTGTGGAGAGGTGCTTCTATGTGGGAATGGATAATGGTGTTGAGAGGTGCTTCTATGTGGGAATGGATATTGGTGTTGAGAGGTGCTTCTATGTGGGAATGGATAATGGTGTTGAGAGGTGCTTCTATGTGGGAATGGATAATGGTGTTGAGAGATACCTCTATGTGGGAATGTCGGAATGGATAATGGTGTTGAGAGATACTTCTATGTGGGAATGTCGGAATGGATAATGGTGTTGAGAGATACTTCTATGTGGGAATGCCGGAATGGAGAATGGTGTTGAGAGATACTTCTATGTGGGAATGTCGGAATGGTTAATGGTGTCGAGAGATACTTCTATGTGGGAATGCCGGAATGGAGAATGGTGTTGAGAGATACTTCTATGTGGGAATGTCGGAATGGATAATGGTGTCGAGAGATACTTTTATGTGAGAATGTCGGAATGGAGAATGGTGTTGAGAGATACTTCTATTTGAGAATGTCGGGATGGATAATGGTGTCGAGAGATACTTCTATGTGGGAATGGATAATGGTGATGAGAGATACATATATGTGGGAATGTCGGAATGGATAATGGTGTCGAGAGATACTTCTATGTGGGAATGTCGGAATGGAGAATGGTGTCGAGAGATACTTCTATGTGGGAATGTCGGAATGGAGAATGGTGTTGAGATATACTGCTATGTGGGAATGTCGGGATGGATACTGGTGTCGAGAGATACTTCTATGTGGGAATGTCGGAATTGGGAATGGTGTTGAGAGATACTTCTATGTGAGAATGTCGGGATGGATAATGGTGTCGAGAGATACTTCTATGTGGGAATGGATAATGGTGTTGAGAGATACATATATGTGGGAATGTCGGAATGGATAATGGTGTCGAGATATACTTCTATGTGGGAATGGATAATGGTGTTGAGAGATACCTCTATGTGGGAATGTCGGGATGGATAATGGTGTCGAGAAATACTTCTATGTTGGAATGTCGAAATGGATAATGGTGTTGAGAGATACTTCTATGTGGGAATGTATACTGGTGTTGAGAGATACTTCTACGTGGGAATGTCGGAATGGATAATGGTGTTGAGAGATACTTCTATGTGGGAATGGATAATGGTGTTGAGAGATACTTCTATATGGGATTGTCGGAATGGATAATGGTGTTGAGAGATACTTCTATGTGGGAATGGATACTGGTGTTGAGAGGTGCTTCTATGTGGGAATGTCGGAATGGATAATGGTGTTGAGAGGTGCTTCTATGTGTGAATGGATAATGGTGTTGAGAGGATCTTCTATGTGGGAATAGATAATGGTGTTGAGTGGTGCTTCTATGTGTGAATGGATAATGGTGTTGAGAGGTGCTTCTATATGGGAATGGATAATGGTGTTGAGAGGTGCTTCTATGTGGGAATAGATAATGGTGTTGAGAGGTGCTTCTATGTGGGAATGGATAATGGTGTTGAGAGGTGCCTCTATGTGGGAATAGATAATGGTGTTGAGAGGTGCTTCTATGTGGGAATGGATAATGTGTGGAGAGGTGCTTCTATGTGGGAATGGATAATGGTGTTGAGAGGTGCTTCTATGTGGGAATGGATAATGGTGTTGAGAGGTGCTTCTATGTGGGAATGGATAATGGTGTTGAGAGGTGCTTCTATGTGGGAATGGATAATGGTGTTGAGGAGAGGTGCTTCTATGTGGGAATGGATAATGGTGTTGAGAGGTGCTTCTATGTGGGAATAGATAATGGTGTTGAGAGGTGCTTCTATGTGGGAATGGATAATGGTGTTGAGAGGTGCTTCTATGTGGGAATGGATAATGGTGTTGAGAGGTGCTTCTATGTGGGAATGGATAATGGTGTGGAGAGGTGCTTCTATGTGGGAATGGATAATGGTGTGGAGAGGTGCTTCTATGTGGGAATGGATAATGGTGTGGAGTGGTGCCTCTATGTGGGAATGGATAATGTGTGGAGATGTGCTTCTATGTGGGAATGGATAATGGTGTTGAGAGGGGCTTCTATGTGGGAATGGATAATGGTGTTGAGAGGTGCTTCTATGTGGGAATGGATAATGGTGTTGAGAGGTGCTTCTATGTGGGAAGTGGATAGTGTTGTCGAGAGGTACTACCATGTGAGATGGATAATGGCGTCGAGAGGGTGCCTATATGGGAATGGATAATGGTGTTGAGAGGTGCTTCTATGTGGGAATGGATAATGTGTGGAGAGGTGCTTCTATGTGGGAATGGATAATGGTGTTGAGAGGTGCTTCTATGTGGGAATGGATATTGGTGTTGAGAGGTGCTTCTATGTGGGAATAGATAATGGTGTTGATAGGTGCCTCTATGTGGGAATGGATAATGGTGTTGAGAGGTGCTTCTATGTGGGAATGTGGATAGTGTTGTCGAGAGGTACTACCATGTAGAGATGGATAATGGCGTCGAGAGGCGTGCCTATATGGGAATGAATAATGACGTTGAAATCATGCATTTGTGAAGTTGAAATGGTGAACTGGTGTAGTAGAGTGGTTAGCGCGCTCGCTTTTCACAAACCGGGAAGTATGTGAGATGGTACAGGGGTCGCCAGATCGGTCAGGTGAGTTTTCTCCGGGTACTTCGATTTCCTCCCACACAAATATCCACATATACGCTTTCATCGCGTCAACGAGAGTGCTTAATATAAGTTGTTAAAACTTGCTTCGCAATCGTTGAAAAATAAATAAAATTTAAACTTCAACATAAAAAGGCAAAAGCCAACAATTTTGCCACCACTAAGCATATATACCGTCCTATTTTAAAAGCATATAAGTCAATTAACGTGCATACCAATATACCATTACAAATCAAGATCTCGTGGTTTACAGTTTTAGATGTTATGCTAGCTAACGTTCGTTCGTACTATGGTATACTGAGTTGACAACAGTGTATAGAGATGACAAATCACATGCCCGTGCCATATGTTGTTTTACCGCCGGCAACAATATTTACAAATGTGATTTTTTTTTTTGCATTTTGAATAATGACTGTGCTTGAAGCGCTATGAACATTTTACAAATAAGAATATAAAGAAATTATGCATAATTAACATACATACATACATACATACATGCATACATACATACCATACCATACCATACCATACCATACACTATGCATTATATACAGACTTAATACTTAGATATGAATTTTAGCGTATTATTTTACCGTTATTTTCCTATCATAATACTGTCTATACCACTCAGGTTGATACGCTATGTTTTCCAGTCTGTTATTACGTTTGTTTTTTCGATACGGTCACTTGCCCGTATCAAACCAGAAATAAAGCGTATCAATACTAGTTCCTGAGAAATTAGCGCATGCGCACTCGGTGCTAGTTTTTTTACTTCCCGTAGCTTTTCAAATTTAGTGTCGTGGCAATATTTCAGTCATTTTCGTGTATCTAATTAAGTAATTGTGATTTATTCCTGATAAATGGATAACGGAGAGCATGAGTTTGATTATTTAATGTTCAAATTCATATTAAAGTAATAAAGACGTTACTACGTGGCTAGTTTCATATCAGCATAGGTATCGACCCTCTGTAACTTGATATCAGCATTCGACATATGAAACTAACCATGTAATAACCTCTGATATACCTGTCCGCTCGCTTCTCATCAATGCAATCCGGGTTCGATCCTCGGACCGGGAAGTATGTGAGATGGTACGGTGGTCGCTAGATCGGACATGTGGGTTTTCTCCGAGTACTCCGGTTTCCTCCCACATGAATGACCACATTTACGCTTTCATCCGCGCCAACGAGAGTGATTAATATATGTTGTTAAAGCTTGCTTCGCAATCGTTGAAAAATAAATAAAGCCTAAATAAATATGATACAAATAAATCTGGCAACAGTTGAATATCTTATTAAACTACGTTCATTCTACCACAGAATTGTATTAAACCACATTTATGATATCCCAGCATCGTATTAAATATAATACATTGTATCCAAGTATCGTATTTAAACCGCATACATTTTATCCAAGTATCGCATTTTTAAACCGCATACATTTTATCCCAGTATCGCATTTTTAAACCGCATACATTTTATTCCAGTATCGCATTTTTAAACCGCACACATTCGATCCCAGTATCGTATTAACCCGCATACATTTGATCCAAGTATCGCATTTTTAAACCGCATACATTTTATTCCAGTATCGCAATTTTAAACCGCATACATTTGATCCCAGTATCGTATTAAACCGCATACATTTTATCCAAGTATCGCATATTTAAGCAGCATACATGTTATCCCAGTATCGTGCACATACTATTATATTTATATAGATATTGTATAATGCGGATAAATGCCATACTAGTCGCACGTACAAGCTTTACCCGGTTCGAAACGAAAGCATATCATAAGAAAAAATACAAACTTAATTCCAATTAAGGAATGACTTGCTAATGAGAGACATTACTCGTTTTTCTATTACCTCCCTTGATGGATAAAGTCAGATTAATCCCTAAATGTATATTGTCCTTTTAGTTGGAATCCTTTGTGTGTACTGTTGTCGTCTAAACAGATGTTGCGTTAGGATAAATGTAATTTTATCAAAATCGTGTTCATTAATTGAACCAATTTTTACAGTAAGGTATCCACTGGACGTGCTAAAGGATATCTGTCGAGATTTAATAATCTCATAATTATAAGACGAGATTACGAACGAGAATGGAACATATGTGGTGCAAAGGAAACAACGATAAAAACAGAGGAAAACAATTATAAGGACCAATATACTATTAGGAGTATTCAGGGGCAGTAACTGACTAATGTTTCTCATTCATTACTTATATATACGTTAATTATTCATATCAATGGCACACATACAACATACATCGTGATAGCGCAGTGGATGCGCGTTCGCTTCAGGTGCGAAAAGTCCGGAGTTCGAGCCCCACTGGAACCGTTACGATTGTGCCCTTAGGCAAGGCATTTAAATTCCACGTTGCCTCTTCTCTCTCCCTCGTGGCGATGGATTCCATCAGGAATGAGGTCTCGAGAGTGATTTATATAAGTTGAAATAACTTGTTTCGCAATCGAGCTAACATAAATTTGTATAAACATATACCACAAGTCGTAGTACAACAAGTATTTAGTCAAGAGTTGCTACGTGCCGTGTGTCGGATCTAGTATATAGATCATACATGGTACAGTGTAAGCTGTACAGAAGGCTCTGTAGTCCAGTAGTAACACGCTGGACTGGTAATCCAGGGATCGCAGGTTCGATCCCCCGTCTGACCCTAATAAAATTAACAGTATTTCAGGACGGACGTTAAATCGAGGTCTCGTGTCGGTGCTTTACATCGTGCACGTAAAAGAACCAGCAAGACTCTGGAATGGGTCTCCGTCTGTATCATTGCACTATCCTCCAACAATCTAAAATGACTAATCTCTTCAGGAGGTGTCGCTCATATGGGCAACCGGTAGCGACGATAAATAAACGTAAAACACACATTCCTACACCGTATTACTTCCGTACACCCATCTACATTTAGGTATCCCTCATACCAGCGTGTATCAAAATTGTATGCTCAATAATATTTTTTATTTAATCATATACGCACACGAAAAAGAAAGTGTGTACTTGGTTAGAGGGACACTTTTATACTTATGTTCACACGTAAAACAATGTTCTGATAATTATAAATAAATTTCAATTAAAATTAAAACATCGTGTAGCCAATACAGTTTTGCCCATTTTGATACCAGAGT
>CM026397.1:54338667-54406167 GCA_014843695.1 Archivesica marissinica | reverse complement strand
TCGTGGCGATGGATTCCATCACATCAGTAATGAGTGTGTGTGTGTCTTACGTTTATTTATCGTCGCTACCGGTTGCCCATATGAGCGACGCCTCCTGAAGAGATTAGTAATTTTAGATTTTTGGAGGCTAGTGTAATGATACAGACAGAGCCCCATTCCAGAGTCTCCTCTGGTTCTTTTACGTGCACGGTGTAAAGCACCGACACGAGACCTCGGTTTAACGTCCCATCTGAAAGACAGTTAATTTTATTATGGTCAGACGGGGGATCGAACCTGCGACCCCTGGATTACCAGTCCAGCGTTTTACCACTGGGCTACAGATCCGTCTGGCATCCGTAATGAGGTCTTGAGAGAGATTAATATAAGTACTTGTTTCGCAATCGAGCTAAAATAAATGTGTATAAACTAAATAGCGTGAATATGCAATATTAAAATTCTTTCGGATGGGATTATTGTCGAATGTATCAGTCAGAACCAGGGATGATTCTGGAATTGGAGCATCTTCTTATCTTGCAATACGTTACCCCACAGTAAATGACTAATATAGGGCCTACTTCCGGCTGCGTCGCCCCAATGTGTAACATTAAATAATAAAATTTGTCAGTACCGTAGCCAGATGCAAATTTCAACCGAGGAAATCTAGGGGGGCCGGGGGCATATTCCCCCTTAAAATTGTTTGGGTATAGAAGCGATTTCCTGCGTTTTCTGATTTGATGAGATTAGACGTATACTTATGTACTGACCTTTCAGCTCTCTAGCGGTCAACATTTTATACAGCAACTGGATATTTTTAGCATTATATTTATTTAATTTTTCATTTTTTTGGTTTTGCTTTCGAAATTTTAACCGAGGCAGCTTCCTCGGTGTGTCTCAGTGTGGATACGGGCCTGTTTGTATAAACATATAATTAAAAACTGTTTGCAGATAAAGGTACATAATCTACGATAGATACTGTCCTAGCAAGGTTACACAAGTTATTCCCCTTAGATTGTAACCCGTGATTTGCTGAACTTTGAACTGCATCTCTATCTTGTCCAACTTCCTTTTAAAGTTTACAGTGAGTTTACAGTTATGGCAGCTGAGAGCCGGACATTTTATTTTAAACGTATCCTTTTCTGTGTATTGGTTATTTATGTAAGAAAGGTGCAGGGTGCTAAAAATACAGGTTGGTTTTAATAATAGCTGTATCAGATTTGTGTTTACATGAATTGATCTAATTCGGATATGTTTCAATACGGATATATATGACTGTGTCTCAAAATGGGGGCAATGGGTTTTAATCTGCCAATGTCTGTATTGTTTAAAACTACAGAAGATTTATGCATGAAATATTCACAATTTAATCGAGAGAGTTTAAGCATTTAGAAAGCATCAAACTCGTGAGATTTGCGAATTTTGCTCAGTGACGATCACATAATTTAGTTTATAAATATACAAATTTATTTTAGCTCGATTGCGAAACAAGTTATTTCAACTTATATAAATCACTCTCGAGACCTCATTCCTGATGGAATCCATCGCCACGAGGGAGAGAGAAGAGGCAATGTGGAATTTATATGCCTTGCCTAAGGGCACAATCGTAACGGCTCCAGTGGGGCTCGAACTCCGGACCTTTCGCACCTGGAGCGAACGCCTATCCACTGCGCTATCACGACTTCCATAATTATTTGATTTGTTTCTGTGTTGATATATTATATTTAAATGTTATTAGTAGAAGTCGTGATAGCGCAGTAGTAGTGCGTTCGCTTCAGGTGCGAAGGGGCTGAGATCGAGCCCCGCTGGTGCTGTTACGATTGTACCCTTTGCATTTAAATTCCACAATGCCTCCTCTCGTGGCGATGAATTCAATCAGTAATGAGGTCTCGAGAGTGATTAATATAAGTTGTACGAACTTGTTTCGCAATTGAACTAAGATAAATTTGTATGAACTAATGATATTAATTGTAACCACAGTGGGGTTACACCTTCACTGGATGTTGTTTATTATTTAACCCATTCAACCCCAAGTAACTGACATGGACTGGTGCGTGATATTTTCAGACCAATAAATTAATAAGAAAATTACCTTTGGACCAGTTCATTTATCAAAATGGGTAATTTTATCTAAAAATAGTAATAATTATTACTGGCAAAAAAGTGCAGATCCTGATGAGACGGCTCGTCACGAGCCGGCTCATCTGGATCTACACTTTTCATAAGCCTATTTAGAGGCCTGTGGGGTTGAAAGGGTTAAATTATAAGCATAACATCTATTGGATGCCGTTTTACTATTTTTGATATAAAACCATTTTTTCAGTACTGTTTTTCTATCTTCCCCACCTGTCAAGCCCCATTGTGGGGATGCAGACTGGTAGCTCTTTCAAACCCCATCGTGGGGATGCAGACTGGTAGCTCTTTCAAACCCCATCGCGGGGATGCAGACTGGTAGTGTGGTAGGGTTCAGATTCTGGGGGATCAGTAGAATGAAAACACCCTATACGTTCGTCAATCTATTCAATCTCTTTCAAACCCCATCGCGGGAATGCAGACTGGTAGCTCTTTCAAACCCCATTGTGGGGATGCAGACTGGTAGCTCTTTCAAACCCCATCGCGGGGATGCAGACTGGTAGCTCTTTCAAACCCCATCGCGGGGATGCAGACTGGTAGATCTTTCAAACCCTATCGCGGGGATGCAGACTGGTAGCTCTTTCAAAACTTCAGTTTCTAACAGAAAATAAATGATTGTTTGATCATATGACTATGAATGTTTGGTCATGTGCCCAAATATTCTGTTTTGGGATATGATTATGTACTGTATCAGTGACTTATTGATAATACATGTAGTAAACCGGACTAAACCCAACAGTAACTGGTCTTGATCAAATATGAAACTTACTATTCTTTTAAGCGAACAAACTTTCAGCAATTTTCTTTCTGCGTTAAGCACTTGGCCTACTGACCGACCAACACATATATTCATCAATATTACAACTTAATATTCATATAATTTATGGTCATAATACATTTCATATTCGACAATAGTTTTGACAATAGTATTCACCAATGTCATGTGACACTATATACATAAATCAATTCCATTATGAATAATAACTATGCAACTTCATAGTAAACGTTCATGTTTCTAATTACCATACATGTACATATGATGCAATTGCAATCTTGTTCATAAATAATTCAAGTCCTTATAATTATTATCATAGCTCGCCAATTTTGACAATATAATTAAAAAAGTTTAACGTGTTGTCTTGTCCTAAAGCTGAATGTCACATCAACATCTTACATGACCCACAAATACCTTGTGCTAAGCTTATCTGCTACTCTTAGCGGAGTCTAATATCGATTAAACGGAAATCAATTTTCCTCTAATTTATATCCATTCAAACGCGGAAAGTTTCTCAGAATAATGTATTATCACAGGAACTTGAAATTTTATCCATAAGCCACCAAAGGTCTCGTACCTATATCTTAGCACACCCCCCTGTATTAAAAAAAATTTAATAGAGGGGAGTGTCCTAGGATAGAGGTACGAGACCTTTGGTGGCTTATGGATAAAATTTCAAGTTCCTGTGGTATTATACACTTAAAATGTATCAGTTCTTTACTAACTGCCAAGCAATAAACATGCCCCAGTCTCCTTGTAAGCATTGCAGACTTAGTTTAAACATTATTTATATCAGTATTTGTACATTTTACATATAATTTTATAATTTATCAGCAGTAAACTGAAAGGGATTCGATCGAAAGAAAACTTATATAGTTCTTCTCCATTGCAGACTTGAATTGTTAAGATAGGAGAAATCTACCTACTATGCATGCTATCTAAGCCCCCCCCCCAATTGAATTTTGACTACGGTGCTGTGAGCCTTTCGGTTTAGAAATGTTTCACTGTGCATATATAAAAGTAAAGTTTTTGTTTATTATAGTGTCGCCCCTACTGAAAGGGCCAGCCATTACTGACTTATACGACACCTTTTATGGACATCAGTACTTCCCGAATCCTATCCTTATCGGCCAGGTGCCTGGCTGATAGGCAATCGGTAACCATTATATAACTAGCTGGCGGCTCACCAACCAGTTATATCAGAATGAACCCCTGACGATGCTCAAACCTTCGACCTCTTACTCCGTAGGCGGACGCCTTAACCACCAGGCCACTATATTGAATATTTGTGTGTTTACAGGGTATTTTTGGCAAGTGACAGATTTTCACTATGATGCAAACTACAGTTCTACCGGAGATCCCAGTCACATGTGTCACCGTAGCAACAATAGTTCCAGCAACATTGGAAACTATGGCAACTACCTTTGTGATGCTCCATGGCAGCTAGTTACATCAGCCGTACGGGCTATGCACAAAATACAACCAAATCCTGATTTCATTGTCTGGACAGGGTAGGATGGAATTTTGTTTCCATTTTGTCAAAAAGTGTTAATTTAAACTTTATTTATTTTACAATGATTGCGAAGAAACTTTTAACAACTTATATTAATCACTCGTTGGCACTGATGAAAGCGTAAATGTGGTTGTTCGTGTGGGAGGAAACCGGAGTAACCGGAGAAAACATCACCTATCCGATCTGGTGACCACCGTACCATCTCACATACTTCCAGATTCGAGGATCGAACCCGGGTTGCATTGATGAGAAAGTCAAAAGGTGTTGATAGTATTTCCATAGAAAAGACCCAGACGGCCGGAGCTCAATGTAACTCAAATAGTTTCCTAACTCTTTGCACGCTAGCAGTAAAATATGTCATGAAATTTCTTAGAATTTTATCACAATTCTAATGAAATTCCAGGACATCATTTACAGAGTTTTCAGAGATAAATAAGAAAAACACATTAATGAATTGTCGTCTGCTACAATTATTTGAACTACAGTCTACATCCGCTATGTCAAAGTCGGTTATGTCAAATTCTCCGGTTATCTCGAAGTCGGATCAAAGTCCCGTTTCAGACACTATCATTTTACATATAACTGGCTCCGTTTATATCGAATTTCGTTATGTCAAACTTTGGTTATGTCGAAGTATTTTGTTCGGTCCGACGGAATTCGACGGATGTAGACTGTATATGTATAGCCTTTATTTTACCCAGCATGCAAAGAGATAATCATTCACTTTATCTAGGTCCGCCTCCGTGGTCGAGTGGTTACGGTCGCTGACTTGTATACCACTGTAGCCTATCATCACTGATGGTCACGGGTTCGAGCCCCACTCAGGCCGTGTCTCATTTATATGAAAAAGTTGGCAGTTTCTTACGGAGGTTGGTGCACCCAAGTACTGGTTAACCGCTGGAGCCTGCCCAGGAAAGGTGTTGTTAGGTAAACTGCCCGCCGGCGATATAGCCCAAAATGGTGCTGATGCAGGCGTAAAACCAGAAATATAACATAACTGTATCTAGATAAAGAAATTACCTAATTATTCAAACTGGAAAATGTTTGAGACTTCAATAAACAAACCTAATGATAGAGTATTATTGCAGTAGAGCATTATTGCAGTAGAGCATTATTGCAGTAGAGCATTATTGTAGTAGAGCATTATTGTAGTAGAGCATTATTGTAGTAGAGCATTATTGTAGTAGAGCATTATTGTAGTAGAGCATTATTGTAGTAGAGCATTATTGTAGTAGAGCATTATTGTAGTAGAGCATTATTGTAGTAGAGCATTATTGTAGTAGAGCATTATTGTAGTAGAGCATTATTGTAGTAGAGCATTATTGTAGTAGAGCATTATTGCAGTAGAGCATTATTGCAGTAGAGCATTATTGCAGTAGAGCATTATTGCAGTAGAGCATTATTGTAGTAGAGCATTATTGAGTAGAGCATTATTGCAGTAGAGCATTATTGCAGTAGAGCATTATTGCAGTAGAGCATTATTGCAGTAGAGCATTATTGTAGTAGAGCATTATTGTAGTAGAGCATTATTGTAGTAGAGCATTATTGTAGTAGAGCATTATTGTAGTAGAGCATTATTGTAGTAGAGCATTATTGTAGTAGAGCATTATTGTAGTAGAGCATTATTGTAGTAGAGCATTATTGTAGTAGAGCATTATTGTAGTAGAGCATTATTGTAGTAGAGCATTATTGTAGTAGAGCATTATTGTAGTAGAGCATTATTGTAGTAGAGCATTATTGTAGTAGAGCATTATTGTAGTAGAGCATTATTGTAGTAGAGCATTATTGTAGTAGAGCATTATTGTAGTAGAGCATTATTGTAGTAGAGCATTATTGTAGTAGAGCATTATTGTAGTAGAGCATTATTGTAGTAGAGCATTATTGTAGTAGAGCATTATTGCAGTAGAGCATTATTGCAGTAGAGCATTATTGCAGTAGAGCATTATTGTAGTAGAGCATTATTGTAGTAGAGCATTATTGTAGTAGAGCATTATTGTAGTAGAGCATTATTGTAGTAGAGCATTATTGTAGTAGAGCATTATTGTAGTAGAGCATTATTGTAGTAGAGCATTATTGTAGTAGAGCATTATTGTAGTAGAGCATTATTGTAGTAGAGCATTATTGTAGTAGAGCATTATTGTAGTAGAGCATTATTGTAGTAGAGCATTATTGTAGTAGAGCATTATTGTAGTAGAGCATTATTGTAGTAGAGCATTATTGTAGTAGAGCATTATTGTAGTAGAGCATTATTGTAGTAGAGCATTATTGTAGTAGAGCATTATTGTAGTAGAGCATTATTGTAGTAGAGCATTATTGTAGTAGAGCATTATTGTAGTAGAGCATTATTGTAGTAGAGCATTATTGTAGTAAGCATTATTGTAGTAGAGCATTATTGTAGTAGAGCATTATTGTAGTAGAGCATTATTGTAGTAGAGCATTATTGTAGTAGAGCATTATTGTAGTAGAGCATTATTGTAGTAGAGCATTATTGTAGTAGAGCATTATTGTAGTAGAGCATTATTGTAGTAGAGCATTATTGTAGTAAGAGCATTATTGTAGTAGAGCATTATTAGTAGTAGAGCATTATTGTAGTAGAGCATTATTGTAGTAGAGCATTATTGTAGTAGAGCATTATTGTAGTAGAGCATTATTGTAGTAGAGCATTATTGTAGTAGAGCATTATTGTAGTAGAGCATTATTGTAGTAGAGCATTATTGTAGTAGAGCATTATTGTAGTAGAGCATTATTGTAGTAGAGCATTATTGTAGTAGAGCATTATTGTAGTAGAGCATTATTGTAGTAGAGCATTATTGTAGTAGAGCATTATTGTAGTAGAGCATTATTGTAGTAGAGCATTATTGTAGTAGAGCATTATTGTAGTAGAGCATTATTGTAGTAGAGCATTATTGTAGTAGAGCATTATTGTAGTAGAGCATTATTGTAGTAGAGCATTATTGTAGTAGAGCATTATTGTAGTAGAGCATTATTGTAGTAGAGCATTATTGTAGTAGAGCATTATTGTAGTAGAGCATTATTGTAGTAGAGCATTATTGCAGTAGAGCATTATTGTAGTAGAGCATTATTGTAGTAGAGCATTATTGTAGTAGAGCATTATTGCAGTAGAGCATTATTGCAGTAGAGCATTATTGCAGTAGAGCATTATTGTAGTAGAGCATTATTGTAGTAGAGCATTATTGCAGTAGAGCATTATTGTAGTAGAGCATATTGTAGTAGAGCATTATTGTAGTAGAGCATTATTGTAGTAGAGCATTATTGTAGTAGAGCATTATTGTAGTAGAGCATTATTGCTAGTAGAGCATTATTGCAGTAGAGCATTATTGCAGTAGAGCATTATTGTAGTAGAGCATTATTGCAGTAGAGCATTATTGCAGTAGAGCATTATTGCAGTAGAGCATTATTGCAGTAGAGCATTATTGTAGTAGAGCATTATTGCAGTAGAGCATTATTGCAGTAGAGCATTATTGCAGTAGAGCATTATTGCAGTAGAGCATTATTGTAGTAGAGCATTATTGTAGTAGAGCATTATTGTAGTAGAGCATTATTGTAGTAGAGCATTATTGTAGTAGAGCATTATTGTAGTAGAGCATTATGTAGTAGTAGCATTATTGTAGTAGAGCATTATTGTAGTAGAGCATTATTGTAGTAGAGCATATTGTAGTAGAGCATTATTGTAGTAGAGCATTATTGTAGTAGAGCATTATTGTAGTAGAGCATTATTGTAGTAGAGCATTATTGTAGTAGAGCATTATTGTAGTAGAGCATTATTGTAGTAGAGCATTATTGTAGTAGAGCATTATTGTAGTAGAGCATTATTGTAGTAGAGCATTATTGTAGTAGAGCATTATTGTAGTAGAGCATTATTGTAGTAGAGCATTATTGTAGTAGAGCATTATTGTAGTAGAGCATTATTGTAGTAGAGCATTATTGTAGTAGAGCATTATTGTAGTAGAGCATTATTGTAGTAGAGCATTATTGTAGTAGAGCATTATTGTAGTAGAGCATTATTGTAGTAGAGCATTATTGTAGTAGAGCATTATTGTAGTAGAGCATTATTGTAGTAGAGCATTATTGTAGTAGAGCATTATGTAGTAGAGCATTATTGTAGTAGAGCATTTTGTAGTAGAGCATTATTGTAGTAGAGCATTATTGTAGTAGAGCATTATTGTAGTAGAGCATTATTGTAGTAGAGCATTATTGTAGTAGAGCATTATTGTAGTAGAGCATTATTGTAGTAGAGCATTATTGTAGTAGAGCATTATTGTAGTAGAGCATTATTGTAGTAGAGCATTATTGTAGTAGAGCATTATTGTAGTAGAGCATTATTGTAGTAGAGCATTATTGTAGTAGAGCATTATTGTAGTAGAGCATTTTGTAGTAGAGCATTATTGTAGTAGAGCATTATTGTAGTAGAGCATTATTGTAGTAGAGCATTATTGCAGTAGAGCATTATTGCAGTAGAGCATTATTGCAGTAGAGCATTATTGCAGTAGAGCATTATTGTAGTAGAGCATTATTGTAGTAGAGCATTATTGCAGTAGAGCATTATTGCAGTAGAGCATTATTGCAGTAGAGCATTATTGCAGTAGAGCATTATTGCAGTAGAGCATTATTGCAGTAGAGCATTATTGCAGTAGAGCATTATTGCAGTAGAGCATTATTGTAGTAGAGCATTATTGTAGTAGAGCATTATTGTAGTAGAGCATTATTGTAGTAGAGCATTATTGTAGTAGAGCATTATTGTAGTAGAGCATTATTGTAGTAGAGCTATTGTAGTAGAGCATTATTGTAGTAGAGCATTATTGTAGTAGAGCATTATTGTAGTAGAGCATTATTGTAGTAGAGCATTATTGTAGTAGAGCATTATTGTAGTAGAGCATTATTGTAGTAGAGCATTATTGTAGTAGAGCATTATTGTAGTAGAGCATTATTGTAGTAGAGCATTATTGTAGTAGAGCATTATTGTAGTAGAGCATTATTGTAGTAGAGCATTATTGTAGTAGAGCATTATTTAGAGTATTATGTAGTAGAGCATTATTGTAGTAGAGCATTATTGTAGTAGAGCATTATTGTAGTAGAGCATTATTGTAGTAGAGCATATTGTAGTAGAGCATTATTGTAGTAGAGCATTATTGTAGTAGAGCATTATTGTAGTAGAGCATTATTGCAGTAGAGCATTATTGCAGTAGAGCATTATTGCAGTAGAGCATTATTGTAGTAGAGCATTATTGTAGTAGAGCATTATTGCAGTAGAGCATTATTGCAGTAGAGCATTATTGCAGTAGAGCATTATTGTAGTAGAGCATTATTGTAGTAGAGCATTATTGTAGTAGAGCATTATTGTAGTAGAGCATTATTGTAGTAGAGCATTATTGTAGTAGAGCATTATTGTAGTAGAGCATTATTGTAGTAGAGCATTATTGTAGTAGAGCATTATTGTAGTAGAGCATTATTGTAGTAGAGCATTATTGTAGTAGAGCATTATTGTAGTAGAGCATTATTGTAGTAGAGCATTATTGTAGTAGAGCATTATTGTAGTAGAGCATTATTGTAGTAGAGCATTATTGTAGTAGAGCATTATTGCAGTAGAGCATTATTGCAGTAGAGCATTATTGCAGTAGAGCATTATTGCAGTAGAGCATTATTGCAGTAGAGCATTATTGCAGTAGAGCATTATTGCAGTAGAGCATTATTGCAGTAGAGCATTATTGCAGTAGAGCATTATTGCAGTAGAGCATTATTGCAGTAGAGCATTATTGCAGTAGAGCATTATTGCAGTAGAGCATTATTGCAGTAGAGCATTATTGCAGTAGAGCATTATTGCAGTAGAGCATTATTGTAGTAGAGCATTATTGTAGTAGAGCATTATTGTAGTAGAGCATTATTGTAGTAGAGCATTATTGTAGTAGAGCATTATTGTAGTAGAGCATTATTGTAGTAGAGCATTATTGTAGTAGAGCATTATTGTAGTAGAGCATTATTGTAGTAGAGCATTATTGTAGTAGAGCATTATTGTAGTAGAGCATTATTGTAGTAGAGCATTATTGTAGTAGAGCATTATTGTAGTAGAGCATTATTGTAGTAGAGCATTATTGTAGTAGAGCATTATTGTAGTAGAGCATTATTGTAGTAGAGCATATTGTAGTAGAGCATTATTGTAGTAGAGCATTATTGTAGTAGAGCATTATTGTAGTAGAGCATTATTGTAGTAGAGCATTATTGTAGTAGAGCATTATTGTAGTAGAGCATTATTTTGTAGTAGGCATATTTGTAGTAGAGCATTATTGTAGTAGAGCATTATTGTAGTAGAGCATTATTGTAGTAGAGCATTATTGTAGTAGAGCATTATTGTAGTAGAGCATTATTGTAGTAGAGCATTATTGTAGTAGAGCATTATTGTAGTAGAGCATTATTGTAGTAGAGCATTATTGTAGTAGAGCATTATTGTAGTAGAGCATTATTGTAGTAGAGCATTATTGTAGTAGAGCATTATTGCAGTAGAGCATTATTGCAGTAGAGCATTATTGCAGTAGAGCATTATTGCAGTAGAGCATTATTGCAGTAGAGCATTATTGCAGTAGAGCATTATTGCAGTAGAGCATTATTGCAGTAGAGCATTATTGTAGTAGAGCATTATTGCAGTAGAGCATTATTGCAGTAGAGCATTATTGCAGTAGAGCATTATTGCAGTAGAGCATTATTGCAGTAGAGCATTATTGCAGTAGAGCATTATTGCAGTAGAGCATTATTGCAGTAGAGCATTATTGCAGTAGAGCATTATTGTAGTAGAGCATTATTGTAGTAGAGCATTATTGTAGTAGAGCATTATTGTAGTAGAGCATTATTGTAGTAGAGCATTATTGTAGTAGAGCATTATTGTAGTAGAGCATTATTGTAGTAGAGCATTATTGTAGTAGAGCATTATTGTAGTAGAGCATTATTGTAGTAGAGCATATTTGTAGTAGAGCATTATTGTAGTAGAGCATTATTGTAGTAGAGCATTATTGTAGTAGAGCATTATTGTAGTAGAGCATTATTGTAGTAGAGCATTATTGTAGTAGAGCATTATTGTAGTAGAGCATTATTGTAGTAGAGCATTATTGTAGTAGAGCATTATTGCAGTAGAGCATTATTGCAGTAGAGCATTATTGCAGTAGAGCATTATTGCAGTAGAGCATTATTGCAGTAGAGCATTATTGCAGTAGAGCATTATTGCAGTAGAGCATTATTGCAGTAGAGCATTATTGTAGTAGAGCATTATTGTAGTAGAGCATTATTGTAGTAGAGCATTATTGCAGTAGAGCATTATTGCAGTAGAGCATTATTGCAGTAGAGCATTATTGTAGTAGAGCATTATTGTAGTAGCATTATTGTAGTAGAGCATTATTGTAGTAGAGCATTATTGTAGTAGAGCATTATTGTAGTAGAGCATTATTGTAGTAGAGCATTATTGTAGTAGAGCATTATTGTAGTAGAGCATTATTGTAGTAGAGCATTATTGCAGTAGAGCATTATTGCAGTAGAGCATTATTGCAGTAGAGCATTATTGCAGTAGAGCATTATTGCAGTAGAGCATTATTGCAGTAGAGCATTATTGTAGTAGAGCATTATTGCAGTAGAGCATTATTGTAGTAGAGCATTATTGTAGTAGAGCATTATTGAGTAGAGCATTATTGAGTAGAGCATTATTGCAGTAGAGCATTATTGAGTAGAGCATTATTGCAGTAGAGCATTATTGAGTAGAGCATTATTGAGTAGAGCATTATTGCAGTAGAGCATTATTGAGTAGAGCATTATTGAGTAGAGCATTATTGAGTAGAGCATTATTGAGTAGAGCTATTGTAGTAGAGCATTATTGTAGTAGAGCATTATTGTAGTAGAGCATTATTGTAGTAGAGCATTATTGTAGTAGAGCATTATTGTAGTAGAGCATTATTGTAGTAGAGCATTATTGTAGTAGAGCATTATTGTAGTAGAGCATTATTGTAGTAGAGTATTGTAGTAGAGCATTATTGTAGTAGAGCATTATTGTAGTAGAGCATTATTGTAGTAGAGCATTATTGTAGTAGAGCATTATTGTAGTAGAGCATTATTGTAGTAGAGCATATTGTAGTAGAGCATTATTGTAGTAGAGCATTATTGTAGTAGAGCATTATTGTAGTAGAGCATTATTGTAGTAGAGCATTATTGTAGTAGAGCATTATTGTAGTAGAGCATTATTGTAGTAGAGCATTGTGTGGTTATTGTAGTAGAGCATTATTGTAGTAGAGCATTATTGCAGTAGAGCATTATTGCAGTAGAGCATTATTGCAGTAGAGCATTATTGCAGTAGAGCATTATTGTAGTAGAGCATTATTGGTGGTTTTGGTGGTTTTGGTGGTTTTGTAGTAGAGCATTATTGCAGTAGAGCATTATTGTAGTAGAGCATATTGCAGTAGAGCATTATTGCAGTAGAGCATTATTGCAGTAGAGCATTATTGCAGTAGAGCATTATTGCAGTAGAGCATTATTGCAGTAGAGCATTATTGCAGTAGAGCATTATTGCAGTAGAGCATTATTGTAGTAGAGCATTATTGTAGTAGAGCATTATTGTAGTAGAGCATTATTGTAGTAGAGCATTATTGTAGTAGAGCATTATTGTAGTAGAGCATTATTGTAGTAGAGCATTATTGAGTAGAGCATTATTGAGTAGAGCATTATTGCAGTAGAGCATTATTGAGTAGAGCATTATTGAGTAGAGCATTATTGAGTAGAGCATTATTGTAGTAGAGCATTATTGTAGTAGAGCATTATTGTAGTAGAGCATTATTGTAGTAGAGCATTATTGTAGTAGAGCATTATTGTAGTAGAGCATTATTGTAGTAGAGCATTATTGTAGTAGAGCATTATTGTAGTAGAGCATTATTGTAGTAGAGCATTATTGTAGTAGAGCATTATTGTAGTAGAGCATTATTGTAGTAGAGCATTATTGTAGTAGAGCATTATTGTAGTAGAGCATTATTGTAGTAGAGCATTATTGTAGTAGAGCATTATTGTAGTAGAGCATTATTGTAGTAGAGCATTATTGTAGTAGAGCATTATTGTAGTAGAGCATTATTGTAGTAGAGCATTATTGTAGTAGAGCATTATTGTAGTAGAGCATTATTGTAGTAGAGCATTATTGTAGTAGAGCATTATTGTAGTAGAGCATTATTGTAGTAGAGCATTATTGTAGTAGAGCATTATTGCAGTAGAGCATTATTGCAGTAGAGCATTATTGCAGTAGAGCATTATTGCAGTAGAGCATTATTGGTGGTTTTGTAGTAGAGCATTATTGAGTAGAGCATTATTGCAGTAGAGCATTATTGCAGTAGAGCATTATTGTAGTAGAGCATTATTGGTGGTTTTGAGTAGAGCATTATTGTAGTAGAGCATTATTGTAGTAGAGCATTATTGTAGTAGAGCATTATTGTAGTAGAGCATTATTGTAGTAGAGCATTATTGCAGTAGAGCATTATTGTAGTAGAGCATTATTGTAGTAGAGCATTATTGTAGTAGAGCATTATTGTAGTAGAGCATTATTGTAGTAGAGCATTATTGTAGTAGAGCATTATTGTAGTAGAGCATTATTGTAGTAGAGCATTATTGTAGTAGAGCATTATTGTAGTAGAGCATTATTGTAGTAGAGCATTATTGTAGTAGAGCATTATTGAGTAGAGCATTATTGTAGTAGAGCATTATTGTAGTAGAGCATTATTGTAGTAGAGCATTATTGTAGTAGAGCATTATTGTAGTAGAGCATTATTGTAGTAGAGCATTATTGTAGTAGAGCATTATTGCAGTATGTTTATCTTGATTGCTCAATAACTTCTTATAAACATTGGTATAATTGCCTCCGTGACCAAGTGGTTACGGTCGCTGACTTGTATACCACTGTAGCCTATCATCCCTGATGGTCACGGGTTCAAGCCCCATTCAGACCGTGATTCATCTATATGAAACAGTTGGTAGTTTCTTACGGATGTTGGTGCACCCAAGTACTGGTTAACTGCTGGAGCCTGCCCAGGTAAGGTGTTGTTAGGTAAACTGCCCGCCAGAGATATAGCCCAAAATGGTGCTGATGCAGGTGTAAAACCAGAACAAACAAATCAAAATCTCATTTCTGATTGAATCCATCGCCATGAGGGAGTGAGAATAGACAATGTGTCTTTGCCTAGAGCATAGAACACCACCATGA
This sequence comes from Archivesica marissinica, assembly GCA_014843695.1. Lineage (NCBI taxonomy): Eukaryota > Metazoa > Mollusca > Bivalvia > Venerida > Vesicomyidae > Archivesica > Archivesica marissinica. The sequence continues at coordinate 54,391,539 of CM026397.1, read as the reverse complement.
CAAGTGAGTGGCAGCACATTGATCCATGCTGTGCTATGCTATGAAACAAAATGTTCAAACCTTGCTTGAATCACAGAAATTCAGCAATTAATTTCCTCTCACACAAATGGATGCAATCTGTTAACCATGTAGCAATTGAGATCCAATTTATCACATTTGGTATACAGTCAAGCCTGTGTTATTGACCACCTGTATTAAGCAGCCAGTTTCCAGATTCCAAATACATGTATGTTGTTTATTTTCACATTTGCACCCTATTAAGCAGCCAACCTGTATTAAGCAGCCAGTTTCCAGATTCCAAATACATGTATGTTGTTTATTTTCACATTTGCACTCTATTAAGCAGCCAACCTGTATTAAGCAGCCAGTTTCCAGATTCCAAATACATGTATGTTGTTTATTTTCACATTTGCACCCTATTAAGCAGCCACCTGTGCTAGCTGCGAAGAATCTACTTTCTGTGATTTCCTTGGCTGGCTGCTTAAGACAGGTTTGACTGTACATTGTATATGCAATAATTATCACTGTAGAGACAGTGTACCACACGTTGACAACAAGGATTTGGATCTGGGCAAAATCTACACTTTGATTGGCAATGTAACTCACGAGTTGATGTCCATATTTCCAAACACCTCCATCTACCCAGTCCTTGGAAATCATGACCCTTACCCAGCCAATATGATGCAGTATGATGCAGAGAGTACAAAGTACTACAAGGGAGTTCTAGACATCAGTGGCTGGCATGCGGTACTCGGACAAAATGAAAGTGATCAATTTGTTAACGGTATTAAAAATTTTTTGTCTCGTTTTAATTATTCGTAGAATATTGATGTGATTGCTACCATATATCTGTGTTGATTCCACGCTTGTTTTATATTTATATATATTATTTATTATCTCTTCTAAATTATTATAATTATTAGAACTGAATACTACTGGTACTTTTGAAATCCAAACAGAAGGAGTTATAATTTGGTCTCTTTATACAAGTTGTTGTGGTCTCTTTATACAAGTGGTCTCTTTATACAAGTTGTTGTGGTCTCTTTATACAAGTGGTCTGTTTGTACAAGTGGTCTGTTTGTACAAGTGGTCTGTTTATGCATGTGGTCTCCTTATACAAGTGGTCTGTTTATACAAGTGGTCTCATTATACAAGTGGTATTTTTGTACAAGTGGTCTCTTTATACAAGTTGTCTATTTGTACAAGTGGTCTATTTGTACAAGTGGTCTCATCATACAAGTGGTCTCTTTGAACAAATTGTCTATTTGTACAAGTTGTCTATTTATATACAAGTGGTCTATTTGTACAAGTGGTCTCTTTATACAAGTTGTCTCTTTGTACAAGTGGTCTCTTTATACAAGTGGTCTGTTTATACAAGTTGTCTCTTTGTACAAGTGGTCTGTTTATACAAGTGGTCTGTTTATACAAGTGGTCTGTTTATACAAGTGGTCTGTTTATATAAGTGGTCGCTTTATACAAGTGATCTCTTTATACAAATGGTCTCTTTGTACAAGTGGTCTCTTTATACAAGTTCTCTTTATACAAGTGATCTCTTTATATAAATGGTCTCTTTGTACAAGTGGTCTCTTTATACAAGTGGTCTCTTTATACAAGTGATCTCTTTATACAAATGATCTATTTATACAAGTGATCTCTTGATACAAATGGTATATTTATACAAGTGGTCTCTTTATACAAATGGTCTCTTTGTACAAGTGGTCTCTTTATACAAGTGGTCTCTTTATACAAGTGATCTCTTTATACAAATGATATATTTATACAAGTGATCTCTTTATACAAATGGTCTCTTTGTACAAGTGGTCTCTTTATACAAGTGGTCTCTTTATACAAGTGATCTCTTTATATAAATGGTCTATTTATACAAGTGGTCTGTTTATACAAGTTGTCTCTTTGTACAAGTGGTCTCTTTATACAAATGGTCTCTTTATACAAATTGTCTCTTTATACAAGTGGTCTGTTTATAGAAGTTGTCTCTTTGTACAAGTGGTCTCTTTATACAAATGGTCTCTTTATACAAATGGTCTCTTTATACAAGTGGTCTGTTTATACAAGTTGTCTCTTTGTACAAGTGGTCTCTTTATACAAATGGTATCTTTATACAAATGGTCTCTTTATACAAGTGATCTCTTTATACAAATGGTCTCTTTATACAAATGGTCTCTTTATACAAATGATCTCTTTATATGGTCTCTTTATACAAATGGTCTCTTTATACAAGTGGTCTGTTTATACAAGTTGTCTCTTTGTACACGTGGTCTCTTTATACAAATGGTCTCTTTATACAAGTGATCTCTTCTATACAAGTGATCTCTTTATACAAGTGGTCTCTTTATACAAGTGATCTCTTTATACAAGTGGTCTCTTTATACAAGTGATCTCTTTATACAAGTGATCTCTTTATACAAATGGTCTCTTTATACAAGTGATCTCTTTATACAAGTGGTCTCTTTATACAAGTGATCTCTTTATATAAATGGTCTCTTTATACAAGTGATCTCTTTATACAAATGGTCTATTTATACAAGTGATCTCTTTATACAAGTGATCTCTTTATACAAATGGTCTATTTATACAAGTGATCTCTTTATACAAGTGATCTCTTTATGCAAGTGGTCTCTTTATACAAATGGTCTCTTTATACAAGTGATCTCTTTATACAAATGGTCTATTTATACAAGTGATCTCTTTATACAAGTGATCTCTTTATACAAATGGTCTCATTATACAAATGGTCTATTTATACAAGTGGTCTCTTTATACAAGTTGTCTCTTTATACAAGTGATCTCTTTATACAAGTAGTCTTTCGAACAAGTTTGATTGTAATGGGTTACCAATATGTTGGCCAAAACGTTATACAGCCAAACCTGTGTTAGTGGTCACCTCTATTAAGCAGACAGTCCAGATTCCCACTATGTTATGCTAATCAGCCAATTTCTGTGATTCCCTTGACTGGCTGTTTTACGACAGGTTTGACTGTATTTGCATTTCAGAATTTCAATGTATACTGATGTTTAAACTTCCATTGTGTTATATAGGTGGTTACTACAGCTCTCGTTTATCTTGCATTGTGTTATATAGGTGGTTACTACAGCTCTCGTTTATCTTGCATTGTGTTATATAGGTGGTTACTACAGCTCTCGTTTATCTGAGAAGATCAAGCTCCTCGGTCTGAACACAAACCTTTACTACAACCAGGACACATTGACCAAAGGTCTGCTGGATCCTGCTAACCAGTTATCATGGATGGAAAAACAGCTGGAGTCAGCCAGACGCAAAAATGAGCATGTAAGTATACACCGACCGCTTAGTGAATCATAGTCTGGATACTAGTATACATTATCTCGCTGTTTGAACTAGGATGTTGTAGGCCTATCAAGAGTTTGTAATTACTGTCTACAACCGTTATGTCAAAGTCGGTTATGTCGAATTCTCCGGTTATCCCGAAGTCGGATAATATCAGGGCCTGCTCTGGCTCTTATTTTTTTGTAGCTTAAAAACCAAATCTGTGCTTTCTTTAGCCAATTCTGCCACGTTCCATTTTTCCCAAACAGAGTTTTGATAGTATATTTATTATAATATATTTGAATGTATCTCAATTGTACCACTTCAATGGTGTATGCCCATAAATGCTCAAAGTCCCGTTTCAGACTCTATCATTGTACATATAACTGGCTCCGTTTATATTGAATTTCGTTAAGTCAAACTTCGGTTATGTTGAATTATTTTGTTCGGTCCGACGGAATTCAACATGACGTATGTAGACTGTCTGTATGTTCCATTAATATCAAACCCCTTGCGGGAGCTAAACATGTTTTCCTGGGGAGGCTTTGTCGACTGAAGTGGTTAATCAGTACTAAGCAATGTGTGTGAGGTGTCTTGCTCAATGACACTACATATGTGGCCTGACCGAGTATCGAACCCTGGACCATTTTATTCCAATCCGACGCTCTAACACTGGACCACGGACGCCACACTTGGGTTCAATGGTTCAAGGCAATGTGACACAACAAGACCTCACAAATCATCAAACATTGTATATTTTATAACCAATCAAACATTGTATATTTTATAACCAATCAAACATTGTATATTTTATAACCAATCAAACATTGTATATTTTATAACCAATCAAACATTGTATATTTTATAACCAATCAAACATTGTATATTTTATAACCAATCAAACATTGTGTATTTTATAACCAATCAAACATTGTGTATTTTATAACCAATCAAACATTGTGTATTTTATAACCAATCAAACATTGTGTATTTTATAACCAATCAAACATTGTGTATTTTATAACCAATCAAACATTGTATATTTTATAACCAATCAAACATTGTATATTTTATAACCCAAACATTGTGTATTTTATAACCAATCAAACATTGTGTATTTTATAACCAATCAAACATTGTATATTCTATGACCACTACATATTACCGGTATGTACTAATAATTAAAGCGTCATATCTGAACTCCGACAAACCTGGTCAACTGGAAAGTTTCGATGTGCTACAAACCCGGTCAACTGGAATGTTCCGATGCGCTCCAAGCCCGGTCAACTGGAATGTTCCGATGCGCTCCAAGCCCGGTCAACTGGAATGTTCCGATGCGCTCCAAGCCCGGTCAACTGGAATGTTCCGATGCGCTCCAAGCCCGGTCAACTGGAATGTTCCGATGCGCTCCAAGCCCGGTCAACTGGAATGTTCCGATGCACTACAAACCCGGTCAACTGGAACGTTCCAATGCGCTACAAGCCCGGTCAACTGGAAAGTTCCGATGCATTACAAACCCGGTCAACTGGAACGTTCAGATGTACTACAAACCCAGTCAACTGGAACGTTCCGATGTACTACAAACCCGGTCAACTGGAATGTTCATGCACTAAATCCATACCAAATTAAAATAATTGGGAGGTTTCGCGAACAAGGACATTATAAAGTCGCAAGGGTACCTTTTTTTATTTCCCTGATCTGGCTCTATGCTGTTTGCTATTCGGATAGTGGAGCTAAAACACTTGTCTGAATAGCAAATAACAAAGATCCTGATCAGACACAGCTGATCTGGATCTATGTTGTTTGCACATTCCGTCCAATTTATTCGGCAGGTTAAGGGTTAACAACGGTAGATTTGTTGTTTGTTTATATATGAGCAAATTATGAAGTGATGGGTGATGTTAGATTGTTCATTTGTTTCACATTGCCAGGTTCTGATTATTGCGCACGTGCCTCCAGGAATGTTTGAACTTGGTGAAGGCTTGTCGTGGTTTTATGCTAGGTACAACAAGAAGTACCTAGAGGTGCTGGAGCGCTACTCGGATGTGATTATTGCCCAACTCTACGGCCATGAACACACGGATAGTGTTCGTGTGCAGTTTGATAATGAAGGTAAATTCTCAAGTACAGTCTAAACTTGCTATTATTATTTTTAACTTTATTTATTTTACAACGATTGTGAAGCAAGTTTTAACAACTTATATTAATCACTCTCGTTGGTTCAGATGTAAGCGTAGATGTGGTCATTCATGTGGGAGGAAACCGAAGTACCTGGAGAAAACCCACCTGTCCGATCTGGTGACCACCATACCATCTCACATACTTCCCTGTCCGAGGATCGAACCCGGGTGGCATTGGTGATAAGCGAGCGCATTAACCACTGCGCTAATCGGACATGCTAACTTGCTATTAAGAGACCACTTGTATTGAGAGACCACATTTTCAGTTTCCTTTTATGTTATTACGGAACAAATTAGCCTGTATTAAGAGACCATTCCTGCTTAGAGACCACTTTTAGCCCTTCGCTTTGGTTTATACAAATGTACTTTTGCTCGATTGCGAAACAAGTTATTACAACTTATATTAATCACTCTCGCGACCTTATTCCTGATGGAATCCATCGACAAGAGGGAGGGAGAAGAGGCAATGTGGAATTTAATTGCCTTGCTTGCCTAAAGGTACAATCGTAACTGCTCCAGCGTGGCTCGAACTCCGGGCATTTCGGAATGCGCTACTACTACGCTATCACGACTTCCCTTTGGTGGTCTCCATTTGACTGTAAATTCAATTGTATGATTTATAATTCAGAAGGAGATGCTTCATGCAATCTAATGCTTTATGCATTATTTCAAATTTAAATTAATAGTTTAGAAAATAGTACAACATTGTCACATCGCAATTGCATTAACCCATTCAACACCAAGTAACTCACATGGACTGGTCCATGATATTCATAAACCAATAAATGAATCAGAAAATCACATTTGGACAAGTTCATTTATCAAAATGGGTAATTATGTCTAAAAATAGTCATATCACTGGCAAAAAGTGCAGATCCTGATGAAACGGCTCGTCACGAGCCGGCTCATCTGGATCTACACTTTTTGTAAGCCTATTTAGAGGTCTGTGGTGTTGAAAGGGTTAAGTACCTTGCTATAGGAGAAGACTCTAATTACAACTTCTGGTAATGTCACGACTGTGATTGGCTAATTCAGGTCATGTGATCGCCGTTCATAACTCGCTGAACCGTAAAATTATATTTCTTTTACTCTAATTACAACTTCTGGTAATGCCACGACTCTGATTGGCTAATTCAGGTCATGTGATCGCCGTTCATAACTCGCTGAACAGTAAAATTATATTTCTTTTACTCTAATTTCAACCTCTGGTAATGTCACGACTCTGATTGGCTAATTCAGGTCATGTGATCGCCGTTCATAACTCGCTGAACCGTAAAATTATATTTCTTTTACTCTAATTACAACTTCTGGTAATGTCATGACTCTGATTGGCTAATTCAGGTCATGTGATCGCCATTCATAGCTCGCTGAACCATAAAATGATACTATTCTCTAAGTATCCATGACTGTTATTTACCTTTAGCACGCTGTTTGCGAAATGAGCAGATCACAAATGGTTAATATATTTCTTATTTTTCCTAGAAAGAAGTGCTTGACATTTCATTCAAAATGGGACGTCTGCTCATTTCGACATAATAAGGGCTGCGGGTTCGTGATTAATGGTGATTTGTGAGAAAGTTGTCGGTCGCTTACGGAGGTTGGAGCGTTGAGTACTGGTTCTTATCCAAGGAAATGCGGGTGATCTACTCTCCGCCACAACAGACAGTGACTGACCTGCCAGTAACACTCATGAGAGGAGTTTTGCAGTATTCAGAGATTGATATATAGTGTCACCCCTATTTAACTCTTTCACCGCCAATGTCGCATAAAAGCGACTTTGTAAAAAAGTAGAGAACCCGATCGGACAGAATAGACCATGCCGTCTGATCAGGCTATATGCTGATTGCTCTTCAGACAGTGGAGCTGAAGCACCTGTCCGAATAGCAAACAACATAGATCCTGATCAGACGCGGCGTTACGCCGCGGCTGATCTGGATCTATGTTGTTTGCACATGCTCTGAATTTATTCGGCGCTGAAAGAGTTAAAGGGCCAGCCATTTCTGACTTATATATATAGCTAACTAAAACTATATACTCGTTCTTCAATAGGTAGAGCGATAGGTTCGCTGTTCCTCAGTCCAGCTGTAACACCATGGACGAGTACCTTACCAGGAGTAGGGGCCAATAACCCCTCCATCAGGCTCTTCCAATACGATAGAGGGAACGGGGCACTGAAGAAGTACATACAGTACTACCTAAACCTCACCCTGGCCAACCTGAAGGCAGATCCAGACTTGTGGGAGATTGAGTATGACACCTCCGACGTATACGCTATTGATGAACTAAAGCCAACCGAGGTGCACACCTTGATTAAAGCCTTTTCTGACAAAGGGAACACGTTATTCCAACACTATCTAGACTACAACAGCGTGAAGTGGAGCGTAGGTCAACGGTGCAATGAATCGTGCACGGCTAGACATATCTGTGCCATGTCACAGCTTGATTTTGATAACTATAAGATTTGTATATCCGGTGGTATGACAACGAAGCATCCATATACGACTACAAGATGGTCATCGTCGACACCGATGCCACAGGTTCCAATATATATGTACTATGTTGTAGGAGGCCTGGGTGGGGTTCTGTTCATAATGTTCTTGATTGTTGGGTTCATGTGTTTTAGCAAGAGACAAAGAATATCTGCTCCTAGATATGCAAAATTTGGTTCGCTGACTGTAAATAGTTAGGAAAGCGTCGGGATTAAATGTTGCAGTACATTTACTGTTTATCTAGTTTGGAAGGCGTCAGGATTAAATGTTGCAGTACATTTACTGTTTATCTAGTTAGTAAGGCGTCGGGATTAAATGTTGCCGTACAATTACTGTTTATCTAGTTAGTAAGGCGTCGGGATTAAATGTTGCCATACATTTACTGTTTATCTAGTTAGTAAGGCGTCGGGATTAAATGTTGCCATACATTTACTGTTTATCTAGTTAGTAAGGCGTCGGGATTAAATGTTGCTGTACATTTACTGTTTATCTAGTTAGTAAGGCGTCAGGATTAAATGTTGCTGTACATTTACTGTTTATCTAGTTAGTAAGGCGTCAGGATTAAATGTTGCAGTACATTTACTGTTTATCTAGTTAGTAAGGCGTCAGGATTAAATGTTGCAGTACATTTACTGTTTATCTAGTTAGTAAGGCATCAGGATTAAATGTTGCTGTACATTTACTGTTTATCTGGTTAGTAAGGCGTCAGGATTAAATGTTGCTGTACATTTACTGTTTATCTAGTTAGTAAGGCGTCGGGATTAAATGTTGCCGTACATTTACTGTTTATCTAGTTAGTAAGGCGTCGGGATTAAATGTTGCAGTACATTTACTGTTTATCTAGTTAGTAAGGCGTCAGGATTAAATGTTGCCGTACATTTACTGTTTATCTAGTTAGTAATGCGTCGGGATTAAATGTTGCCGTACATTTACTGTTTATCTAGTTAGTAAGGCGTCGGGATTAAATGTTGCCATACATTTACTGTTTATCTAGTTAGTATGACGTCGGGATTACATGTTGCAGTACATTTACTGTTTATCAAGTTAGTAAGGCGTCGGGATTAAATGTTGCAGTACATTTACTGTTTATCAAGTTAGTAAGGCGTCTGGATTAAATGTTGCAGTACATTTACTGTTTATCTAGTTAGTAAGGCGTCGGGATTAAATGTTGCCGTACATTTACTGTTTTTCACATTCCTTCAGAATACTAGCAGGGATATTTTTTTATATATCTATGTCACTATGTTAACTAGTTTTGTTTATGAATTAACCTCGTCAGAACGTACTGTGACTCGACTTTAAGTTGCAGACTATTTATGCCCTTCGGCAGCAAACTGATGCGTTTGCTGTCATATTTCCAGATTAGACTGGAATCACTGAGAATCCTGCGATAGATCTTTTTGTTTGCCTTTCTTGCCATCGTTGAACAGCTTAATTGACAGCTTTGGTTTGTATAAATTTATTTTAGCTCGATTGGGAAACAAGTTCTTACAACTTATATTAATCACTCCTCGAGACCTCATTCCTGATGGAATCCATCGCCACGAGGGAGAGAGAGGAGGCAACGTGGAATTTAAATGCCTTGCCTAAGGGTACAATCGTAACAGTTCAATCAAACTCAGGGCCTTTGACACTTGAAGCGAATGCGCTATCACTGTGCTATCACGGCTTCCACGTCTTTGCAATCTTTAAATTGACTGCAATCCTTAAATTGCCTACAATCTTTAAATTGCCTACAATCCTTAAATTGCCTACAATCCTTAAATTGCCTACAATCCTTAAATTGCCTACAATCTTTAAATTGCCTACAATCCTTAAATTGCCTACAATCCTTAAATTGCCTACAATCTTTAAATTGCCTACAATCTTTAAATTGCCGACAATCCTTAAATTGCCTACAATCTTTAAATTGCCTACAATCTTTAAATTGCCTACAATCTGTAAATTGCCTACAATCTTTAAATTGCCGACAATCCTTAAATTGCCGACAATCCTTAAATTGCCTACAATCTTTAAATTGCCGACAATCCTTAAATTGCCGACAATCCTTAAATTGCCTACAATCTTTAAATTGCCGACAATCCTTAAATTGCCTACAATCTGTAAATTGCCTACAATCTTTAAATTGCCTACAATCTTTAAATTGCCGACAATCCTTAAATTGCCTACAATCTTTAAATTGCCGACAATCCTTAAATTGCCTACAATCTTTAAATTGCCTACAATCCTTAAATTGCCTTTTTGTTTTTGTCTTAAATTGCCTACAATCCTTAAATTGCCTACAATCCTTAAATTGCCTACAATCCTTAAATTGCCTACAATCCTTAAATTGCCTACAATCTTTAAATTGCCTACAATCTTTAAATTGCCTACAATCCTTAAATTGCCTACAATCCTTAAATTGCCTACAATCCTTAAATTGCCTACAATCTTTAAATTGCCTACAATCTGTAAATTGACTGCAATCTTGTTTATTTATATTGTTAAAATCTTATTCCAGTTCTCAAGATATCAGAAATGAAACCATACTGAATATTACCACTAAGTTATGGCCTCCAAAAATCCGCCATCATATATCCACCCATCTCAAGCTGCATTATAATATTGATATTACATTTTTGTTGTAAAATAATTATTTAAGTAATGAATCGCGGCTTAATAGTTTCCATCGAGGTATGAACTATATTGGGCATCCATGCTGACTTCAAGCCAATGTAGTTCATACCCTGATGGAAACTGCTAAGCCGTGATTCATTACTTATATTTACATTAATTATTCTTTTTAATGGTAAAAAGAAAAAGATAGCACTCTTTGTATTTAAAATGTTTTTAGTCAAGATTTGCGACTAGCCGTGTGCCGGACCAGGTAAATAGATCATCCTTGGAACAGCGTAAATCGTAAGACACGCCTTTTCTTGCGAGGAACACTGCCTAACACTGCGCATGCACATCATTATGATTGAGCTTATTTGCCAGTGTACACATGTCTGAGTACACATGTCAGCTGCATATCATTAATACGAAAATGTATAGAAACAGGACATATATACATTCGTAGTAGGAAATGCAATAACGATTTACAATCAATTTACAATTACAGTCAAACCTGTGTTAGAGGGGTCACCTCCATTAAACAGCCAACCTGTATTAAGAAGCCATTTTCCAGATTCCCAATATGTTGTTTTATTATACATTTGCACTCTATTCAGCAGCCACCTGTGTTAAGCAGCCACTTTCTGTAATTCCCTTGGCTGGCTGCTTAGCACAGGTTTGACTGTATGTCGTTTAGTCTGAATAACTAGTCCTGCCTTATTAAAGTGATTTTTCACGTCTACCATTTCATGTATCCCCCAAAGACATGCAACAGTCTTCGAGTTTTCATGAACTAACATGTAATTATTTTCATAACATTCTCGAATATTAACTTCTATTAAGCAGTCACCTGTGCTAAGCAGCCACTTTCTGTGATTCACTTGGCTGGCTGCTTAAGACAGGTTTCACTGTATTCCATTATGAAAACAGTGTCATCATTTTCAAGATTTAGCTGCATGAATAATACTGGTTGCTATGGTAATTAAATATTTTTTGTATGAAATAGTCATGTCGGTAGTCCAGGGGTTAAGACATTGGACTGAAAATCCAGGGATCGCAGGTTCGATCCGCCGTCTGACCCTAATAATATTAACAGTTTCAGATGGGACATTAACCTGAGGTCTCGTGTCGGTGCTTTGCACCGTTAATGTAAACGAACCAGAGGAGACTCTGGTCTCTGTCATTACACTATCCTCCAAATTCTAAAATGACTAATCTCTTCAGTAGGCGTCACTCATATGGGCAACTGGTAGGGACGTAGCCTGGGTTCCAGTTTGTCGATTTATGGCTTCTGGCAAAACGACAGTTGATATTATCAGAAACTCGATGCGGCCCAGTTATTTGTTTACGCTTTATTTATTTTACAACGATTGCGAAGCAAGTTCTAACAACTTATATTAATCACTCTCGTTGGCGCGGATGAAAGCATATATGTGGTCATTTGTGTGGGAGGAAACCGGAGTACCCGGAGAAAACCCATCTGTCCGATCTGGCGACCACCGTACCATCTCACATACATCCCTGTCCGAGGATCGAACCTGGGTTGCATTAGTGGGAAGCGAGCGCTAACCACTGCATGCGCTAATCGGACAGCCCAATTAATGGACTCAGTGTTAAAATATATTTATTTGACTGACCAGACAAAATATATCGACGCCTGTTCCCAGGCTAGTAGGGATGATAAATAAACTCAAAATCGAAGCACTTGATTTGCATAAAACGTTCAGTTTGTATGAATTTCACTAATCCAGTTATAAGATACAAACAAACCTTAACCGGTTTAATGTTCTCCTACGTATGTTAATTTAGTCTTGTGTGTGTAAAAGCACAGAAGCTTTGTGTCTGGATAAATGTTTGTGGGTTCAAAGCCGCAAAACTAAGAAACTATTTTTGGGTTTCTTTTAAGAACACTATGATACACTATAGGCTTGACACTATACATAAAAAAATGACAGCCCGTCACTATGAAGGCTATATACATGTCTCCAGACCCCAAGCGTCTGTGTGTAAAAGCGCAAACAATATCTATTTTACAACATATCGCCGCATTTTGTTAGACACAGCCACAGATGTGTGTGTTACTGTGTGTGCATCCATTGTGTTAGACACAGCCACAGATGTGTGTTTTACTGTGTGTGCCCATTTTGTTAGACACAGCCACAGATGTGTGTTTTACTGTGTGTGCACCCATTGTGTTAGACACAGCCACAGATGTGTGTGTTACTGTGTGTGCATCCATTGTGTTAGACGCAGCCACAGATGTGTGTTTTACTGTGTGTGCCCATTTTGTTAGACACAGATTATAAATTACATTTCGTTATCCATTTTTCTATTTGTTTGTTATCCACATTTTGCTAGTTCTCTTATTCATTTAACCCATTCAACCCCCCCCCCCCCCAAGTAACTGACATGGACTGGTGCATTATATTTTTGGACCAGTTCATTTATCAAAATGGGTAATTTTGTCTAAAAATAGTAATATTACAGGCAAAAAGTGCAGATCATGATGATTGCGAACCAGCTCATCTGGATCTACACATTGTGTAAGCCTATTTAGAGGTATGTGGTGTTGAAAGGGTTAAACAATAATATTTGCCTTCCAGTCATTTATTGGCTTGCAGTTCTGGCACATCGGAATTAACAATGCAGGCCATAGGCCTAAGTGGTTAATTCTTGCGCTCAGAACGAGTTATATATATTCCATTGGTCATTAGTAATCATTAAATTTAGTAAGATATTTGCAAAACCCTTGTGTTCAGTCACTTTGTTAATTACATTCTTGTGTAACTAATGTTTGTGAAAACTTATGGTCCAACCCATTTTTCATAGTTAGTTTATACAAATTTATTTTAGCTTTATTTAAGAGGCAATGGCGAATTTAAATGCACCTTGCGTACGGGTACACTCATAACGACTATAGCATACAGCTTACCACGAACTCCGGGCCTTTTCTCACCTGAAGCGAATGTGCTACCACTGCGCTATTACAACTTCTACTTTCATGGTTCGTCATGTGCCTAGGACCAACCCATTCGGATTGTTTGTCGATGGTCCGGACCTGGATCACAACGTAGTGGAGGTTAGGTTCTATACCGAGTGCCCTCTAGGTCCAACCCATTCAGATTGTTTGTTGATGGTCCGGACCTGGATCACAACGTAGTGGAGGTTAGGTTCTATACCGAGTGCCCTCTAGGACCAACCCATTCGGATTGTTTGTCGATGGTCCGGACCTGGATCACAACGTAGTGGAGGTTAGGTTCTATACCGAGTGCCCTCTAGGACAACCCATTCGGATTGTTTGTCGATGGTCCGGACCTGGATCACAACGTAGTGGAGGTTAGGTTCTATACCGAGTGCCCTCTAGGACCAACCCATTCGGATTGTTTGTCGATGGTCCGGACCTGGATCACAACGTAGTGGAGGAGGTTAGGTTCTATACCGAGTGCCCTCTAGGACCAACCCATTCGGATTGTTTGTCGATGGTCCGGACCTGGATCACAACGTAGTGGAGGTTAGGTTCTATACCGAGTGCCCTCTAGGACCAACCCATTCGGATTGTTTGTCGATGGTCCGGACCTGGATCACAACGTAGTGGAGGAGGTTAGGTTCTATACCGAGTGCCCTCTAGGACCAACCCATTCGGATTGTTTGTCGATGGTCTGGATCACAACGTAGTGGAGGAGGTTAGGTTCTATATCGAGTGCCCTCTAGGACCAACCCATTCGGATTGTTTGTCGATGGTCCGGACCTGGATCACAACGTAGTGGAGGAGGTTAGGTTCTATACCGAGTGCCCTCTAGGACCAACCCATTCGGATTGTTTGTCGATGGTCCGGACCTGGATCACAACGTAGTGGAGGTTAGGTTCTATACCGAGTGCCCTCTAGGACCAACCCATTCGGATTGTGTGTCGATGGTCCGGACCTGGATCACAACGTAGTGGAGGTTAGGTTCTATACCGAGTGCCCTCTAGGACCAACCCATTCGGATTGTTTGTCGATGGTCCGGACCTGGATCACAACGTAGTGGAGGAGGTTAGGTTCTATACCGAGTGCCCTCTTGGACCAACCCATTCGGATTGTTTGTCGATGGTCCGGACCTGGATCACAACGTAGTGGAGGAGGTTAGGTTCTATACCGAGTACCCTCTAGGACCAACCCATTCGGATTGTTTGTCGATGGTCCGGACCTGGATCACAACGTAGTGGAGGAGGTTAGGTTCTATACTGAGTGCCCTCTAGGACCAACCCATTCAGATTGTTTGTTGATGGTCCGGATCTGGATCACAACGTAGTGGAGGTTAGGTTCTATACCGAGTGCCCTCTAGGACCAACCCATTCGGATTGTTTGTCGATGGTCCGGACCTGGATCACAACGTAGTGGAGGAGGTTAGGTTCTATACCGAGTGCCCTCTAGGACCAACCCATTCGGATTGTTTGTCGATGGTCCGGACCTGGATCACAACGTAGTGGAGGAGGTTAGGTTCTATACTGAGTGCCCTCTAGGACCAACCCATTCAGATTGTTTGTTGATGGTCTGGATCACAACGTAGTGGAGGTTAGGTTCTATACCGAGTGCCCTCTAGGACCAACCCATTCAGATTGTTTGTTGATGGTCCGGACCTAGATCACAACGTAGTGGAGGTTAGGTTCTATACCGAGTGCCCTCTAGGACCAACCCATTCAGATTGTTTGTTGATAGTCCGGACCTGGATCACAACGTAGTGGAGGTTATGTTCTATACAGAGTGCCCTCTAGGACCAACCCATTCAGATTGTTTGTTGATGGTCCGGACCTGGATCACAACGTAGTGGAGGTTATGTTCTATACCGAGTGCCCTCTAGGACCAACCCATTCAGATTGTTTGTTGATGGTCCGGACCTGGATCACAACATAGTGGAGGTTAGGTTCTATACCGAGTGCCCTCTAGGACCATACCATTCAGATAGTTTGTTGATGGTCCGGACCTGGATCACAGCGTAGTGGAGGTTAGGTTCTATACCGAGTGCCCTCTAGGACCAACCCATTCAGATTGTTTGTTGATGGTCCGGACATGGATCACAACATAGTGGAGGTTAGGTTCTATACCGAGTGCCCTCTAGGACCAACCCATTCAGATTGTTTGTTGATGGTCCGGACCTGGATCACAGCGTAGTTGAGGTTATGTTCTATACCGAGTGCCCTCTAGGACCAACCCATTCAGATTGTTTGTTGATGGTCCGGACCTGGATCACAACGTAGTGGAGGTTAGGTTCTATACCGAGTGCCCTCTAGGACCAACCCATTCAGATTGTGTGTTGATGGTCCGGACCTGGATCACAACGTAGTGGAGGTTAGGTTCTATACCGAGTGCCCTCTAGTTGCAATAGGGTTCCTCACAAACAATGGGGTAATTTATCAATAGTATTTTCACTCCAAAAAACCAGTTCCATTATGTGTAGATATTCATATTGATTTTTTATTTTAAAATTTGAATACATGTATATCATATACACTAATGATGCATTCTGGTAATATCAATATTATACAGTATGTACACATTATATCAAAACAGTTCAATATATTCAAACAGATTTCAATAATATTGCAATTTATAATATGCATGTGCAAATACAGATTTCAATAACATTGCAATTTATAATATGCATGTGCAAATACAGATTTCAATAACATTGCAATTTATAATATGATAATATGACAATACAATTATAAAGAAAAAGAAGTTTAGATTAATCACAGTGTATTGTTATTATACTAGAGGACATAGAAAACGCACACCTATGTTATATGATTATTATTACATGAAAACGAAATACGAAGGATTCCATCAAATATATATCACATCTTTATTACAAAACACAAACTGAATAACTAAAAATATTCCAAAATGTTTAAAACTATGTATTTATATAGTTATTGTTTTTCATGTAAAAACACACTTATCCGAGTGCGTTTTCTATGTCCTCTAGTATATATACATACTCGCAATCATACAAGTATACTTGACGGCCTTAAAAACGCCACTTTTATATCATACCATTATTTTAACAAATTTATCAGTTTTGACAATTACACGACTCGCATACTGTTGGAATCTAATCCAATGAATTGTTAAATTCTTTATTATTGTCCGTCAATTACATTTATTGTGGAAGTCGTGATAGCGCAGTGGATGCGCGTTCGCTTCAGGTGCGAAATGTCCGGAGTTCGAGCCCCTCTGGAGCCGTTACGATTGTGCCCTTAGGCAAGGCATTTAAATTCCACATTGCCCCTTCTCTCTCTCTCCTGGCGATGGATTCCATCAGGAATAAGGTCTCGAGAATGATTAATATAAGTTGTAAGAACTTGTTTCGCAATCGAGCTAAAATAAAAAAAATTATAAACTAAAAGATTACATGGCTTTTTTTAATGAATCCACCAAAATACAACCACTAATGCATTGAATCCCAAGTTGCGTTTTTAATGACGTCAAGTATATTACATACGAACACATTTGTGAGAGACAATCGGGGCATTTGCATTTCATGAATTTGTATTTTTATGACATACATATAATATATCGCTCAAAACGTGAACGTGTCGTGATTTAGGTCATTGTCACAAACTGTGCCCGATGTTATAAAACATTCCTCAAATCTCAAGCTCAGGTTATTTGATTGGTTGTTCCTAGTTTTACTGTGATACTGAGTTTGTGTGTGTGTGTGTGTTTTACGTTTATTTATCGTCGCTACCGGTTGCCCATATGAGCGACGCCTCCTGAAGATATTAGTCATTTTAGAATTTGGAAGATAGTGCAATGATACAGACAGAGATCCATTCCACTGTGTCCTCTGGTTCTTTTACGTGCACGGTGTAAAGCACCGACACGAGACCTCGGTTTAATGTGCCACCTGAAAGACTGTTAATTTTATTAGGGTCAAACGGGGGATCGAATCTGCGATCCCTGGATTACCAGTCCAGCGTGTTACCACTGGACTACAGATCCGTCTGTAAAATACTGAGGTTGAAATTGGAGCATGGTTTTATAACGTACACGTAAACAGTCCGCCTCCCCATGGTTGAGTGGTTACGGTTGCTGACTTCTGTACCACTGTAACCTATCATCACTGATGGTCACGGGTTCGAGCCCCACTCAGACCGTGTATCTCTATATGAAAAAGATGGCAGTTTCGTACGGAGGTTACTGTACCAAGAACTGGTTAACCGCTTGAGCCTGCCCAGGAAAGGTGTTAGGTAAACTGCCCGTCACTCAAATGGGCAACCGGTAACGACGTTATACAAACTAATATAAAAAGAACACGTAAACATGGACGTATGTACAATGCGTTGCAATTCGTTTATTTCCCCAAATATATATATATATTTTTAGGAAAAAAAGTATGTTAATTTACAATCGTATATATATTTGTATATATATATATATCAAGGATGATTGTGAATAAGCATCTGTTTATGGGTTAACTCCGACACGATCGGTATCACATCCTCGTATAACTTTTGGCGCCATGAAGTTAAATTCGTCCTCTTCTACTCTTCCATTACCTTACAATGAAAACAAAATTATATTATTTGTATGTCAACAACAACTTAAAACATAATAATACAAATATATACAGAGCATTCATTTATAGCGCAAACATTAAACCTTACTCTATTGGGCTTCACAGTTAGAGGTGCAATTGTTAAACATTTACACATGACAATAATATATGGAAATACAAATATATACAGAGCATTCATTTGTAGCGCAAACATTAAACCTTACTCTATTGCGCTTCACAGTTAGAGGTGCAATTGTTAAACATTTACACATGACAATAATATATGGAAATACAAATATATACAGAGCATTCATTTGTAGCGCAAACATTAAACCTTACTCTATTGCGCTTCACAGTTAGAGGTGCAATTGTTAAACATTTACACATGACAATAATATATGGAAATACAAATATATACAGAGCATTCATTTGTAGCGCAAACATTAAACCTTACTCTATTGCGCTTCACAGTTAGAGGTGCAATTGTTAAACATTTACACATGACAATAATATATGGAAATACAAATATATACAGAGCATTCATTTGTAGCGCAAACATTAAACCTTACTCTATTGCGCTTCACAGTTAGAGGTGCAATTGTTAAACATTTACACATGACAATAATATATGGAAATACAAATATATACAGAGCATTCATTTATATAGCGCAAACATTAAACCTTACTCTATTGCGCTTCACAGTTAGAGGTGCAATTGTTAAACATTTACACATGACAATAATATATGGAAATACAAATATATACAGAGCATTCATTTATAGCGCAAACATTAAACCTTACTCTATTGCGCTTCACAGTTAGAGGTGCAATTGTTAAACATTTACACATGACAATAATATATGGAAATATAAATATATACAGAGCATTCATTTATATAGCGCAAACATTAAACCTTACTCTATTGCGCTTCACAGTTAGAGGTGCAATTGTTAAACATTTACACATGACAATATATATGGAAATACAAATATATACAGAGCATTCATTTATATAGCGCAAACATTAAACCTTACTCTATTGCGCTTCACAGTTAGAGGTGCAATTGTTAAACATTTACACATGACAATAATATATGGAAATACAAATATATACAGAGCATTCATTTATATAGCGCAAACATTAAACCTTACTCTATTGCGCTTCACAGTTAGAGGTGCAATTGTTAAACATTTACACATGACAATAATATATGGAAATACAAATATATACAGAGCATTCATTTATAGCGCAAACATTAAACCTTCTATTGCGCTTCACAGTTAGAGGTGCAATTGTTAAACATTTACACATGACAATAATATATGGAAATACAAATATATACAGAGCATTCATTTGTAGCGCAAACATTAAACCTTACTCTATTGCGCTTCACAGTTAGAGGTGCAATTGTTAAACATTTACACATGACAATAATATATGGAAATACAAATATATACAGAGCATTCATTTATATAGCGCAAACATTAAACCTTACTCTATTGCGCTTCACAGTTAGAGGTGCAATTGTTAAACATTTACACATGACAATAATATATGGAAATACAAATATATACAGAGCATTCATTTATATAGCGCAAACATTAACCCGTACTCTATTGCGCTTCACAGTTAGAGGTGCAATTGTTAAACATTTACACATGACAATAATATATGGAAATACAAATATATACAGAGCATTCATTTATATAGCGCAAACATTAAACCTTACTCTATTGCGCTTCACAGTTAGAGGTGCAATTGTTAACATTTACACATACAATAATATATGGAAATACAAATATATACAGAGCATTCATTTGTAGCGCAAACATTAAACCTACTCTATTGCGCTTCACAGTTAGAGGTGCAATTGTTAAACATTTACACATGACAATAATATATGGAAATATAAATATATACAGAGCATTCATTTATAGCGCAAACATTAAACCTTGCTCTATTGCGCTTCACAGTTAGAGGTGCAATTGTTAAACATTTACACATGACAATAATATATGGAAATATAAATATATACAGAGCATTCATTTATATAGCGCAAACATTAAACCGTACTCTATTGCGCTTCACAGTTAGAGGTGCAATTGTTAAACATTTACACATGACAATAATATATGGAAATACAAATATATACAGAGCATTCATTTATATAGCGCAAACATTAAACCTTACTCTATTGGGCTTCACAGTTAGAGGTGCAATTGTTAAACATTTACACATGACAATAATATATGGAAATATAAATATATACAGAGCATTCATTTATATAGCGCAAACATTAAACCGTACTCTATTGGGCTTCACAGTTAGAGGTGCAATTGTTAAACATTTACACATGACAATAATATATGGAAATATAAATATATACAGAGCATTCATTTATATAGCGCAAACATTAAACCGTACTCTATTGGGCTTCACAGTTAGAGGTGCAATTGTTAAACATTTACACATGACAATAATATATGGAAATATAAATATATACAGAGCATTCATTTATAGCGCAAACATTAAACCGTACTCTATTGGGCTTCACAGTTAGAGGTGCAATTGTTAAACATTTACACATGACAATAATATATGGAAATATAAATGTATACAGAGCATTCATTTATATAGCGCAAACATTAAACCGTACTCTATTGGGCTTCACAGTTAGAGGTGCAATTGTTAAACATTTACACATGACAATAATATATGGAAATATAAATGTATACAGAGCATTCATTTATATAGCGCAAACATTAAACCGTACTCTATTGGGCTTCACAGTTAGAGGTGCAATTGTTAAACATTTACACATGACAATAATATATGGAAATATAAATGTATACAGAGCATTCATTTATATAGCGCAAACATTAAACCGTACTCTATTGGGCTTCACAGTTAGAGGTGCAATTGTTAAACATTTACACATGACAATAATATATGGAAATATAAATGTATACAGAGCATTCATTTATATAGCGCAAACATTAAACCTTACTCTATTGCGCTTCACAGTTAGAGGTGCAATTGTTAAACATTTACACATGACAATAATATATGGAAATATAAATATATACAGAGCATTCATTTATAGCGCAAACATTAAACCTTACTCTATTGCGCTTCACAGTTAGAGGTGCAATTGTTAAACATTTACACATGACAATAATATATGGAAATACAAATATATACTGAGCATTCATTTATAGCGCAAACATTAAACCTTACTCTATTGCGCTTCACAGTTAGAGGTGCAATTGTTAAACATTTACACATGACAATAATATATGGAAATACAAATATATACAGAGCATTCATTTATATAGCGCAAACATTAAACCGTACTCTATTGCGCTTCACAGTTAGAGGTGCAATTGTTAAACATTTACACATGACAATAATATATGGAAATATAAATATAAATGTATACTTATATAGATATAACTAGGATTCTAATAATTGGTTAAGAACATATTTTATCATAATATCTACACCATTACAGTATATACGTGAGTGATTGAATTAACCAGAAAAGTGGCAATATGAACCATACACACAAACACCGCCGCAAGAATGGCAACCGTGATGTGGCCGGTACAGTGATCCGCACATCACCACACGACAGAGCTCGAACCCAAGAGAATGCCCATACAACACTTCACTCTTTGATCTTATTGAACACAATTATCTTCATTGTATTTAAACTGTTTTATATCATCACAGATATTTCTGTACCAAGAGCACAAACATATCGTTCATAAAATTGCCTAAATAGATGGGTTTTCAGTTTTGATCGGAAACTGGCTTCCGACTCAATGTTTTTCAGATAACTAGGTAGATCGTTCCACAATTTGGGTCCAACGACGGCCATATATCTATCTGCTAATTTTGTTCGTCGTCTTGGGATGTTAAAGTTAATCTCACTTTGTGATCTTAGTCTGTACCTTCCTCGAATGGGTACAAACATTTCTCCCAGATATACTGGAGCTGTTCCATTATTGACACGGAATACCATCACTAGAACTTTGAAAATGATTATGGCTTTAACTGGAGTTGTTTCAGAAGTTCCGAACTTGGTTGTTCAAACGAGGCATTAAGGACTACTCTAGGTGTATGATGTTTGACTCGCTGTAGTTTGTCGACTGAAATTTCGGTAAAAGGACCGTTGCAGAAATTGATGTGCAAATGAACCAACCCATGCACTAATTATTAGACTACATCCCCGCTAGGGGTTTGACATTAAAGGAAGATAGATAGACATAATCCGTTTGTAACATGAATAGTCTGGACTAGTATAGCTTCAAATTACTGTATGTGTTTATTACGTTTATTTATCGTCGCTACCGATTGTCCATATGAGCGACGCCTCCTGAAGAGATTAGTCATTTTACATTTATGGAGGATAGTCCAATGATACAGAGAGCGACCCATTCAGAATCTCCTCTGGTTCTTTTACGTGCACGGTGTAAAGCACCGACACGAGACCTCGGTTTAACGTCCCATCTGAAAGACTGTTAATTTTATTAGGGTCAGACGGGGGATCGAAACTGCGATCCCGGGATTACCAGTCCAGCGAGTTAACACATGAGCGACGCTTACTGATTCTATAATATGCAGAAGAATTTTTCAATTTATTTATCGTCGCTACCGGTTGCCCATATGAGCGACGCCTCCTGAAGAGATTAGTTATTTTAGATGTTGGAGGATAGTGCATGATACAGACAGAGACCCATTCTCCTCTGGTTCTTTTACGTGCACGGTGTAAAGCACCGACACGAGTCCTCGGTTTAACGTCCCATCTGAAAGACTGTTAATTTTATTAGGGTCAGACGGGGATCGAACCTACGATCCCTGGATTACCAGTCCAGCGTGTTAACACATGAGGGACGCTTACTGAATCTATAATATGCGTTGCCTTAGAATAGATCAGTCTCCACCTGTCAATCAAATCAATCGATACTCCAATCAGCTTTCGATAGTTCTGTCTGTATCTGTATCTGTATGTTACGTAGTAGATCCCAATACTGGTATTTCACTACGGGGAGGGGTGCGCGCTTAGTAGCAGCTCTGGAGGTCTGTCTTGAAGGCCTCGACTGTCTGGGCGCTAATAGTGCACTCGTCCAGTTGGTTCCATTTTACCACTGTTCTTATGAAAAAGGAGTTTTTGTATTGTTCACTGTTAGCACTATTCACAACAAAACAGTTTGAGTTGTTTGTGACCTGATTTTCAAGAATGTTGCTAACTTCAAAGTTTGTATACTTAACGGGTTTAACCCTGCGTTTTGGTTTAATTCTGACTAAGTAGTCACAGGTGTCTACTGCCGGTACCATACTATCTTGAACAGGTAGGTTAGCCTGTTGAATTCACGGCGCTGTTGGAGGCTTGGCAGGTTGTGCTCTTGTAACATCCTTGTGACACATCCCTCGTCTCGAGACTTGTAGTCCGTCGTTATGAAGCGTGCGGCCTGTCGTTGAATCTTCTCGATGGCGTTGATATCTTTGGAAAGATAGGGGTCCCAAATAGTGGATCCGTATTCCAGGCTTGATCGTACGAGGGAGATGTAAGCAAGTTTCCTGCATTCCATAGGACAGTTTCGAAGGTTACGGCGTAAGAAGCCTAGTGTGGAATTGGCTTTCTTACAAATGTTGGATATGTGGATGCCCCATTGAAGATCTTCGGATATGGTGACACCGAGGTAAGGATTACAAGGTACTTGTTGAAGAAAACACTTTTTTGCGTTGAATCGCATTCCCCATGTGGCTGCCCATTTTTCTAATTCATGTAAGTCGTTTTGCAGTATGATGTGATCCCTGGCTGACCGGATAGTTCTGTATAATAGACAGTCGTCGGCGAAGAGGCGGACTTGGGAGGATACACACTCGGGTAGATCGTTTATGTGGCACAGGAAGAGAAGAGGTCCCAATACTGTGCCCTGGGGAACACCGGACTCAACCCCGACGCTCTTGGAGTGTTCGCCTTCGCAGACTACATCCATCATCCTCTCTGTCAGGAAGGATGACAGCCAGTCGTTAAGTTCTCCTCGGATACCATAGCAGTCTAGTTTGTGTAGTAGCCTTTTATGTGGAACGGTATCAAAGGCTTTACTGAAGTCGAGTATGGCCACATCTACTTGTTGTTTGCTGTCACAGGACTTTAGTAGATCATGGAGAGTTACTAAGAGTTGAGATTCTGTAGAGAAACCGGATCGAAAGCCATGGTTAAGGTTGATTAGTATCTTGTGCTTGTCGAAGAATTTCATGATGTGGCTACAGATGATATGATCAAAGTTCACGCGCCCTCAAGCAACGTTTATCTTCGCCATTTTCCTTTCACAACCTACTGTGTCGAAACATCAAATAACACAATACAGTAACGGGAAACTTGACTTTCAATTTAGAAATTAATGGTGAAAATACGCAATTGTGTCTGTGTGTAATTCAGATCGTTCCGAAGATGTTACCCTTATTCCTTTCGCTAAGACACATAGGATCCTTGCAAGCGATGGGTCGACGTTGTTATGACGTCCTCATACGCAGTGGAATATGTATGTATGTTCCTTTAATGTCAAACCCCTCGCGGGGACTTAGACATGTTTTCCTGGGCAGGCTTAGCCGACCTAAGCGATTAACCAGTACTAAGCAATGTGTGTGAGGTGCCTTGCTCAATGACACTACATACGTGGCCTGACCGAGTATCGAATCCGGGACCGTTCTATTCCAAATCCGACGCTCTACCACTGGACCACGGACACCACAATATGAACACGGTACCAAGAACTGATCACATGTGAGCTTGAACAAGGCAAGACTATACATTTGATTAACACAATTATTCATCAGCTCAATGCACCTGCATGTTTAGAACTTCTCACAGACGTCACTAGCCTCTATATGAATCAATCGAGAAACGATTCTGTCCTGTCTTTTTTTTATTTAACGGGCAGTTTACCAACACCTTTCTTGGACAGGCTTCAGTGGTTAACTAGTACCTGGTGGACCAATCTCCATAAGAAACTGCCAACTTTTTCATATTAAGAGATACCGTCTGAGTGGGGCTCGAACCCGTGACCATCAGTGATGATAGGTTACAGTGGTATACAAATCAACGACCGTAACCTTATCTAATCGACCCGCACTTCACTGTGTTCAAATAGTTCTATAGTACAGTCGGTGTTTATTTATCATTTTTAAAACAAAGCTTTTATTGTAAAGTTTGTTGATATTTGAACACAGTGAAGTGCGGGTCATTCACTAAAATCGGAAATCGTCGCGTACAATGGCCAGGGGTACTACGGCGTAAGACGAGTCCGAGGGTCTAGTTGACTAGGGTACAGGTTACCCGCGTAGAGACATTTATGTCAGAACTGCATGGGGCGTATCTATATACAATGTATTTACGCAATCGGCTGCCTATGGTTATATATGTACATGTGTATGTCTAGTGTGTGGAATTTCACAAACCTGTTGTCATATCTAAGGAAAGGAACAGTTCATCAGCTGACGTATTCTTTCCAAATATTCGCTGCATTTCGTCCTTAGATATTACCCCGTCCCTATTCTCGTCGTAAACATTAAAATTACAGGGATCAGCCCGTACTACAACTGTATAATACTGACCATTCTGGAACGAAACATTGATACCATTATATTTTGAAATTCATGATTAAAGATATTCATAGTTCAAAAACATGAAATTGCATTGTATGCGAGTGTCCAGTTTTTAATACAAGCAATTTTAAGAAAACATGATAAAAATGATTTACGCACATTAATGAGAGACATTACTGGTTTTTCTATTACCTCCCTTGATGGATAAAGTCAGATTTATCCCTAAATATATATTGGTCCTTTTAGTTGGAATCCTTTGTTTTTACTGTTGTTTACCTTGTTTACAGATGTTGCGTTATGATAAATGTAATTTTATCAAAATCCTGTTAATTAATTGAACCGATTTTTACAGTAAGGTATCCATTGGACATGCTAAAGGATATCTGTCGAGATTTAATAATTTCATAATTATAAGACGATAATACGGATGAGAATGGGAAACATGTGGCGCAAAGGAAACAACGATAAAAACAGAGGAAACCAATTAAGAGGACCACTATACTATTAGGAGTATTCAGGGGCAGTAACTGACTAATGTTTCTCATTTCATTCTTGTTATGATTCGTTATGGAGAATTGGAGTTATGAAGAGTGCCGAATGACATCTATCTAACTCAATCACTAACCTAGTCTAAAGAAGATTATATATTTTTCAGCAATGTACATTAGTACATTAACTCTTTCAGCGCTAAATAAATTCAGATGATGTGCAAACAACATAGATCCAGATCAGCCGCGGCGTAACGCCGCGTCTGATCAGGATCTATGTTGTTTGCTATTCGGACAGCTCCACTGTCTGAAGGGCAATCAGCATATAGCATGATCAGACGGCATGTTCTGTTCTGTCCGATCGGGTTCTCTACTTTTTTACAAAGTCGTTTTTATGCGACATTGGCGCTGAAAGAGTTAAAATGGTTAAACTATGTAATAGTGATTTTGTACCAAATACAATGAGAGACATTTCTAATTTTCTATTACCTCCCTTGACAGATAAAGTCTGATTTATTCCAAAATGTGAATAGGTCCTTTTAGTTAGAATCCTTTGCTTTTACTGTTGTTCCCTAACCAGATGTTGCGGTAAGATAAATATGATTTTATCAAAATCGTGTTAATTAACTGATAATATTCTTTTGCAAATAACTACCCATTGCATATATATATATACTGTAGGAGATCTGTCGAGATTAATTTAATACTTAGTAGAAACGCTAGTGGAATAACATTGCTAGCATGTTGTGCAAAGGAAACAAGGATAAAAACAGAGGAAACACTTAATAGGACCTATCTACCTGTAGGGAGTATTCAGGGGCAGTAACTAAGTGATTAGTTTTTAGAAAGTGTGACAATCAGTCTGAACATGAATATCATTTTATGAGAATTTAGTATATAGTGTATTAACTTTATACACATCTATTTGAGCTCGATTGTTCTTACAACTTATATTAATCACTCACGCGACCTCATTCCTGATGGAATCCATCGCCACGACGGGGAGAGAAGAGGTAACCTGGAATTGAATGCCTTGCCTAAGGGTACACTCGTAACGGTTGCAGCGAGGCTCGTTCGCACCTGAAGCGATCGTGCTATCACTGCGCTATTACGACTAAGACAACTTGAGAAGAGATATATGTCTATGGAGGATATGATATATATATATATAATTATATATTAAATATCCAGGGATCGCAGGTTCGATCCCCCGTCTGACGCTAATAAAATTAACCGTCATTCAGATGGGACTTTAAACCGAGGTCTCGTGTCGGTGCTGTACACGGTGCACGTAAGAGAACCAGAGGAGACTCTGGAATTGGTCTCTGTCTGTATCATTTCCCTATCTTCCAAAAATCTAAAATGACTAATCTCTTCAGGAGGCGTCGCTCATATGGGCAACCGGTAGAGACGATAAATAAACGTAAAACACACAACTATTAATTCAGAAGATGACATTGTTCTAGCTTAACAAGGCTTCAGTGGTTGCATGATACGGCGTCTAACGAGTGTGAGTTCGAGCCCAGTCGGATGAATTCTTGGACCCGACACGTAATTCAATATCATCGCATATCACTCCTTGGTGGCAAAGCAACGAGATATCAGGGGCGAGTTTGCTAATGTTATAAGATGAAACTTCTTCGCACTCTGCCGATAGAAAGTTATAAACCAAACTTTTTAAAAAAGCCGATGACACGATACTTGGCAGAAACTATAACACATATACAATATACACGTAGTAAGTATATACTACATACATAATATGTATGTATGTATGTATGTATGTATGTATGTATGTATGTATGTATGTATGTATGTATGTATGTATGTATGTATGTATGTATTATGTATGTATGTATGTATGTATGTATGTATGTATGTATGTATGTATGTTATGTATGTAGGTATGTATGTATGTATGTATGTATGTATGTATGTATGTATGTATGTATGTATGTATTTGTATGTATGTATGTATGTATGTATGTATGTATGTAGTATGTATGTATGTATGTATGTATGTATGTATGTATGTATGTATGTATGTATGTATGTATGTATGTATGTATGTATGTATGTAATGTATGTATGTATGTATGTATGTATGTATGTATGTATGTATGTATGTATGTATGTATGTATGTATGTATGTAATGTATGTATGTATGTATGTATGTATGTATGTATGTATGTATGTATGTATGTATGTATGTATGTATGTATGTATGTATGTATGTATGTATGTATGTATGTATGTTATGTATGTATGTATGTATGTATGTATGTATGTATGTATGTATGTATGTATGTATGTATGTATGTATGTATGTATGTATGTGTATGTATGTATGTATGTATGTATGTATGTATGTATGTATGTATGTATGTATGTATGTATGTATGTATGTATGTATGTATGTATGTATGTATGTATGTATGTATGTATGTATGTATGTATGTATGTATGTATGTATGTATTATATAAATAATATGTATGTATGTATATAAATAATATGTAAGTAAATAGTTACCCAGTCAACACTCCTTTTGCGAAATTTGAAGGATACGTCTGCTCCTATGTTCCAGTTCTTATTGGTATCAGCTGTCCCCTTAATGCCCCATTGCAAGCCCTTTCTTTTATGTTTTACGCCCACCGATACACCTGCACCGCCGCGTTTGCTAGCACTTACACCCACATCAAGCGTTGTCCCCCTGCCCCTTCCGCCTTTATTCCTTCCCCTTCCTCCACCGCGTCCTCCGCCCCAAGGTTCTGCCAAACTACAGCAAGCCAACAACAACACAGCTACCATTACTACCAGTTTCTGAAATACAAGCCTTATAGAAATAATACTTCAAATCACTTGCCCTGCCCCTCACCGCTGTTGGGTTCGAATTATTTCATACGAGGAAGCTCGCTAGCTGACATGCGGACGGTCTATGGTTCTACCCGGGTGCCCGCCCGTACCTGAAATACTGCTCGGAGTGGTACCCGGGCTCTTCCTCCACCAATAGTAGCCGGAGAGTCGCCATATGACCTAATTGATAGTACGACTTTAAACCCCCCTACCCTACCCCCACACAAAGCAAACTATTATGGTCAGATGAAGGGGTAGTCGACCTTGTGGTCCCTGGATTCACAGTCAACGTGTTAATCGATGGACCACTGACCTATGTTAATCAAAACAAAACTAACCAATAGTACAGAGTGATGGAACAGTGCTGTTATCTGCCGGTAATACATTATTACAGTAAAGTGTCCATTGGTTATGCTGTAGGCTGTCTGTCGAGAATATCTTTTCCGATCAGAGTATTGAAGTTGACAAACTTGAAATATTGGGAGATGTTAGCAATAGCGAAGAACACGTGGAGCTGCCATGGTCTCTAGGAGCCTCTCTATAGTCATCATTGAAATCGTTAGCTTCAGGTGCGAAATGTCCGGAGTTCGAGCCCCGCTGGAGCCGTTACGATTAGGCAAGGCATTTAAATTCCACGTTGCCTCTTCTCTCTCTCCCTCTTTCCCTCGTGGCGATGGATTCCACCAGGAATGAGGTATCGAGAGTTATTAGTATAAGTTGTAAGAACTTGTTTCGCAATCGAGCTAAAATAAATGTGTATAAGCTAACTGTTTTTGTCCTGTGCCGATGAAATTAGAATATATATTACATAATAAATAAATGTTTAAACTTACCATTCTTCAGGCGCTATACACAACAGAAGTAGTAAACGTAGTACTGTTACATGTATTAACAATTACATTTAGTTGGACCAACACTTTATATACGGTTCTATAACCGCAATGTTGCGCAAAAAATGCATACGCGCATTTTTTTTAAATATGTAATTTCCATGTATTTGGAGCATTTCAAAATGTTCTTAAGTTAGGTAATTCCCCTTGTACATCGTAAACAATTTAATTTTCGCTGAATACACAAATAAGTAAACTGTCCACAATAAATACGGCGACATGATTTGTTTTGTCATGCTATGATTTGTTTTGACATGCTATGATTTGTTTTGTCATGCTATGATTTGTTTTGTCATGCTATGATTTGATGAAAATGTTTGACGCTTGAGCTTATTTACCCTCGCCTCCGGCGAACCATATGGGCGAGCGGAGTGAACGTCCGTGATGATGGAGCTTATTATCCTCGCCTCCGGCTAACCATATGGGCGAGCGGAGTGAACGTCTGTCATGATTGAGCTTATTTACCCTCGCCTCCGGCGAACCATATGGGCGAGCGGAGTGAACGTCTGTCATGATTGAGCTTATTTACCCTCGCCTCCGGCGAACCATATGGGCGAGCGGAGTGAACGTCCGTGATGATGGAGCTTATTTACCCTCGCCTCCGGCGAACCATATGGGCGAGCGGAGTGAACGTCCGTGATGATTGAGCTTAATTACCCTCGCCTCCGGCGACCCATATGGCGAGCGGAGTGAACGTCCGTGATGATTGAGCTTATTTACCCTCGCATCCGGCGAACCATATGGGCGAGCGGAGTGAACGTCCGTGATAATGAGCTTATTTACCCTCGCCTCCGGCGAACCATATGGGCGAGCCGAGTGAACGTCCGTGATGATTGAGCTTATTTTCCCTCGCCTCCGGCGAACCATATGGGCGAGCGGAGTGAACGTCCGTGATGATTGAGCTTATTTACTACCCCCGCATCCGGCGAACCATATGGGCGAGCGGAGAGAACGTCCGTGATGATGGAGCTTATTTACCCTCGCCTCCAGCGAACCATATGGGCGAGCGTATGAAAATGTTTGCTCCGGTGGTAGGAATCATATACTCGCGCTTTGACGCACACTACGGACTGTATAATTATTAGAATCCCATTTTTGATTCTGGTGTCTTGAGTAGGCTGGTGGGACGTAGCTGTGACCACTAGAATAGAGTAACTGATGCAAAACTTATTTTGTGACAGAACAGAATATGAGTTTATTCATGACGCATACATAAGTACATAGTTTTATATCTACCGCGTGGAAGTCGTGATAGCACAGTGGTAGATCGTTTGCTTCATGTGCGAACTGCCCGGAGTTCGAGCCCTGCTGGAACCGTTACGATTGTGCCCTTATGCAAGGCATTTAAATTCCACGTTGCCTCTTCTCTCTCCCTCGTGGCGATGGATTCCATCTGGAATGAGGTCTTGAGAGTGATTAATGTAAGTTGTAAGAACTTATTTCACAATCGTGCTAAAATAAAAGTTTTATAAACTATACAATTATATACAAATTATACAAATAAACAAGACATACAGTGATGCATAGTTGTCGCATTGCTACTGTGTGTATTCTAATGTAATATAGAGGATGAACATTCTAGTTGGTGTAATTAAGAAGACTTAATTATGCATTAGTTTATACAAATTGATTTTAGCTCGATTGCGAAACAAGTTAGGTCAACTTATATTAATCACTCTCGAGACCTCATTCCTGATGGAATCCATCGCCATGAGGGAGAGAGAAGAGGCAACGTGGAATTTAAATGCCTTGCCTAAGGGCACAATCGTAACTGCTCCAGCGGGGCTCGAACTCCGGACCTTTCGCACCTGAAGCGAACGCGCATCCACTGCGCTATCACGACTTCCACCGTGACAATTATGCATTCAGTATGGAGTCCCTATGGTTTAGAGCATTCTTAAGAAAACGAGCCAAGCTTAATAAAACCTTTCTATTATCAATGTTCATTAAAATACAAAATGTATACACGTGAGATATCCCGTATACCCCAATAGTATATATGAGCTAAAAATAGCATTATGACAGATGCAACCCATAAACAGAAATAGTGTATCTGAGGTAAAATAACCTCGTGACAGAGGGATACCCCATACACCGAAATAGTGTATCTGAGGTAAAATAACCTCGTGACAAAGGCATACCCCATACACCGAAATAGTGTATCTGAGGTAAAATAACCTCGTGACAAAGGCATACCCCATAAACCGAAATAGTGTATCTGAGGTAAAATAACCTCGTGACAAAGGCATACCCCATAAACCGAAATAGTGTATCTGAGGTAAAATAACCTCGTGACAAAGGCATACCCCGTAAACCGAAATAGTGTATCTGAGGTAAACTAACCTCGTGACAGAGGCATACCCCATACACCGAAATAGTGTATCTGAGGTAAACTAACCTCGTGACAGAGGCATACCCCGTAAATCGAAATAGTGTATCTGAGGTCAAATAACCTCGTGACAGAGGCAAACTCCGTAAACCGAAATAATGTATCTGAGGTAAACAATAACCTCGTGACAGAGGAATACCCCGTAAACCGAAATAGTGTATCTGAGGTAAAATTTAACACCGTGACAGAGGCATGCCCCATAAACAGAAATAGTGTATCTGAGGTAACAATTAACACCGTGACAGAGGCATAACCCATAAACCGAAATAGTGTATCTGAGGTAAAATAACCTCGTGACAGAGGCAAACTCCGTAAACCGAAATAGTGTAGCTGAGGTAAAATAACCTCGTGACAGAGGCATACCCCGTAAACCGAAATAGTGTATCTGAGGTAAAATAACCTCGTGACAGAGGAATTCCCCATAAACCGAAATAGTGTAAATGAGGTCAAATACCTCGTGACAGAGGCATACCCCATAAACCGAAATAGTGTATCTGAGGTAAAATAACCTCGTGACAGAGGTATACCCCATAAACCGAAAGCGTCTGTGAGTAAAAGCGCAAACAATATCTATTTTACAACATATCACCCCATTTTGTTAGACACAGCCACATATGTGTGTTTAACTGTGTGTGCCCATCGTGTTAGACACAGCCACAGATGTGTGTGTTACTGTGTGTGCACACATTTTGTTAGACACGGCCACAGATGTGTGTGTGTTACTGTGTGTTCATCCATTGTGTTAGACACAGCCACATATGTATGTGTGTTACTGTTTGTGCATCCATTGTGTTAGACACAGCCATATATGTGTGTGTTACTGTGTGTGCATCCATTGTGTTAGACACAGCCACAGATGTGTGTGTTACTGTGTGTGCACACATTTTGTTAGAAACAGCCACAGATGTGTGTGTGTTACTGTGTGTTCATCCATTGTGTTAGACACAGCCACAGATGTATGTGTGTTACTGTTTGTGCATCCATTGTGTTAGACACAGCCACAGATGTGTGTGTTACTGTGTGTGCATCCATTGTGTTAGACACGGCCACATATGTGTGTGTTACTATGTGTGCATCCATTTTGTTAGACACGGCTACAGATGTGTGTGTTACTGTTTGTGCATCCATTGTGTTAGACACAGCCACAGATGTGTGTGTGTGTTACTCTGTGTGCATCCATTGTGTTAGACACATCCACAGATGTGTGTTTTACTGTGTGTGCATCCATTTTGTTAGACAAAGTCACAGATGTGTGTGTTACTGTGTGTGCATCCATTGTGTTAGATACAGCCACAGATGTGTGTTTTACTGTGTGTGCATCCATTGTGTTAGACACAGCCACATATGTGTGTTTTACTGTGTGTGCATCCATTGTGTTAGACACAGCCACAGATGTGTGTTTTACTGTGTGTGCATCCATTGTGTTAGACACAGCCACATATGTGTGTTTTACTGTGTGTGCATCCATTTTGTTAGACACAGTCACATATGTGTGATTTACTGTGTGTGCATCCATTGTGTTAGACACAGTCACAGATGTGTGTGTTACTGTGTGTGCATCCATTATGTTAGACACATTCACAGATGTATGTATTATTGTGTGTGTACCCATTGTGTTAGACACAGTCACATATGTGTGTTTACTGTGTGTGCATCCATTTTGTTAGACACAGTCACAGATATGTGTGTTACTGTGTGTACCCATTGTGTTAGACACAGTCACAGATGTGTGTGTTACTGTGTGTGCATCCATTGTGTTAGACACAGCCACAGATGTGTGTGTTTACTGTGTGTGCATCCATTGTGTTAGACACAGCCACAGATGTGTGTGTTACTGTGTGTGCATCCATTGTGTTAGACACAGCCACAGATGTGTGTTTTACTGTGTGTGCATCCATTGTGTTAGACACAGTCACATATGTGTGTTTTACTGTGTGTGCATCCATTTTGTTAGACACAGTCACAGATGTGTGTGTTACTGTGTGTGCATCCATTAGGTTAGATACAGCCACAGATGTGTGTTTTACTGTGTGTGCATCCATTGTGTTAGACACAGCCACATATGTGTGTTTTACTGTGTGTGCATCCATTGTGTTAGACACAGCCACAGATGTGTGTTTTACTGTGTGTGCATCCATTGTGTTAGACACAGCCACAGATGTGTGTGTGTTACTGTGTGTGCATCCATTTTGTTAGACACAGCCACAGATGTGTGTGTGTGTGTTACTGTGTGTGCATCCATTGTGTTAGACACAGCCACAGATGTGTGTGTGTTACTGTGTGTGCATCCATTGTGTTAGACACAGCCACAGATGTGTGTGTTACTGTGTGCACCCATTGTGTTAGACACAGCCACAGATGTGTGTGTTACTGTGTGCACCCATTGTGTTAGACACAGCCACAGATGTGTGTGTTACTGTTTGTGCACCCATTGTGTTAGACACAGTCACAGATGTGTGTCTTACTGTGTGTGTACCCATTGTGTTAGACACAGCCACAGATGTATGTGTTACTGTGTGTGCACCCATTGTGTTAGACACAGCCACAGATGTATGTGTTACTGTGTGTGCACCCATTGTGTTAGACACAGCCACAGATTTATGTGTTACTGTGTGTGCACCCATTGTGTTAGACACAGTCACATATGTGTATTTTACTGTGTGTGCATCCATTTTGTTAGACACAGTCACAGATATGTGTGTTACTGTGTGTACCCATTGTGTTAGACACAGTCACAGATGTGTGTGTTACTGTGTGTGCATCCATTGTGTTAGACACAGCCACAGATGTGTGTGTTACTGTGTGTGCATCCATTGTGTTAGACACAGCCACAGATGTGTGTGTTACTGTGTGTGCATCCATTGTGTTAGACACAGCCACAGATGTGTGTGTTACTGTGTGTGCATCCATTGTGTTAGACACAGCCACATATATGTGTGTTACTGTGTGTGCATCCATTGTGTTAGACACAGCCACAGATGTGTGTGTGTGTGTTACTGTGTGTGCCCATTGTGTTAGACACAGCCACAGATGTGTGTGTTACTGTGTGCACCCATTGTGTTAGACACAGCCACAGATGTGTGTTACTGTGTGCACCCATTGTGTTAGACACAGCCACATATGTGTGTGTGCACCCATTTTGTTAGACACAGATTATAAATTACATTTCGTTATCCATTTTTCTATAAGTTTGTTATCCATATCTTGCTAGTTCTCTTATTCATTTAACCCATTCATCCCCCCCAAGTAACTGACATGGACTGGTGCATGATATATTTGGACCAATAAATTTACATTTGGACTAGTTCATTTATCAAAATGGGTAATTTTGTCTAAAAATAGTAATATTATAGGCAAAAAGTGCAGATCATGATGATTGCGAACCAGCTCATCTGGATCTACACATTTGTGTAAGCCTATTTAGAGGTATGTAGTGTTGAAAGGGTTCAAACAATAATATTTGCATTCCAGTCATTTATTGGCGAATAATGGCTTGGGGTTCTGGCTCATAGGAATTAACAATGCAGGCCATAGGCCTAAGTGGATGATTATTGCGCTCAGAACGAGTTATATATATTCCATTGGCTATTAGTAATTTAGTAAGATAATTGCAAAACCCTTGTATTCAATCACTTAGTTAATTACATTCTTGTGTAACTAATGTTAGTGAAAACTTGTCATGGTTAGTTTATACAAATTTATTTTAGCTTTATTTAAGAGGCAATGTCGAATTTAAATGCACCTTGCGTAAGGGCACACTCGTAACGTATATAGCATACAGCTGACCGCGGACTCCGGGCCTTTTGTCACCTGAAGCGAATGTGCTACCACTGCGCTATTACAACTTCCACTTTCATGATTCGTCATGGGCTTAGGACCAACCCATTCAGATTGTTTGTTGATGGTCCGGACCTGGATCACAACGTAGTGGAGGTTAGATTCTATGCCGAGTGCCCTCTAGGACCAACCCATTCAGATAGTTTGTTGATGGTCCGGACCTGGATCACAACGTAGTGGAGGTTAGGTTCTATACCGAGTGCCCTCTAGGACCAACCCATTCAGATTATTTGTTGATGGTCCGGACCTGGATCACAACGTAATATAGGTTAGGTTCTATACCGAGTGCCCTCTAGGACCAACCCATTCAGATTGTTTGTTGATGGTCCGGACCTGGATCACAACGTAGTGGAGGTTATGTTCTATACCGAGTGCTCTCTAGGACCAACCCATTCAGATTATTTGTTGATGGTCCGGACCTGGATCACAACGTAGTGGAGGTTAGGTTCTATTCCGAGTGCCCTCTAGGACCAACCCATTCGGATTGTTTGTTGATGATCCGGACCTGGACCACAACGTAGTGGAGGTTAGGTTCTATACCGAGTGCGCTCTAGGACCAACCCATTCAGATTGTTTGTTGATGGTCCTGACCTGGATCACAACGTAGTGGAGGTTAGGTTCTATACCGAGTGCGCTCTAGGACCAACCCATTCAGATTGTTTGTTGATGGTCCGGACCTGGATTACAACGTAGTGGAGGTTGGGTTCTATTCTGAGTGCCCTCTAGGACCAACCCATTCAGATTGTTTGTTGATGGTCCGGACCTGGATCACAACGTAGTGGAGGTTAGGTTCTATACCGAATGCTCTCTAGGACCAACCCATTCAGATTGTGTGTTGATGGTCCGGACCTGGATCACAACGTAGTGGAGGTTAGGTTCTATACCGAGTGCCCTCTAGTTGCAATTGGGTTCCTCACAAACAATGGGGTAATTTATATTGATTTTTTTTATTTTGAAATTTGAATATATGTATATCATATACACTAATGATACATTCTGGTAATATGACAATACAATTATAAGACCAGTTTAGATTAATCACATTGTATTGTTTTTATACTAGAGGACATAGAAAACGCACACCTACATTATATGATTATTATTACATCATCAAATATCACATCTTTATTACAAAACACAAACTGAACAACTAAAAATATTCCAAAATGTTTAAAACTATGTATTTATATAGTTATTGTTTTTCATGTAAAAACACACTTATCCGAGTGCGTTTTCTATGTCCTCTAGTATATATACATACTCGCAATCATACAAGTATACTTGACGGCCTTAAAAACGCCACTTTTATATCATACCATTATTTTAACAAATTTATCAGTTTTGACAATTACACGACTCGCATACTGTTGGAATCTAATCCAATGCATTGTTAAAATCTTTATTATTGTCCGTCAATTACATTTATTGTGGAAGTCGTGATAGCGCAGTGGATGCGCGTTCGCTTCAGGTGCGAAATGTCCGGAGTTCGAGCCCCTCTGGAGCCGTTACGATTGTGCCCTTAGGCAAGGCATTTAAATTCCACATTGCCCCTTCTCTCTCTCTCCTGGCGATGGATTCCATCAGGAATAAGGTCTCGAGAATGATTAATATAAGTTGTAAGAACTTGTTTCGCAATCGAGCTAAAATAAAAAAAATTATAAACTAAAAGATTACATGGCTTTTTTTAATGAATCCACCAAAATACAACCACTAATGCATTGAATCCCAAGTTGCGTTTTTAATGACGTCAAGTATATTACATACGAACACATTTGTGAGAGACAATCGGGGCATTTGCATTTCATGAATTTGTATTTTTATGACATACATATAATATATCGCTCAAAACGTGAACGTGTCGTGTTTTAGGTCATTGTCACAAACTGTGCCCGATGTTATAAAGCATTTCTCAAATCTCAAGCTCAGGTTATTTGATTGGTTGTTCCGAGTTTTACTGTCAGCTGAGCCAACCAG
Organism: Archivesica marissinica; assembly: GCA_014843695.1. Classification (NCBI taxonomy): domain Eukaryota; kingdom Metazoa; phylum Mollusca; class Bivalvia; order Venerida; family Vesicomyidae; genus Archivesica; species Archivesica marissinica. Next base: position 54,353,386 of record CM026397.1, on the reverse strand, counting down.
AAGCTTGATACTGAGTTTGTGTGTGTGTTGCCCATATGAGCGACGCCTCCTGAAGATATTAGTCATTTTAGAATGTGGAGGATAGTGCAATGATACAGACAGAGACCCATTCCAGAGTCTCCTCTGGTTCTTTTACGTACACGGTGTAAAGCATCGACACGAGACCTCGGTTTAACGTCCCATCTGAAAGACTGTTAATTTTATTAGGGTCAAACGGGGGATCGAATCTGCGATCCCTGGATTACCAGTACAGCGTGTTACCACAGGACTACATATCCGTCTGTAAAATACTGAGGTTGAAATTGGAGCATGGTTTTATAACGTACACGTAAACAGTCCGCCTCCCCATGGTCGAGTGGTTACGGTTGCTGACTTTTGTACCACTGTAACCTATCATCTCTGATGGCCACGGATTCGAGCCCCACTCAGACCGTGTATCTCTATATGAAAAAGATGGCAGTTTCGTACGGAGGTTGCTGTACCAAGAACTGGTTAACCGCTTGAGCCTGCCCAGGAAAGGTGTTAGGTAAACTGCCCGTCACTCAAATGGGCAACCGGTAACGACGTTATACAAACTAATATAAAAAGAACACGTAAACATGGACGTATGTACAATGCGTTGCAATTCGTTTATTTCCCCAAATATATATATATATTTTTAGGAAAAAAAGTATGTTAATTTACAATCGTATATATATTTGTATATATATATATATCAAGGATGATTGTGAATAAGCATCTGTTTATGGGTTAACTCCGACACGATCGGTATCACATCCTCGTATAACTTTTGGCGCCATGAAGTTAAATTCGTCCTCTTCTACTCTTCCATTACCTTACAATGAAAACAAAATTATATTATTTGTATGTCAACAACAACTTAAAACATAATAATACAAATATATACAGAGCATTCATTTGTAGCGCGAACATTAAACCTTACTCTATTGCGCTTCACAGTTAGAGGTGCAATTGTTAAACATTTACACATGACAATAATATATGGAAATACAAATATATACAGAGCATTCATTTGTAGCGCAAACATTAAACCTTACTCTATTGCGCTTCACAGTTAGAGGTGCAATTGTTAAACATTTACACATGACAATAATATATGGAAATACAAATATATACAGAGCATTCATTTATATAGCGCAAACATTAAACCGTACTCTATTGCGCTTCACAGTTAGAGGTGCAATTGTTAAACATTTACACATGACAATAATATATGGAAATACAAATATATACAGAGCATTCATTTATATAGCGCAAACATTAAACCTTACTCTATTGCGCTTCACAGTTAGAGGTGCAATTGTTAAACATTTACACATGACAATAATATATGGAAATACAAATATATACAGAGCATTCATTTATAGCGCGAACATTAAACCTTACTCTATTGCGCTTCACAGTTAGAGGTGCAATTGTTAAACATTTACACATGACAATAATATATGGAAATACAAATATATACAGAGCATTCATTTGTAGCGCGAACATTAAACCTTACTCTATTGCGCTTCACAGTTAGAGGTGCAATTGTTAAACATTTACACATGACAATAATATATGGAAATACAAATATATACAGAGCATTCATTTGTAGCGCGAACATTAAACCTTACTCTATTGCGCTTCACAGTTAGAGGTGCAATTGTTAAACATTTACACATGACAATAATATATGGAAATACAAATATATACAGAGCATTCATTTGTAGCGCAAACATTAAACCTTACTCTATTGCGCTTCACAGTTAGAGGTGCAATTGTTAAACATTTACACATGACAATAATATATGGAAATACAATATATACAGAGCATTCATTTATATAGCGCAAACATTAAACCTTACTCTATTGCGCTTCACAGTTAGAGGTGCAATTGTTAAACATTTACACATGACAATAATATATGGAAATATAAATATATACAGAGCATTCATTTATATAGCGCAAACATTAAACCTTACTCTATTGCGCTTCACAGTTAGAGGTGCAATTGTTAAACATTTACACATGACAATAATATATGGAAATATAAATATATACAGAGCATTCATTTATAGCGCAAACATTAAACCTTACTCTATTGGGCTTCACAGTTAGAGGTGCAATTGTTAAACATTTACACATGACAATAATATATGGAAATATAAATATATACAGAGCATTCATTTATAGCGCAAACATTAAACCTTACTCTATTGGGCTTCACAGTTAGAGGTGCAATTGTTAAACATTTACACATGACAATAATATATGGAAATATAAATATATACAGAGCATTCATTTATATAGCGCAAACATTAAACCTTACTCTATTGCGCTTCACAGTTAGAGGTGCAATTGTTAAACATTTACACATGACAATAATATATGGAAATACAAATATATACAGCGCATTCATTTATAGCGCAAACATTAAACCGTACTCTATTGCGCTTCACAGTTAGAGGTGCAATTGTTAAACATTTACACATGACAATAATATATGGAAATATAAATATATACAGAGCATTCATTTATATAGCGCAAACATTAAACCTTACTCTATTGCGCTTCACAGTTAGAGGTGCAATTGTTAAACATTTACACATGACAATAATATATGGAAATATAAATATATACAGAGCATTCATTTATATAGCGCAAACATTAAACCGTACTCTATTGCGCTTCACAGTTAGAGGTGCAATTGTTAAACATTTACACATGACAATAATATATGGAAATATAAATATATACAGAGCATTCATTTATAGCGCAAACATTAAACCTTACTCTATTGCGCTTCACAGTTAGAGGTGCAATTGTTAAACATTTACACATGACAATAATATATGGAAATATAAATATATACAGAGCATTCATTTATAGCGCAAACATTAAACCTTGCTCTATTGCGCTTCACAGTTAGAGGTGCAATTGTTAAACATTTACACATGACAATAATATATGGAAATATAAATATATACAGAGCATTCATTTATAGCGCAAACATTAAACCTTGCTCTATTGCGCTTCACAGTTAGAGGTGCAATTGTTAAACATTTACACATGACAATAATATATGGAAATATAAATATATACAGAGCATTCATTTATATAGCGCAAACATTAAACCGTACTCTATTGCGCTTCACAGTTAGAGGTGCAATTGTTAAACATTTACACATGACAATAATATATGGAAATACAAATATATACAGCGCATTCATTTATAGCGCAAACATTAAACCTTACTCTATTGCGCTTCACAGTTAGAGGTGCAATTGTTAAACATTTACACATGACAATAATATATGGAAATACAAATATATACAGCGCATTCATTTATAGCGCAAACATTAAACCTTGCTCTATTGCGCTTCACAGTTAGAGGTGCAATTGTTAAACATTTACACATGACAATAATATATGGAAATACAAATATATACAGCGCATTCATTTATATAGCGCAAACATTAAACCGTACTCTATTGGGCTTCACAGTTAGAGGTGCAATTGTTAAACATTTACACATGACAATAATATATGGAAATACAAATATATACAGCGCATTCATTTATAGCGCAAACATTAAACCTTACTCTATTGCGCTTCACAGTTAGAGGTGCAATTGTTAAACATTTACACATGACAATAATATATGGAAATATAAATATATACAGAGCATTCATTTATATAGCGCAAACATTAAACCTTACTCTATTGCGCTTCACAGTTAGAGGTGCAATTGTTAAACATTTACACATGACAATAATATATGGAAATAAAAATATAAATGTATACTTATATATAACTAGGATTCTAATAATTGGTTAAGAACATATTATATCATAATATCTACACTACAGTATATAAGTGAGTGATTGGATTAGCGAGAAAAGTGGCAATATGAACCATAGACCCAAACCCCGCCGCAAGAATGGCAACCGTGATGTGGCTGGTACAGTGATCCGCCCATCACCACACGACAGAGCTCGAACCCAAGAGAATGCCCATACAACATTTCACTCGTCAATCCACTACTTATAATGTCTATCTTTGATCTTATTGAACACAATTATCTTCATTGTATTTAAACTGTTTTATATCATCACATATGTTATTGTTCTACCAAGAGCTACAAACTTATCGTACATAAAATTGCCTAAGCAGATGGGTTTTCAGTTTTGATCGGAAACTGGCTTCCGACTCAATGTTTTTCAGATAACTAGGTAGATCGTTCCACAATTTGGGTCCAACGACGGCCATATATATATATCTGCTAATTTTGTTCGTCGTCTTGGGATGTTAAAGTTAGTGTCACTTTGTGATCTTAGTCTGTACCTTCCTCAAAAGGGTACACACATTTCTCCCAGATATACTGGAGCTGTTCCATTATTGACACGGAATACCATCACTAGAACTTTGAAAATGATTCTGGCTTTAACTGGAGTTGTTTCAGAAGTTCCGAACTTGGTTGTTCAAACGAGGCATTAAGGACTACTCTAGGTGTATGATGTTTGACTCGCTGTAGTTTGTCGACTGGAATTTCGGTAAAAGGACCGTTGCAGAAGTTGATGTGCAAATGAACCAACACATGCACTAATTGTTAGACTACATCCCCGCTAGGGGTTTGACATTAAAGGAAGATAGATAGACTTAATCCGTTTGTAACATGACTATTCTGGAATAGCATAGCTTCAAGTTACGGAATGTGTGTTTTACGTTTATTTATCGTCGCTACCGATTGTCCATATGAGCGACGCCTACTGAAGAGATTAGTCATTTTATAGTTTTGGAGGATAGTGCAATGATACAGACAGACCCATTCCAGGGTCTCCTCTGGTCTTTTACGTGCACGGTGTAAAGCACTGACACGAGACCTCGGTTTAACGTCCCATCTGAAAGACTATTAATTGTATTAGGGTCAGACGGGGGATCGAACCTGCGATCCTTGGATTACCAGACCAGCGTGTTAGATAGATAGAGATATATTTCTTTATTTATAGAGGGTGACCTAATTAGTTTTGAACTAATCCTCCTTAGGGCCCTCTGTTAACACATGAGCGACGCTTACTGATTCTATAATATGCGTTGCCTTAGAATAGATCAGTCTCCACCTGTCAATCAAATCAATCGATACTCCAATCAGCTTTCGATAGTTCACGCGCCCTCAAGCAACGTTTATCTTCGCCATTTTCCTTTCACAACCTACTGTGTCAAAACGTCAAATAACACAACGCAGTAACGGGAAACTTGACTCTCAATTTAGAAATTAATGGTGAAAATACGCAATTGTGTCTCTGTGTAATTCAGATCGTTCCGAAGATGTTACCCATATTCCTTTCGCTAAGACACATAGGAACCTTGCAAGCGATCGGTCGACGTTGTTATGACGTCCTCATGCGCAGTGGAATATGTATGCATGTTCCTTTAATGTCAAACCCCTCGCGGGGACTTAGACATGTTTTCCTGGGCAGGCTTAGCCGACCTAAGCGATTAACCAGTACTAAGCAATGTGTGTGAGGTGCCTTGCTGAAAGACACTACATACGTTGCCTGACCGTGTATCGAACCCGGGACCGTTCGATTCCAAATCCGACGCTCTACCACTGGACCACGGACGCCACAATATGAACAAGGTACCAAGAACTGACCACATGTGAGCTTGAACAAGGTAAGAATGTACATTTGATTAGCACAATTATTCATCAGCTCAATGCACCTGCATGTTTAGAACTTCTCACAGACGTCACTAGCCTCTATATGAATATAACGGGCAGTTTACCAACACCTTTCTTGGACAGGCTTCAGTGGTTAATCAGTACTTGGTGGACCAATCTCCATAAGAAACTGCCAACTTTTTCATATTAAGAGATACCGTCTGAGCGGGACTTGAACCCGTGACCATCAGTGATGATAGGTTACAGTGGTATACAAATCAACGACCGTAACCTTATCTAATCGACCCGCACTTCACTGTGTTCAAATAGTTCTATAGTACAATCGGTGTTTATTTATCATTTTTAAAACAAAGCTTTTATTGTAAAGTTTGTTGATATTTGAACACAGTGAAGTGCGGGTCATTCACTAAAATCGGAAATCGTCGCGTACAAGGGCCAGGGGTACTACGGCGTAAGACGAGTCAGAGGATCGAGTTGACTAGGGTACAGGTTACCCGCGTATAGACATATATGTCAGAATTGCATGTGGCGTATCTATATATCTACGCAATCGGCTGCCTATGGTTATATATGTACATGTGATGTAGTATGTGGCATTTCACAAACCTGTTGTCATATCTAAGGAAAGGAACAGTTCATCAGCTGACGTATTCGTTCCAAATATTCGCTGTATTTCGTCCTTAGATATTACCCCATCCATATTCTCGTCGTAAACATTAAAATTACAGGGATTAGCCCGTACTACAACTGTATAATGCTGACCATTCTGGAAAGAAACATTGATACCATTATATTTTGAAATTCGTGATTAAAGATATTCATAGTTCAAAACATGAAATTGCATTGTATGCGAGTGTTCAGTTTTCTATGCAAGCAATTTTATGAAAACATGATACAAGTGATTTACGCAAATTACTGGTTTTTCTATTACCTCCCTTGATGGATAAAGTCAGATTTATCCCTAAATGTATATTGGTCCTTTTAGTTGGAATCCTTTGTTTTTACTGTTGTTTACGTTGTTTACAGATGTTGCGTTATTATAAATGTAATTTTATCAAAATCCTGTTAATTAATTGAACCGATTTTTACAGTAAGGCATCCATTGGACATGCTAAAGGATATCTGTCGAGATTTAATAATTTCATAATTAAAAGACGATAATACGGATGAGAATGAAAAACATGTGGCGCAAAGGAAACAACGATAAAAACAGAGGAAACCAATTAAGAAGACCAATATACTATTAGGAGTATTCAGGGGCAGTAACTGACTATTGTTTCTCATTTCATTCTTGTTATGATTCGCTATGGAGTTATGAAGAGTGCCGAATGACATCTATCTAACTGAATCACTAACCTAGTCTAAAGAAGATTATATATTTTTCAGCAATGTACATTAGTACATTAAAATGGTTAAACTGTGTAATAGTGATTTTGTACCAAATACAATGAGAGACATTTCGAATTTCTATTACCTCCCTTGGCAGATAAAGTCTGATTTATTCCAAAATGTGAATATGTCCTTTTAGTTAGAATCCTTTGTTTTTACTGTTTTGTCGCTACCAGATGTTGCGGTATGATAAATGTGATTTTATCAAAATCATGTTAATTAACTGATAACATTCTTTTGCAAATAAGTACACATTGCATATACTGTAGGAGATCTGTCTAGATATAGTAATTTAATACTCAGTAGAAGCGCTAGTGGAATACAATTGCTAGCATGTTGTGCAAAGGAAACGACGATCAAAACAGAGGAAACACTTAATAGGACCTATCTACCTGTAGGGAGTATTCAGGGGCAGTAACTAAGTGATTTTAGGATAACAACATTTTTAGAAAGTGTGACAATCAGTCTGAACATGAATATCATTTTATGAGAATTTAGTATATAGTGTATTAACTTTATACACATCTATTTGAGCTCGATTGCAAAACAAGTTCTTACAACTTATACTAATCACTCACGAGACCTCATTCCTGATGGAATACATTGCCACGAGGGGGAGAGAAGAGGTAACCTGGAATTGAATGCCTTGCCTAAGGGTACACTCGTAACGGTTGCAGCGGGGCTCGTTCGCACCTGAAGTGATAGTGCTATCACTGCGCTATTACGACTAAGATAACTTGAGGAGAGATCTGTCTATGGAGGATATGTATATATTTGTGGAAGTCGTGATAGCGCAGTGGATACGCGTTCGCTTCAGGTGCGAAAGGTCCGGAGTTCGAGCCCCACTGGAGCCGTTACGATTGTGCCCTTAGGCAAGGCATTTAAATTCCACGTTGCCTCTTCTCTCTCCCTCGTGGCGATGGATTCCATCAGGAATGAGGTCTCGAGAGTGATCTATATAAGTTGAAATAACTTGTTTCGCAATCGAGCTAAAATAAATTTGTATAAACTAATGTATATATATATATATATAGAATTATCTATGTTAGGTTCGATCCCCCGTCTGACCGTAATAAAATTAACTGTCTTTAAGATGGGACTTTAAACCGAGGTCTCGTGTCGGTGCTGTACACTATGCACGTAAAATAACCAGAGGAGACTCTGGAATGGGTCTCTGTCTGTATCATTGCCCTATCTTCCAAAAATCTAAAATGACTAATCTCTTCAGGAGGCGTCGCTCATATGGGCAACCGGTAGCAACGATAAATAAACGTAAAACACACAACTATTAATTCAGAAGATGACATTGTTCTAGCTTAACAAGGCTTCAGTGGTTGCATGATACGGCGTCTAACGAGTATGAGTTCGAGCCCAGTCGGACGTATCCTTGGACCCGACACGTAATTCAATATCATCGCATATCACTCCTTGGTGGCAAAGCAACGAGATCTCAGGGGCGAGTTTGCTAATGTTATAAGATGAAACTTCTTCGCACTCTGCCGATAGAAAGTTATAAACTAAACTTTTTAAAAAAGCCGATGACACGATACTTGGCAGAAACTATAACACATATACAATATACACGTAGTAAGTATATACTACATACATAATATGTATGTATGTATGTATATAAATAATATGTAATTAAATAGTTACCCAGTCAACACTCCTTTTGCGAAAACTGAAGCCTACTCCTACGCTCCAGTTCCTCCTGCTATCAACTGACCCCCTAATGCTCCATTGCCCGCCCCTCCTTTTGCCCCTTCTCCGCCGAGCGTCTGCCAAACTACAGCAAGCCAACAACACCAAAGCTACCACTACTACCAGTCTCTGAAATACAAGCTTTATAGAAATAATACTTCAAATCACTTGCCCTGCCCCTCACCGCTGTTGGGTTCGAATTATTTCATACGAGGAAGCTCGCTAGCTGACATGCGGACGGTCTATGGTTCTACCCGGGTGCCCGCCCATACCTGAAATACTGCTCGGAGTGGTACCCGGGCTCTTCCTCCACCAATAGTAGCCGGAGAGTCGCCATATGACCTAATTGATAGTACGACTTTAAACCCCCCTACCCTACCCCCACACAAAGCAAACTATTATGGTCAGATGAAGGGGTAGTCGACCTTGTGGTCCCTGGATTCACAGTCAACGTGTTAATCGATGGACCACTGACCTATGTTAATCAAAACAAAACTAACCAATAGTACATAGTGATGGAACAGTGCTGTTATCTGCCGGTAATACATTATTACAGTAAAATGTCCATTGATTATGCTGTAGGTTGTCTGTCGAGAATATCTTTTCCGATCAGAGTATTGAAATTGACAAACTTGAAATATTGGGAGATGTTAGCAATAGCGAAGAACACGTGGAGCTGCCATGGTCTCTAGGAGCCTCTCTATAGTCATCATTGAAATCGTTAGCTTCAGGTGCGAAATGTCCGGAGTTCGAGCCCCGCTGGAGCCGTTACGATTGTGCCCTTAGGCAAGGCATTTAAATTCCACGTTTCCTCTTCTCTCTCTCTCTCTCTCTCTCTCTCTCTCTCTCTCTCTCCCTCTCTCCCTTGTGGCGATGGATTCCACCAGGAAAGAGGTATCGAGAGTGATTGGTACAAGTTGTAAGAACAACAAATCTATGTAATACTGATATAACACAAATTAGTACACTGCACTAGTTAACGATTAAATGTAAAAAAAGCAAATGGGTCGGGCTACAAGTTATAACAACATTATTAACAGCCCTTCCCATTATGTCAACATTTCGGATGAAAACAAATGTTGGAAAGCAATAATTTGATATGTAGTATAGAATATGCGTCTATGAGAAATAGAAGAAGTACAAAACAACAAAGAAACACGAAAAGTATCATACGAAAGGTAAGTAAGCACACACACAGACACATACAATATAGAAGAAAGAAAGGATAGTAAAATGGGAGAGAAATAATGAAAAAGTAAAAAAAGAAACAAAAAAATGTCATGACCACAAGCACAATTTGGACTATCTCTTAAGAAATTGGTATGTAAATGAGAACTTGTTTCGCAATCGAGCTAAAATAAATGTATATAAGCTAACTGTTTTTGTCCTGTGCCGATGAAATTTGAATATATATTACATAATAAATAAATGTTTAAACTTACCATTCTTCAGGCGCTATACACAACAGAAGTAGTAAACGTAGTACTGTTACATGTATTAACAATTACATTTAGTTGGACCAACACTTTATATACGGTTCTATAACCGCAATGTTGCGCAAAAAATGCATATTTATTTAAATATGTAATTTCCATGTATTTGGAGCATTTCAAAATGTTCTTAAGTTAGGTAATTCCCCTTGTACATCGTAAACAATTTAATTATCTCTGAATACACAATTAAGTAAACTGTCCGCAATAAATACGGCGACATGATTTGTTTTGTCATGCTATGATTTGTTTTGTCATGCTATGATTTGTTTTGTCATGCTTTGATTTGTTTTGTCATGCTATGATTTGTTTTGTCATGCTATGATTTGTTTTGTCATGCTATGATTTGTTTTGTCATGCTTTGATTTGTTTTGTCATGCTATGATTTGTTTTGTCATGCTATGGTTTGTTTTGTCATGCTATGATTTGTTTTGTCATGTTATGATTTGTTTTGATTTGTTTTGTCATGCTATGATTTGTTTTGTCATGTTATGATTTGTTTTGATTTGTTTTGTCATGCTATGATTTGTTTTGTCATGCTTTGATTTGTTTTGTCATGCTATGATTTGTTTTGTCATGCTATGATTTGTTTTGTCATGTTATGATTTGTTTTGATTTGTTTTGTCATGCTATGATTTGTTTTGTCATGTTATGATTTATTTTGATTTGTTTTGTCATGCTATGATTTGTTTTGTCATGTTATGATTTGTTTTGATTTGTTTTGTCATGCTATGATTTGTTTTGATTTGTTTTGTCATGCTATGATTTGTTTTGATTTGTTTTGTCATGCTATGATTTGTTTTGATTTGTTTTGTCATGCTATGATTTGTTTTGATTTGTTTTGTCATGCTATGATTTGTTTTGATTTGTTTTGTCATGTTATGATTTGTTTTGATTTGTTTTGTCATGCTATGATTTGTTTTGTCATGCTATGATTTGTTTTGATTTGTTTTGTCATGCTATGATTTGTTTTGATTTGTTTTGTCATGCTATGATTTGTTTTGATTTGTTTTGTCATGCTATGATTTGTTTTGATTTGTTTTGTCATGCTATGATTTGTTTTGATTTGTTTTGTCATGCTATGATTTGTTTTGATTTGTTTTGTCATGTTATGATTTGTTTTGATTTGTTTTGTCATGCTATGATTTGTTTTGTCATGCTATGATTTGATGAACATGTTTGATGATTGAGCTTATTCACCCTCGCCTCCGGCGAACCATATGGGCGAGCGTATGAAAATGTTTGCTCCGGTAGTAGAAATCATATACTCGCGCTTTGACGCACACTATGGGCTGTATAATTATTAGAATCCCATGTTTGATTCTGGTGTCTTGAGTAGGCTGGTGGGACGTAGCTGTGACCACTAGAATAGAGTAACTGATGCAAAACTTACCTTGTGACAGAACAGAATATAAGTTTATTCATGACGCATACATACGTACATAGTTTTATATCTCCCGCGTGGAAGTTGTGATAGCGCAGTGCTAGATCGTTCGCTTCATGTGCGAAATGCCCGGAGTTCGAGCCCTGCTGGAACCGTTACGATTGTGCCCTTAGGCAAGGCATTTAAATTCCATGTTGCCTCTTCTCTCCCCATCGTGGCGATTGATTCCATCAGGAATGAGGTCTTGAGAGTGATTAATATAAGTTGTAAGAACTTATTTCGCAATCGTGCTAAAATAAAAGTTTTATAAACTATACAATTATATACAAATTATACAAATACACAAGACATACAGTGATGCATAGTTGTCACATTGCTACTGCGTGTATTCTAATGTAATATAGAGGATGAACATTCTAGTTTGTGTAATTAAGAAGACAACGCATTCAGTATGGAGTACCTATGGTTTAGAGCAAGAAACGAGCCAAGCCTAATAACACCTTATTATTATCAATGTTCATTAAAATACAAAATGTATACACCTGAGATATCCCGTATACCCCAATAGTATATATGAGCTAAAAATAGCATTATGACAGTTGCATACCCCATAAACCGAAATAGTGTATCTGAGGTAAAATAACCTCGTGACAGAGGCATACCCCATAAACCGAAATAGTGTATCTGAGGTAAAATAACCTCGTGACAGAGGCATACCCCATAAACCGAAATAGTGTATCTGAGGTAAATTAACCCCGTGACAGAGGCATACCTCGTAAACCGAAATAGTGTATCTGAGGTAAAATAACCTCGTGACAGAGGCATACCCCATAAACCGAAATAGTGTATCTGAGGTAAATAACCTCGTGACAGAGGCATACCCCATAAACCGAAATAGTGTATCTGAGGTAAATAACCTCGTGACAGAGGCATACCCCGTAAATCGAAATAGTGTATCTGAGGTAAAATAACCCCGTGACAGAGGCATATCCCGTAAACCGAAATAGTGTATCTGAGGTAAACATAACCACGTGACAGAGGCAAACTCCGTAAACCGAATTAGTGTATCTGAGGTAAAATAACCTCGTGACAGAGGCATACCCCGTAAACCGAAATAGTGTATCTGAGGTAAATAACCTCATGACAGAGGCATACCCCATAAACCGAAATAGTGTATCTGAGGTAAATAACCTCATGACAGAGGCATACCCCATACACCGAAATAGTGTATCTGAGGTAAATAACCTCATGACAGAGGCATACCCCATACACCGAAATAGTGTATCTGAGGTAAATAACCTCGTGACAGAGGCATACCCCATACACCGAAATAGTGTATCTGAGGTAAATAACCTCGTGACAGAGGCATACCCCATACACCGAAATAGTGTATCTGAGGTAAATAACCTCGTGACAGAGGCATACCCCATACACCGAAATAGTGTATCTGAGGTAAATAACCTCGTGACAGAGGCATACCCCATACACCGAAATAGTGTATCTGAGGTAAATAACCTCGTGACAGAGGCATACCCCATACACCGAAATAGTGTATCTGAGGTAAATAACCTCGTGACAGAGGCATACCCCATACACCGAAATAGTGTATCTGAGGTAAATAACCTCGTGACAGAGGCATACCCCATACACCGAAATAGTGTATCTGAGGTAAATAACCTCGTGACAGAGGCATACCCCATACACCGAAATAGTGTATCTGAGGTAAATAACCTCGTGACAGAGGCATACCCCATACACCGAAATAGTGTATCTGAGGTAAATAACCACGTGACAGAGGCATACCCCATACACCGAAATAGTGTATCTGAGGTAAATAACCTCGTGACAGAGGCATACCCCATACACCGAAATAGTGTATCTGAGGTAAATAACCTCGTGACAGAGGCATACCCCATACACCGAAATAGTGTATCTGAGGTAAATAACCTCGTGACAGAGGCATACCCCATACACCGAAATAGTGTATCTGAGGTAAATAACCTCGTGACAGAGGCATACCCCATACACCGAAATAGTGTATCTGAGGTAAATAACCTCGTGACAGAGGCATACCCCATACACCGAAATAGTGTATCTGAGGTAAATAACCTCGTGACAGAGGCATACCCCATACACCGAAATAGTGTATCTGAGGTAAATAACCTCGTGACAGAGGCATACCCCATACACCGAAATAGTGTATCTGAGGTAAATAACCTCATGACAGAGGCATACCCCATACACCGAAATAGTGTATCTGAGGTAAATAACCTCGTGACAGAGGCATACCCCATACACCGAAATAGTGTATCTGAGGTAAATAACCTCGTGACAGAGGCATACCCCATACACCGAAATAGTGTATCTGAGGTAAATAACCTCGTGACAGAGGCATACCCCATACACCGAAATAGTGTATCTGAGGTAAATAACCTCGTGACAGAGGCATACCCCATACACCGAAATAGTGTATCTGAGGTAAATAACCTCGTGACAGAGGCATACCCCATACACCGAAATAGTGTATCTGAGGTAAATAACCTCGTGACAGAGGCATACCCCATACACCGAAATAGTGTATCTGAGGTAAATAACCTCGTGACAGAGGCATACCCCATACACCGAAATAGTGTATCTGAGGTAAATAACCTCGTGACAGAGGCATACCCCATACACCGAAATAGTGTATCTGAGGTAAATAACCTCGTGACAGAGGCATACCCCATACACCGAAATAGTGTATCTGAGGTAAATAACCTCGTGACAGAGGCATACCCCATACACCGAAATAGTGTATCTGAGGTAAATAACCTCGTGACAGAGGCATACCCCATACACCGAAATAGTGTATCTGAGGTAAATAACCTCGTGACAGAGGCATACCCCATACACCGAAATAGTGTATCTGAGGTAAATAACCTCGTGACAGAGGCATACCCCATACACCGAAATAGTGTATCTGAGGTAAATAACCTCGTGACAGAGGCATACCCCATACACCGAAATAGTGTATCTGAGGTAAACATAACCACGTGACAGAGGCATACCCCATACACCGAAATAGTGTAT
>CM026397.1:54332680-54337667 GCA_014843695.1 Archivesica marissinica | reverse complement strand
TTAAAAAAGCCGATGACACGATACTTGGCAGAAACTATAACACATATACAATATACACGTAGTAAGTATATACTACATACATAATATGTATGTATGTATGTATGTATGTATATAAATAATATGTAATTAAATAGTTACCCAGTCAACACTCCTTTTGCGAAAACTGAAGCCTACTCCTACGCTCCAGTTCCTCCTGCTATCAACTGACCCCCTAATGCTCCATTGCCCGCCCCTCCTTTTGCCCCTTCTCCGCCGAGCGTCTGCCAAACTACAGCAAGCCAACAACACCAAAGCTACCACTACTACCAGTCTCTGAAATACAAGCTTTATAGAAATAATACTTCAAATCACTTGCCCTGCCCCTCACCGCTGTTGGGTTCGAATTATTTCATACGAGGAAGCTCGCTAGCTGACATGCGGACGGTCTATGGTTCTACCCGGGTGCCCGCCCATACCTGAAATACTGCTCGGAGTGGTACCCGGGCTCTTCCTCCACCAATAGTAGCCGGAGAGTCGCCATATGACCTAATTGATAGTACGACTTTAAACCCCCCTACCCTACCCCCACACAAAGCAAACTATTATGGTCAGATGAAGGGGTAGTCGACCTTGTGGTCCCTGGATTCACAGTCAACGTGTTAATCGATGGACCACTGACCTATGTTAATCAAAACAAAACTAACCAATAGTACATAGTGATGGAACAGTGCTGTTATCTGCCGGTAATACATTATTACAGTAAAATGTCCATTGATTATGCTGTAGGTTGTCTGTCGAGAATATCTTTTCCGATCAGAGTATTGAAATTGACAAACTTGAACTATTGGGAGATGTTAGCAATAGCGAAGAACACGTGGAGCTGCCATGGTCTCTAGGAGCCTCTCTATAGTCATCATTGAAATCGTTAGCTTCAGGTGCGAAATGTCCGGAGTTCGAGCCCCGCTGGAGCCGTTACGATTGTGCCCTTAGGCAAGGCATTTAAATTCCACGTTTCCTCTTCTCTCTCTCTCTCTCTCTCTCTCTCTCTCTCTCTCTCTCCCTCTCTCCCTTGTGGCGATGGATTCCACCAGGAAAGAGGTATCGAGAGTGATTGGTACAAGTTGTAAGAACAACAAATCTATGTAATACTGATATAACACAAATTAGTACACTGCACTAGTTAACGATTAAATGTAAAAAAAGCAAATGGGTCGGGCTACAAGTTATAACAACATTATTAACAGCCCTTCCCATTATGTCAAAATTTCGGATGAAAACAAATGTTGGAAAGCAATAATTTGATATGTAGTATAGAATATGCGTCTATGAGAAATAGAAGAAGTACAAAACAACAAAGAAACACGAAAAGTATCATACGAAAGGTAAGTAAGCACACACACAGACACATACAATATAGAAGAAAGAAAGGATAGTAAAATGGGAGAGAAATAATGAAAAAGTAAAAAAAGAAACAAAAAAATGTCATGACCACAAGCACAATTTGGACTATCTCTTAAGAAATTGGTATGTAAATGAGAACTTGTTTCGCAATCGAGCTAAAATAAATGTATATAAGCTAACTGTTTTTGTCCTGTGCCGATGAAATTTGAATATATATTACATAATAAATAAATGTTTAAACTTACCATTCTTCAGGCGCTATACACAACAGAAGTAGTAAACGTAGTACTGTTACATGTATTAACAATTACATTTAGTTGGACCAACACTTTATATACGGTTCTATAACCGCAATGTTGCGCAAAAAATGCATATTTATTTAAATATGTAATTTCCATGTATTTGGAGCATTTCAAAATGTTCTTAAGTTAGGTAATTCCCCTTGTACATCGTAAACAATTTAATTATCTCTGAATACACAATTAAGTAAACTGTCCGCAATAAATACGGCGACATGATTTGTTTTGTCATGCTATGATTTGTTTTGTCATGCTATGATTTGTTTTGTCATGCTTTGATTTGTTTTGTCATGCTATGATTTGTTTTGTCATGCTATGATTTGTTTTGTCATGCTATGATTTGTTTTGTCATGCTTTGATTTGTTTTGTCATGCTATGATTTGTTTTGTCATGCTATGGTTTGTTTTGTCATGCTATGATTTGTTTTGTCATGTTATGATTTGTTTTGATTTGTTTTGTCATGCTATGATTTGTTTTGTCATGTTATGATTTGTTTTGATTTGTTTTGTCATGCTATGATTTGTTTTGTCATGCTTTGATTTGTTTTGTCATGCTATGATTTGTTTTGTCATGCTATGATTTGTTTTGTCATGTTATGATTTGTTTTGATTTGTTTTGTCATGCTATGATTTGTTTTGTCATGTTATGATTTATTTTGATTTGTTTTGTCATGCTATGATTTGTTTTGTCATGCTTTGATTTGTTTTGTCATGCTATGATTTGTTTTGTCATGCTATGATTTGTTTTGTCATGTTATGATTTGTTTTGATTTGTTTTGTCATGCTATGATTTGTTTTGTCATGTTATGATTTATTTTGATTTGTTTTGTCATGCTATGATTTGTTTTGTCATGTTTGTTTGTTTTGATTTGTTTTGTCATGCTATGATTTGTTTTGATTTGTTTTGTCATGCTATGATTTGTTTTGATTTGTTTTGTCATGCTATGATTTGTTTTGATTTGTTTTGTCATGCTATGATTTGTTTTGATTTGTTTTGTCATGTTATGATTTGTTTTGATTTGTTTTGTCATGCTATGATTTGTTTTGTCATGCTATGATTTGTTTTGATTTGTTTTGTCATGCTATGATTTGTTTTGATTTGTTTTGTCATGCTATGATTTGTTTTGATTTGTTTTGTCATGCTATGATTTGTTTTGATTTGTTTTGTCATGCTATGATTTGTTTTGATTTGTTTTGTCATGTTATGATTTGTTTTGATTTGTTTTGTCATGCTATGATTTGTTTTGTCATGCTATGATTTGATGAACATGTTTGATGATTGAGCTTATTCACCCTCGCCTCCGGCGAACCATATGGGCGAGCGTATGAAAATGTTTGCTCCGGTAGTAGAAATCATATACTCGCGCTTTGACGCACACTATGGGCTGTATAATTATTAGAATCCCATGTTTGATTCTGGTGTCTTGAGTAGGCTGGTGGGACGTAGCTGTGACCACTAGAATAGAGTAACTGATGCAAAACTTACCTTGTGACAGAACAGAATATAAGTTTATTCATGACGCATACATACGTACATAGTTTTATATCTCCCGCGTGGAAGTTGTGATAGCGCAGTGCTAGATCGTTCGCTTCATGTGCGAAATGCCCGGAGTTCGAGCCCTGCTGGAACCGTTACGATTGTGCCCTTAGGCAAGGCATTTAAATTCCATGTTGCCTCTTCTCTCCCCATCGTGGCGATTGATTCCATCAGGAATGAGGTCTTGAGAGTGATTAATATAAGTTGTAAGAACTTATTTCGCAATCGTGCTAAAATAAAAGTTTTATAAACTATACAATTATATACAAATTATACAAATACACAAGACATACAGTGATGCATAGTTGTCACATTGCTACTGCGTGTATTCTAATGTAATATAGAGGATGAACATTCTAGTTTGTGTAATTAAGAAGACAACGCATTCAGTATGGAGTACCTATGGTTTAGAGCAAGAAACGAGCCAAGCCTAATAACACCTTATTATTATCAATGTTCATTAAAATACAACGGATCCATTGTGTATGGATCGGCGAGAAAATCCTACTTGAAAAAGTTAGATACAATACATCATCAAGGCCTACGACTGGCTCTAGGAGCTTTTCGCACATCTCCCGTAGAAAGCTTATATGCTGAAACAAATGAACCCTCTTTATACATACGGAGAGAGAAACTCTCGTTACAATATACAACCAAACTAGCTGCAAATCCCAAAAATCCTGCATTCAATTGCGTTTTCGAGCCTAAAAACAAAATAGTTTACGGAAACTCTCCATCTGCCATAAAACCACTAGGTCTCCGTATTAAACCATTATTAGTAGAAGCAAAAATAGATACAACAATTATACAAGAAAACAAGTTGTTAAATAAAGAACCGTGGACTTTGACTACCCCAAACATTATTTTAGATCTTCATTTGTATGAGAATAAGAAAAGTGAAACTAGTCCAGATATTTTTAAAACAAAATTTTTAGAAATAAAATCTAAATATAAAGATTATATATCCATCTACACAGATGGCTCAAAAAGACTTGAAAAGGTTGCATGTGCAGCAGTTACCCATACTAAATCAAGTACTGTAAGATTACCTGATGACAGTTCAATTTTCTCTGCAGAAACACAAGCTATCGACCTAGCTCTTTCCCTTATAACTGTTAACGAAAACGACAAATTTATTATATTTTCCGACTCTTTGTCGGTTTTAACATCTCTCAAACAACCAAACCATTCCAACCCCCTAATTCAACAAATCTTTAAAAGATACATATCTATTAGCTCCTCAAAAACTGTTGTTTTTTGTTGGATTCCCAGTCATATAAACATACGAGGAAATGATGAAGCTGATTTTCTAGCAAAGTCTGCTTTAGACTTGCCAATAACAAACTCTAAAATACCGCATACGGATTTAAAATCCAATATTAGGAAATATGTCGATAGTAAATGTCAAATAAATTGGGACAAACAAGTTGGAAATAAGTTACATGAAATTAAACCCATATTTTCAAGTACATATCGTACAAAACTAAACCGAAAAGAACAAGTTCGTTTGACTCGGTGTCGTATTGGACACACTTGGATTACACATTCTTATATTTTAAATGCAGAAGAACAACCCATATGTATTCCTTGTGATGAGATATTCACAGTGAAGCACTTTTTGCTCCACTGTGCCGACCTCATCTTTACAAGGAATGCATACTTTAATACAAATAGTATACAAGAATTATTCGATTCAGTACTGCCAAGTACAATATTAGGTTTTTTAAAAGAAACTCACCTTATAAATAGATTATAATGCAACTTATTGTGAT
>CM026397.1:54240180-54330180 GCA_014843695.1 Archivesica marissinica | reverse complement strand
ACCGAAATAGTGTATCTGAGGTAAATAACCACGTGACAGAGGCATACCCCATACACCGAAATAGTGTATCTGAGGTAAACATAACCACGTGACAGAGGCATACCCCATACACCGAAATAGTGTATCTGAGGTAAATACCACGTGACAGAGGCATACCCCATACACCGAAATAGTGTATCTGAGGTAAATAACCACGTGACAGAGGCATACCCCATACACCGAAATAGTGTATCTGAGGTAAATAACCACGTGACAGAGGCATACCCCATACACCGAAATAGTGTATCTGAGGTAAATAACCACGTGACAGAGGCATACCCCATACACCGAAATAGTGTATCTGAGGTAAATAACCTCGTGACAGAGGCATACCCCATACACCGAAATAGTGTATCTGAGGTAAATAACCTCATGACAGAGGCATACCCCATACACCGAAATAGTGTATCTGAGGTAAACATAACCACGTGACAGAGGCATACCCCATACACCGAAATAGTGTATCTGAGGTAAATATAACCACGTGACAGAGGCATACCCCATACACCGAAATAGTGTATCTGAGGTAAATATAACCACGTGACAGAGGCATACCCCATACACCGAAATAGTGTATCTGAGGTAAATATAACCACGTGACAGAGGCATACCCCATACACCGAAATAGTGTATCTGAGGTAAATAGCCTCGTGACAGAGGCATACCCCCATACACCGAAATAGTGTATCTGAGGTAAATAACCCCGTGACAGAGGCATACCCCGTACACCTCGTGACAGAGGCATACCCCGTACACGTGACAGAGGCATACCCCGTACACCTCGTGACAGAGGCATACCCCGTACACGTGACAGAGGCATACCCCGTACACCTCGTGACAGAGGCATACCCCGTACACGTGACAGAGGCATACCCCGTACACCTCGTGACAGAGGAATACCCCGTACACGTGACAGAGGCATAGCTAGTGTATAATAGAGCACATTAACATATAATCATTATTACAGAAACATAACATCACAAAAAAGCAAATAAATGCATGTTTTCACGTATAAATACCATTGCCACTACGCATTCTTCCGAATTAATTTGAATAACTAATCATTAAGCGATGAACGTATTATACGGTGTTTTGTTTATTACTTGAACTACTCAGTTTCTTTGGCAAATAATTGCAAAAGATTATAAAATATAATAGGCCATTAAAGTCAGTAGATATAGGCTGTCCGATTAGCACAGTGGTTAGCGCGCTCGCTTCTCACCAATGCAACTCGGGTTCGATCCTCGGACCGGGAAGTATGTGAGATGGTTCTGTGGTCGCCAGATCGGACATGTGGGTTTTCTCCGGGTACTCCGGTTTCCTCCCACACGAATGACCACATTTACGCTTTCATCAGCGCCAACGAGAGTGATTAATATAAGTTGTTCAAACTTGCTTCATATTCGTTGTAAAATAAATAAAGTTTAAACATGTAGACATTTTCATTTTTCACCGCGTAAGTGTCGCTTTAAGCTAGACTTACTGTCGCTACATTTATGTACATTAGTGTAAAAACAATTTAATTAAGATTCATATTAAGCACACATTTGCATACAGATATTCCCCATATCCGGTTTATCCCTAATGTATGTTACCTGTACTTATAAAAAAAGAAAATTACGGGAAATGCCACATTGATCGATGGTCTATTGTTTTATACATTTTTACAAGTATAAATATGTTATTATTTGTGCGTCATGTCATATAGTTCGGAAAACCACATTTGTAATAATTCTGACACCCAGTTTGTCCGTCGATGCGTTTGACCGTCCGTCCGTCCGTCCGTCCGTCCGTCCGTCCGTCCGTCCGTCCGTCCGTCCGTCCGTCCGTCCGTCCGTCCGTCCGTCCGTCCGTCTGGGAAACATTATGGGTTTAGCGGCTACCGTTCAGTTCAATATGTTGATAGCTCCCAAGTCATTATAGGGTCAAGCGGCTAATTTGGTAGTCTGTTTTAGCCCTGCGACCCCTTCTGGACCCTTGTAGAAATACTGCTCGGTACACCACCCTGGGTCTTCCTCCACCAATATGAGTCGGAGATATGTCATATGACGTAATCTGTTGGTGCGACTTTAACCATTAACCTGAATGTATAAGTTTAATCATGATGTAACACTCTTAATATGTAAAGTTGAAACATAAATAAGAGTGCTTTCCCCTTGTCTATTGTTCGGCGTCTCGTGCGGGTAGCCAGTATCTGGGTCTCCTTGGCCGAGTGGTTAAGGTCGTTGACTTCAAATCACTTTGTTGGTCATCCCCGCTGTGAGCTCGAATCACACTGGGGTGCTAGACTGGTTCTACCCCTGTGCCAGACTGTATCAGACATACTGCTCGGAAGGTAATCCGCGTTCTTCCTCCACCAATGTTCATATATACATTGTATTTTAGGTACATAGTCAAACATGTCTTAAGCAGAGAGTAGACGTATGAGCTAGCCTGTTATACAAACAAACAAACAGACATTCAAAACACTTGACATTTGTTTATAGAGTCATCGCAATGACGTGTACCGTTGGTAAGAACTGACAACCATTTCCAGGGCCGTCGGTCAAGTATCGAGTGTGTGTTTTACGTTTATTTATCGTCGCTACCGGTTGCCCATATGAGCGACGCCTCCTGAAGAGATTAGTTATTTTAGATTTTGGAGGATAGTGCATGATACCGACAGAGACCAATTCCAAAATCTCCTCTAGTTCTTTTACGTGCACGGTGTAAACCACCGACACGAGACCTCGGTTTAACGTTCCATCTGAAAGACTGTTAATTTTATTAGGGTCAGACGGGGGATCGAACCTGCGATCCCTGGATTACAAGTCCAGCGTGTTACCACTGGACTACAGATCCGTCGGCCAAGTATCGAACCAACGATGGTCAGATACATAGTAAAGGGCGTTAATCACTCTTGCCACTCCAGCCTCTTACCAATCTACGCATTCAATGATTGTTCGTTGGATGTACTAAATACCTTGATACATTGGACATGGTCATTATAATAGTGTCTGTACCCTTGTTCATAGAACAGTGACATCATAGGATAGTGTCTATAAGCTTGTTTATATAAACGTGACATCACAGGATATTTTCTGTACGCTTGTTCATAGAACAGTGACATCATAGGATAGTGTCTATAAGCTTGTTTATATAAACGTGACATCACAGGATATTTTCTGTACTCTTGTTCATAGAACCGTGACATCACAGGATAGTGTCTGTACGCTTGTCTATCAAACGTGACATCACATGATATTGTATGTACGCTTGTTCATAAAACCGTGACATGACAGGATATTGTCTGTACGCTTGTCTATAAAACGTGACATCACAGTATGTACGCTTGTTCATTAAACCGTGACATCACAGGATATTGTCTGTACGCTTGTTCATAGAACCGTGACATGTTAGAATAGTGTCTGTATGCTTGTTCATATAACCGTGACATCACAGGATATTGTATGTAAGCTTGTTCATAAAAGCGTGACATCACAGGATATTGTCTGTACGCTTCTTCATATAACTGTAACATGTCAGTGTACAGTAATAGCAGTTTGTTGTAATAGCGGTGTGCTTTAATAGCGGTGTACTGTAATAGCGGTGTACTGTAATAGCGGTGTGTTGTAATAGCGGTGTATTGTAATAGCGGTGTGTTGTAATAGCGGTGTGTTGTAATAGCGGTGTGTTGTAATAGCGGTGTGTTGTAATAGCGGTGTGTTGTAATAACGGTGTATTGTAATAGCGGTGTGCTGTAATAGTGGTGTACTGTAATAGCGGTGTGTTGTAATAGCGGTGTGTTGTAATAGCAGCGTATTGTAATAGCGGTGTGTTGTAATAGCGGCGTATTGTAATAGCGGTGTGTTGTAATAGCGGTGTGCTGTAATAGCGGTGTGTTGTAATAGCGGTGTGTTGTAATAACGGTGTGTTGTAATAACGGTGTACTGTAAGAGTGGTGTACTGTAATAGCGGTGTGCTGTAATAGTGGTGTGCTGTAATAGCAGTGTGCTGTAATAGCGGTGTGCTGTAATAGCGGTGTGAGCGGTGTGAGCGGTGTGCTGTAATAGTATTGTGTTGTAATAGCTGTGTATTGTAATAGCGGTGTACTGTAATAGCAGTGTGTTGTAATAGTGCTGTGCTGTAATAGCGGTGTGCTGTAATAGTGGTGTGTTGTAATAGCGGTGTACTGTAATAGCGGTGTGTTGTAATAGCGGTGTATTGTAATAGCAGTGTGTTGTAATAGCGATGTGGTGTAATAGCGGTGTATTGTAATAGCGGTGTGGTGTAATAGCGGTGTGTTGTAATAGCGGTGTGTTGTAATAGTGGTGTACTGTAATAGCGGTGTGTTGTAATAGCGGTGTACTGCAATAGCAGTGTGTTGTAATAGCGGTGTACTGTAATAGCGGTGTGCTGTAATAGCGGTGTATTGTAATAGCGGTGTACTGTAATAGCGGTGTGTTGTAATAGCGGTGTGTTGTAATAGCGGTGTGCTGTAATAGCGGTGTACTGTAATAGCGATGTGTTGTAATAGCGGTGTACTGTATTAGCGATGTGTTGTAATAGCGGTGTACTGTAATAGCGGTGTACTGTAATAGCAGTGTGCTGTAATAGCGGTGTGCTGTAATAGCGATGTGTTGTAATAGCGTTGTGTTGTAATAGCGGTGTACTGTAATAGCGGTGTATTGTAATAGCGGTGTGGTGTAATAGCGGTGTACTGTAATAGCGGTGTGTTGTAATAGCGGTGTACTGTAATAGCGATGTGCTGTAATAGCGTTGTGCTGTAATAACGGTCTGTGTTTTCCTCTCCGAACAGGCTTCTTTACAGTTCTTCCGGCAGAATATTTGTAAAGCAAAATCAAGAATTTGAGACTGGGGGCTAGGTCATTTACTATAAAGAAACACATGTTGACGAATTTATCTTATTTTATTTTGTAGATAAAAATTCATACTTTTAACATCACATTTGTGAATAAGGACAATATTTTGGATTAGTAGCATTATTAGACTTTGAATAGTTAATGAAAAGTGCACGAGGGGTGTTCAAAATGTTCATATATACATTGTATTTTAGGTACATAGTCAAACATGTCTTAAGCAGCACCCAGTCAAGGGACTTATAGAAAGTGGCTACTTAGCACAGATGGCTGCTTAATAGAGGGCCAGTATATAACATAAGTAACATATTTGGAATCTGAAAACTGGCTGTTTAATGCAGGTTTGCTGCTAAATAGATGTAACTGTACATTGATTTTGCCTAATTCACTTTGGTCAGTGTCATCTTTCACTTGCAATAAATGATCTTCTATACTATGTCCGAAGCCAATACAGTTTGTACTTAGCGATCGAGCATTAACCCTTTCAACACCACATACCTCTAAATAGGCATACAAAAAGTGTAGATCCAGATGAGCCGGCTCGTAACGAGCCGTCTCATCAGGATCTGCACTGTTTGCCAGTGATATGACTATTTTTAGACATAATTACCCATTTTGATAAATGAACTTGTCCAAATGTGATTTTCAGATTCATTTATTGGTTTATGAATATCATGGACCACTCCATGTGAGTTACTTGGTGTTGAATGGGTTAATATACCAGACTACCATACAAAACTGTGTCCCTATTCATATGTCACTAAATTCAAACATATTTGAATAGTAACCCGTTCCTTCTTGTACCGTTCTAAACATGATTAGGCACGTCATATCTCCGACTTTAGCAACAATAACAAAACAATGCTCGGGACGGGCACCCGGGTTCTTCCGCCACCAATAACAGCTGAGAGGCCACCGCATATACCTACGCTGTCGGTGCGACTTTGAAACCCACAAGGCGCAATAAAACCATGTGCCCGCATCGTTGTAGGTTCGAATTCTACTTAGGTTGTCGAACCTCAGAAAACAACAGGTAGTTCGTAGTTACTAGTAGTTACGTGTACGTTATTATTACGTCATTAACATTTCCTTTTCCAACGTGCAGGCCGGAACGTCAGGGTGGTAACTAGAGCCACCGAGTGGCGCTACTTCGTAATATGCATCAAATCCAACTTGCAAATTCACAACAATGTTGTGCAATTAGCTTGTACACATTTATTTTAGCTCGATTGTGATAAGTTCTTGAACTTATATCAATCACTCTCGAGACCTCATTCCTGATGGAATCCATCGCCACGAGGGAGAGAGAAGAGTCAACGTGGAATTTTAAATGCCTTGCCTAAGGGCACAATCGTAACGGGTTCGAACTCAGTACCTTTCACACCTGAAGCAAACGCGCATCCACAGCGCTATCACGACTTCCAATGTGTGCAATTGTCATGTATTGTCATGTGGATTATGTTAGTTAAAATTTAAAACATATTTATTTTCTATCATGTACATGGTGATTTACAAGTGTATTGTAGATATTGTTGTTGCGTGTGGCATGAACTACTAGTTACATGGTGTATTAACTCTTTCACCGCCAATGTCGCATAAAAGCGACTTTTGCAAAAAGCAGAGAACCCGATCAGACAGAACAGAACGTGCTGTTTGATCAGGATGTATGCTGATTGCTCTTCAGACAGTGGAGCTGAAGCACCTGTCAGAATAGCAAACAACATAGATCCTGATCAGACGCGATGTTACGCCGCGGCTGGTCTGGTTCTATATTGTTTGCCCATGCTCTGAATTTATTCGGCACTGAAAGAGTTAAGAGGGTATGTGACTTCGTTTCAGGTGGAACCATTGACCCATAGAGACTATACTCCGCACAATCCGTCCTAAATATACCACGTGACTATTCCAAGTAAATCTTTATCATCAAATACATGTTCATCACATACTGAACACCCCTCGTGCCCCAAATATCATATATCAAGCATTCATGAGTAGCGAACATACTGCAATATTAAACAGAACTAGTCCGTCGCAGCAACTCACAGCAACAACAGATATATACGATCGGGATAATAGCCTGTGTTCCAGTGTGTCAATTTGTCACTTTGTTACTTCTGGCAAAATGACATTGATATAATCAGTAGCTCAATACGGCTCAATTAATGGTATCGGTGTTAAAATATATATTTATTAGGGATGGCAACGAATATTCGAATATTCGCGCGAACGTCCGATTACCCGAATACTATTCCAGTATTCGAATATTCGGGGGGAAATATTGTATTGTCCTCAAAAATGCCACCCGCTCAGTCACACGTTTTGAAATGCTTGAATCACTCTGAGAATAAGAAAACTGCTAGATGTAATCTATGCAAATTGCATTTAACATATTGGGGTACAATATCAATCTGAATAATCATTTGAAGAAGATGACGTTTACGCGTAAAATATAAATTAAGTTAGTTTGGCAATTTTATAAGAGTTCGAGTGATTTTGAGGTTTTGATAGAATTCTATCAAATATTCGAATATTTGATTACCTTTTCGAACGAATATTCGAATATTTGATTACCTTTTCGAACGAATATTCGAATATTTGATTACCTTTTCGAACGAATATTCGAATATTTGCCATCCCTAATATTTATATGACTGACTATGCAACATATATCAACGCCTGTTCCCAGGCTACAGGTATTTATATGACTGACTATGCAACATATATCAACGCCTGTTCCCAGGCTACAGGTATTTATATGACTGACTATGCAACATATAGCAACGCCTGTTCCCAGGCTACAGGTATTTATATGACTGACTATGCAACATATATCAACGCCTGTTCCCAGGCTACAGGTATTTATATGACTGACTATGCAACATATATCAACGCCTGTTCCCAGGCTACAGGTATTTATATGACTGACTATGCAACATATATCAACGCCTGTTCCCAGGCTACAGGTATTTATATGACTGACTATGCAACATATATCAACGCCTGTTCCCAGGCTACAGGTATTTATATGACTGACTATGCAACATATATCAACGCCTGTTCCCAGGCTACAGGTATTTATATGACTGACTATGCAACATATATCAACGCCTGTTCCCAGGCTACAGGTATTTATATGACTGACTATGCAACATATATCAACGCCTGTTCCCAGGCTACAGGTATTTATATGACTGACTATGCAACATATATCAACGCCTGTTCCCAGGCTACAGGTATTTATATGACTGACTATGCAACATATATCAACGCCTGTTCCCAGGCTACAGGTATTAATGATGTACATGTATCATATATTCAAAGAAATATCTACATATCATATCATATTCACACATGCATGCTCTGTTCAAAGAATGCGATGCAAGTTCTGAGAAGTGTATCATGAACTTCACGTCTATATAAGAATATATATTCCACTTTCCATAATTTATAATGAAACCAAATCAAATGTTGAGGTATATATATATAAGGGTGTGCATATTTAGTATATCAGAGGCGTATCCAGGAAAATATTAAGGGGGTCAGTTAAGTTTAAGCAAAACTGACATGTACGTCGAAATTGATCCATCACGGGGGACCGGGGGACCGGGGCCATGCTCCCCCCGGAACATTTGAAAAACTTAATACCTATTAGTGCAATTACCTAATAGCGGAGGTGCAACGATTTTATTGGAAATTAATGAGATGATATATCATAATTCTGGTAATTAAGGGGGTGGTCGAGGCCCCTGAGCGACCCATGGATACGCCTCTGAGTATATGTGGTATTTAAATGGTCAACATGACTGGATAATCATGTAGAGTTATGACAAAGTTTCACTGGTAACATTACGTTATTTATATGTTTTGTAACTACGGAAGTGTGTGTATGTTTTACATGAATAACCATACATCTTTCAATATCAATGAAAGGTGTTTTGTTTTTCTTATGCACAAACAAAAATGCCAACAAAAATAGATTACCAGTGTCCACCATATACTTCTCAATATAAGACATTCGCAGACGATAAGTCAATGCCAATTCCGAGATCTGACTCTGGCGATAGGCATAAAATATTGAAACTCATAATAATGCTTGGCATGGCTAGTCCTCCTCATCACGCCATTAGTGCTATCGTCGCATCCGACATCCGCAACTGTCTAATTATACCCACACATATAAATTATTCCCAGTGGAAATGTATTGTAATTAAGAAATAATATATATATTTCAGTTATTTATTGGCGAATAAAACATGGATTGGAGTTCTGACGCGCAGGAATTAACCACGCAGGCCATAGGCCTAAGTGGGTACTTCCGGCGCTCAGTACGACCAACCATGTTTTATTCGACAATAAATAACGCAACTACCAATATCATTTTGATTCTAACATGACCAAGCTTTCTAAAACGCGCACACACATTTGGTGTTGTTTTTTTAGAATGAGTTTACAAATGTTACAAAAATGCTAGTAAAATGACGTCATGTTTGACGTCACGCACTAACCCATATTATATTGCAGATTTAAACACTGAAATGTCCTTATTTGCATATACAGACAAAATGCTGAGTCATGTTAGAATGCTTTATAGAACTTCGATGGCAATATAATGCGCATGTTCTATTCATAGATTATATGTAAAACAAAATGGCGTCATTCAGGAAAACTATTGACAACTATCTTACATTCAAATAATCGTATGTGAGTTTTTCTGTATACAATGTATATAACATAGTTTGTAAGCCAATGAATAAATACTTAGCAATTAGCGGAAATAATATACAGAAGGCGAAAAACATGACAAAGACTGCTTGAACATGATAATAATTTTAACCTACAGCGGATGGTCTTAACACGTGCGACTATTCAAATTTACAGTTTGCCCTAGTTTGTAAACCAATCAAAAGCCATTATTTCGTTTTAAAACCCAATATATTACTTATTGCATGTTTATGTTGGATATTGAACGTTCCGCCTACCGAGTTACAGAGAGAATGAGCATGCGCAACTCGGACAGTGGAGCTCGATGTACTATACATGCAGATCTGTGCAGACCACAGGCATGATTAAAATTGAGCGGTGCAAACAGTCAATAAGCGAAGGTGTGTGCGTACATCTACTCACTGCGCATGAACCATGGCTGCTGTCACGCGGTGAAAAGTAATAATGGTGTTTGTGGGTTGGGCAAACTGTATTGATCACATAATTTTAAAAGATTTTGCAAAATAAGTACTGCTGTTCGCCAACGCCCCCTTGCACTTAATTTGCATATATCATTATAGATCATTCACCTATGATTAAAGACCTAAAACGTAACATGTCTTGGAATGAATGAGAAACTTCCAATAATTCAATAATTTTAATTCAACATTTTCTTCCATTTTGAACTTCTTCATGAGTACACAACGCACGTTGTGTTGTCTTTCAACAATTTGCCTGTGCGTAAATAAAATCACATTTGCAAACAACATAGATCCAGATCAGCCGCGGCGTAACAAACAACATAGATCCTGGTCAGACGCGGCGTTACGCCGCGGCTGATCTGGATCTATGTTGTTTGCTATTCAGCCATGTGTTTTAGCTCCACTATTAGAATAGCAAACAGCATATACCCTGATCAGACGGCACTTTCTGTGTGATTTTATCTGCCGCTAGCGTGCTAGCGGGTTCATGGTTTACTAGTTCATGACTTTGAGTTCCAATGTGAAAATGGACACGTAATATCTCCATACATGTATAGCCATACCTCTAATGTAGCAACAATGGAGGAAATAATTGTAATTTTATTAAAGTTGTTTCTTCGTTATGTTAAACGTAACGCACGTTATAATACCTGATTCAAGGTACCATTTTTTAGAGTGCTCGAATTCAATAGGTAGGTCTATACTTACAACGCAAATTTCATGACGAAAGTAACTGTTTTAATTATAGCAAGGCACCAGAATGTTGTAATAAATATTCATAAAGGTGTCAGTACTTCATGACTACCACCATTAAAGACACTGGGCCTACCTAGATAACAGACAAGTCTGGCAGGTGAACTTATAGCACTGCATGTGTTTTACTGTTATATTTCCTGTCAATACTAGTAAACAAATTGAAACCCAGGCAGAGTTATCGATAATCAATATGGTATATATTAGCATAAAAATAACCTGTCAGGGCCTCAAAATATACACTGCAAATATTATAGCCAGTTAGAACAGTTACGAATGAGTTTATAACGTAGCTTGAGGAAAGCAATCATAAGAGTAGTATATTTACTGTTCCTTTCATCCGGGTACATCACTTTAATAGGAAAATAGTGACCTTGCTATTTATCATATTTATAGAGAAGTATCGGTACCCGGGTAGTGAACAAGAGGTATCGATATTCGGATATTGTTAGAGAAACATCGATATTTGGATATTGCTAGAAAAGTATCGATATTCGGATATTGCTAGAGAAGTATCGATATTCGGATATTGTTAGAGAAGCATCGATATTTGGATATTGCTAGAAAAGTATCGATATTCGGATATTGCTAGAGAAGTATCGATATTCGAATACTATTAGAGATGTATCGATAATCGAATATTGATAAAGAAGTATCGATATTCAAAATTTCAAGAACGTCCACTTTTAACATCACTAACAGATGTCTAAATATTCGAATACTGAATGAGAAGTATCCCGGATATTGGACGAGAAGTTTCGATATTCGGATACAGATATAGAAATATCGATATTCGGATACTGATAGAGAAGTAGCGATATTCGGATACAGATATAGAAATATCGATATTCGGATACTGATAGAGAAGTAGCGATATTCGGATACTGATAGAGAAGTATCGATATTCAGATATTGATTGAATATATCGATATCCGGATACTAATAGAGACATATCGGTAGCTGGTATCTGAGTAATGATGGAGAAATATCGATAGTTGGATACTGATAGAGAAGTAGCGATATTCGGATACTGATAGAGAAGTAGCTATATTCGGATACGGATTTTTGAGATTTTCATTTCAGAAATATATAATTCTAGTATTACACGTAAATCATACAGGCGAATGTTCATAAAGTGAATAATATGATAATTTTATCGACACTAGCTGCGTATAGCCCATAATCGATACTACGATGATAATAATACACAAAACATAAAACACGGAATGCTTCATAATCGTTTTTTATGTCCGTTGCCTCGCCCGAGCTATTAGCTGTATGCCAATTTACAGGTATTTCGTTGAGGAGGCTGTGAACACTATTGGATAATACTAACAGATGAAGTTGTTATTGCCTTGCATCGAAATGTGTTGGTATACTGCCAATTTGAAACGGCATTGACCGCGTGCCAAAATATGAATTATCCCGGTAAATACCAGACTGTGCTCTAAATAGATTGACAGTGACATAAGTCTAGCGGGGTATTCATTCTTTTTCAGTTTTTTTCTTCTAAAAGCATGATAACATAAGCATAGCAGTAAGTATAATGTATGTGTACATGTCAGTGTGCAGTTTCATTAGTACAGTGTAGGCTACATGAATGCATGCCTCAGAAATGCTTTCAGAATTTGGTCAAAATGATCGATTGCTGATACTTACGCGAACCTGAAGGTGATGTTTCCAAATATATAAGACAGTATTTACATTATTATGTTATTGATACTGCAGGATGAATTTAGAATGAATTTAGAATGAATTTAGAATGAATTTAGAATGACTTCAGATGACACTTTTTATGCTCTAATATTAGAATGAGCATAGATCAAGCAATATGGCTGGTGTTATATGAAGTAGTAGCCTATAGGTGAACATGACCAAGCAATATGACTTGTGTTATATGACGTAGTAGTCTATAGGTGAACATGTCTTTAAGTTTTTGACAGAGAAAGCATCGCATCGCATAGCACACCACTTAACACGGACTACGCTGCTCTCCAAATAAAATAGCGCACATGATTGACATTCGACATATTACGTAGTTAATACAACTTTATTTTAGCTCGATTGCGAAACAAATTCTTACAACATTAGATAAATCGCTCTCGAGACCTCATTCCTGATGGAATCCATCGCCATGAGGGAAAGAGAAGACGCAATGTGGAATTTAAGCTCCTTGCCCAAGGGCATAATCGTAATGGCTGGGCTCGAACTCCAGGCATCTCACACCACTGCGCTATCCCGACTTCCAATATATGATTGCGTACAATACAACTATTGAGCAACACCGTGACACACGTACATACATGACCTAAGGACAATTGATTTAATAATGTATTAGCAAACTACATGATCAGAAATTACGAAGTCTCCAGATGCTCGTAAAACGTTAATTTACATACATTATGTCTGCAAGAGACGACGAATGTGTCTGCAGTGAAATAAATGTCCAGTATAGACCGAAATGAAATAAAAATCTCAGAGATTAACAAAATATAAGTGTGTATACATAGATACATCTATCATTTTATAGTTGCCTTATTAACATACATTTGCATAACATATCATTTTAATGTTCAGTATGTATTTCTAACTACACATGTACAAAGCATGTTTTATAGTACGCTAGTTCTGTTTCGTGTAGTAATTAATTATACTATCATGCATTTTCTCAAACATACAAGCATGCTTGTTTTTTGCTCGAAAAGAAAGGAATATTAAAATAATTTAAACTTTTGATTCTGTCATTTAGAACATGGTTGTATGTTGGATACCACCCTGTAGTATGGTATAGATAGCTGACAATGCATATATGTATACCAGGAGAGTAGCTAGCGAATTGGAATGTGTATACACGACTGAGCCATTCATTGTACACCAAAGGATGCGATTTTGATATAGGTATCTGGTATGCTATCCCATGAATATTTTCAAATCATAGAAATGTCCATAATGCACTCTTACGCATTGAAAGTTACGTTTTGATATGATTTTGTGCAGAATGCACGTGACCGCCCAGTTGGCAACACAACCCTTCGTCATATCCCACTCTACATGTTTTATTGCATGTTTGAGGTTTTAGAATTTTTATTTTCTGGGACAATCTGTAGACCCGGGCCTTCATATGGCCTTATAGTAGCTACGTTGCGGTATGCATGAGAAATGGCCAATTTCAAACTGTGTTCTTGAAGCATATAGCAATGCACTTCTCATAGTTCAATATCATAGTTTGATGGACATATGTGAGATAATAACTGAATATAGCAGCTTTCATTGCTTCGGCCAATTTTCGAATTCTTTTCTATACCAAACAATGAGGATATCTTACATATCGGGACATTCTGAACATTACTTTGATAGGTTTACAAATTCTAACGTCATTAGTTTAGTCACTCGCGAGACGCCATTCCTCATGGAATCCATCGCCACGATGTACAGAGAAAAGGCAGTGTAGATTTAAAAGACTTGCGTAAGGACATCACCATCGCGGTTGCAATGGTGTTCGAACTCACATCCCGGTTACCAGGCGAACACCGTAACCATTTCACTACGGAGGATACCCCACATTAGGTACATTAGGTATATAACATTTGATTCCATATTCCAAATTTCACGAATTCGTTACGAGTCTGAACCGAGCTAAAACCACAATAGTGATGTCCTTAGACACTATATCTAAATCCCACACTGCCTCGTCTCTCTATCTCTCACTCGTGTTGATATATTTAATCAGGAGTGAGGACTCGAGAGTGCTCATACTAGAGTGGCAATAACTTGTTTTCCATACGAACTAAAACAAATTTGTATTGGCTAAGCTTTCCGTAAGATGTAAGCACATTTGAAAGGTTTTTAATTAAGATTTCGTGTATCATGTTTTGATTTTGCAAATATCCTACATCTGGTTGATTGGTCCTTGTATTATCTGTTCTAGCGTTGTCACGATGTAGCTCAAGCAAGCGCGTACCATATAGTTATAACTGTAAGAAAACGGAATAGGTAAATGTGTATTCCACTTCATGTTGTTTTGAAGACTTAGTCAGTTTTTGTATTTAAATTATATTTATATCTTTGTAATTAATCAAACATGACTGTCTTAACATAAATTGGTATGAACCGTAAAGTTAGGATAATGTAGTTTTTGGTTACTTCCTGAACCCAAAGCAGAACTATAAGTAGGTTTGAAAACTGTCTCAGCAAAGAATATATAGACAGTTCTAATGTGTTGACTGATCTGATTAAATTATCCTCCCTAAGCGACGGTACATGTACCTATTCCGTTTGCACACTTTGCGTATTCCAGTTACGCAATTTACGAATATCGTCTAAACAAACATATTCTGTTGCTTTTTCTGTATTCCTACGCAATTTACCTATATATTACGTTTACGTAAATTACGTATTCCGTGTAAGTTTGAACGATACATTTGAGTCTCCTAAGCACCACTGATAGCGTGCACCTGTACTGTCGACGATTGCTTTAACTTCTTAAGTCTCCATCGTGTTTCAATGTCATCATGTCTGGTACTATACTTTATATTATCCATACAATGTTCCCTTGTTGTATCTGCGATTTCTGTTCCTTCGTTCTCTGGACAATTGTTGAACATGACTTTCCATGAACAATAAGCAGTGGCTTATCCTGGTTTGTTTCTTTTTGTCTTTTGATTCCACGATTTCCCTAACATTGTACATGCTGTAGGCGAAATGAGCAGATAACAAATATGTCATATCTTTCCTATTTTTCCTAGACAGTAGGGCTTGTGACATATCATTCAAATCGTTCCGAACGCCTACAGCATGCTAAAAGTCAAACACTACCGTAAAGGCACCTAATTCGAAACTAAATACAGATCTACATAGCCGTAGCAACGAAACGTTAGACACATACTTATTTGTTATATTCATGGCATCGCTTGCAGCTCTGCACAGTACCGTTTAATACCTATCATACATCCGATTCGTTACCCACTTGGTCAACTATGAAGGCAGCAATTTTCCATGACATGTGCTCGAAAATGATAAATTACGTAGCATCTTCTTGTCACATGATATAGCACTCTTTGTGAGAGACAACATCACGTGTCCATCATGAAAGCTCTGATAAATAACGCTTAAATAAACTTACATCCATCTTGCTACATAACTACACAACATTTCTTTTGTTTCTTTTTATCTTTATTGTCGTCTGTAAGTTCTATTGTAACACTGCCTGGTGTTAAAGAGTTGTCAGTGTCTAATTGTCCGTTTTCTTTGGGTCTCGTTTTGGTAGGTGAAGCATTGTGTACCACTGCGTTTTCTGTACTAGAAACTGTTTGTTTTGTTGTGTCTTCTTTCACAGGTGACTGATAATCCTCAAGTTGATTGTTATCGTCCCATGAAATGTCTTCAAAAAATTGTTTCCTAGCTGCTTCCTTTTCCTCTCTGAGGACAAATGTATCACGAATTATTGTTGCATTCGACAATATCTCGTCTGCCTCCTTGCTGAGATTTCCACCAGGAAGGAATGGATTGTCGCGACTGTCAATGCTGAAAATATACAAGAATAACTGTATCTCTTAAATACACGAAAATACAGTGGCCAAAACAACAAAACAACCTGTGTTTACGGGTTCCCGACCGACGCGTTCCCACCAACCCCATTGACCCTTAATTTATTTATGAAAAGTTGGTAACATTTCGTTTTTCACATTTTTCTGTACCCTATACTTTTGCATGGAACATTAAACACAGGTTGGGTTTCCAGTTTAGACTTAATCACATATTATTGCATATACATGGAACCTTGGTTTTTATAGTCACATTTGGAAGAATATTAGTATTATGGTCAGACGGGGGATCGAACGTGCGATCTATGGGTTCACAGTATTAACCGCTAAATCACTGACCCGTCTACTTGACAAGATTTGATGAAGGTCAGCATATGGTTCTTGTGAATTAGCTGGTATTCTAAATCTGCTTTGCAAAAGTCATTGTCAGATACCTAAACGTTTCAAGGGTTATGTATAGGATATAAGACGAAAACGATCCAATATTTCACGTATTGGATTCGTTTGAAGCGCTTAGCGCCGAACACAGTGCCAATAATTTACGTATTTGGATACGTTTGAGGTTATATCTTACTTAAGACACACCACTTATATCACAAGATGTTACTAATTAAAATTTTAATTTCGTATATTTACGCATATGATTTAATATAATAATCTGGCCTTTTGAAATCAGTCCAATATTAATAATAATGGTCTGGAAGTACAACGGTATGACGTCACGACAGTGGTTTAATTAGAGGTTATTATACCGCGAAGGTGGGCCATTTGTGGATATTGGCCCGAAGGCCGTTAGGCATACATAGCCGTATGTTTCTTCTGCTGTTATTTGCTTATTTCGCTCAGCCATTTTACCGTCAAGAGACAACAATCTGTCAGACAACGATTTTAGTGTTGCTTCGGCGGCCATGTTTACACAATGTAGTTACTATGTTGTTGCTACCTGTGACACGTGCTCGTGATTCGTTCTCGGCAGAGACGAAAATCGTCGACCACATATTTTGCTTTTCTACAATTAAATTTGTTACTATTTATAGTAACGTATGCAATAATAATACTAATGGACTGGAAGTACAAAGGTATGACGTCACGATAGTGGTTTAATGCATGTTGTTGAAAGGGCATGAGCAGTATCATATTATATCAGTAAAGTATTATACCAACGGTTTATAAAATTATTTTTAATATATGTTTATTTTAAATATAGGATGTAAGCCGAACACGATTCACACTTATATAACAAGATCCTACTAATCAAAATTGTTAATTTCGTACATGTACGCGTCGGATTTAATATATAACTATGGCCTTCTGACAGCAGTCCAATATTAATAATAATGGACTGCAAGTACAAAATGCATGACGTCACGATAGTGTTTTAAATAATAATAAAAATGTAATGCAACAAAATCTGATTAAACTGTTACCATCAGTGACTATATAGCATACGTCACCCAGAAATATACCATTTATTACAAACGGATCTGTAGCCCAGTGGTAAAACGCTGGACTGGTACTCGAGGGTTCGCAGGTTAGATCCCCCATCTGACCATAATAAAATTAACAGTCTTTCAGATGGGGCGTTAAACCGAGGTCTCGTGTCGGTGCTTTACACCGTGCACGTAAAAGAACCAGAGGATACTCTGGAATGGGTCTATGTCTATGTCATTGCACTATCCTCTAAAATCTAAAATTACTAATCTCTTCAGGAGGCGTCGCTCATATGGGTAACCGGTAGCGACGATAAATAAACGTAAAACACACATACAATATACAATTTAACTTTTGACTACTATTTGATTTATATTCAACATATCGATTGGTTTTACTACCTTCACTCCGCAACACGTGTCCTATTGGCATTCACCAAAGATACAATTTAGATTTTCATTACGATAATAGTGCCGATAGCAAAATCAATAGTGACAAACACTAGGGATCTGTCAGTTTGACATAGTACCATCAATTTATTGTAGCATTACAAAAGCTTATTAATAATTTCGTAATTTTAGTTTATTTCCGATAGGAATGTGTCCAGAACCTCGTTACTTTGCCATGGCTGTCAATGATTTACACGCCCTGGTTGTTGCTATGAATGTGCAAGCCAATGTTGTTAAAGGAATATCATATTTGTCATTTTCGCAGCGTTCTTCCGTTACTTTGCACATGCTCATATATAGAATGTGTGTGTTTTACGCTTATTTATCGTCGCTACCGGTTGCCCATATGAGCGACGCCTCCTGAAGAGATTAGTCATTTTAATGATAAGGACAGAGACCCATTCCAGAATCTCCTCTGGTTCTTTTACGTGCACAGTGTAAAGCACCGACACGAGACCTCGGATTAAAGTCCCATCTGAAAGACTGTTAATTGTATTATGGTCAGACGTGGGCTCGAGCCTGCGATCCCTGGATTCCCAGTACATCGTGTTAACCACTGGACTACGTATCCATCTGTAGAATAGGTATATTGTACCTATATATACAGGAGGCTCCACGCATGCGTAGACGACAGACGGATCTGTAGTCCAGAGCGATAGGTGCCTGGTGTCTAACATGTCATTAAAGACAACATATGAGAATGACAATGGTACTACTTGATAAATGCTATCTAGTCCGACGTTTCAATTAATTAATATTAATAATAAGGTTAAACTTTATTTATTTTGCGAATCAATATTTAACCTTAAACAACTTATATTAATCACTCTCGTTGGCGCTGATGAAAGCGTATAATTATGTGGTCATTTCGTGTGGGAGGAAACCGGAGTACCCGGAGAAAACCCACCTATCCGATATGGCGACCATAGTACCATATCGCATTCTTCCCGGTCAGATGATCGAACCCGGGTTGCATTGGTGAGAAGCGAGCGTGCTAACCACTGCCCTAAATTAGTGGTTTGGTGGGATCAAAATGGTAGTCTTATATATATATATGGTCTTTATTCTCAGGTGGGTACAACACAGGTTTGCCTGTAACCTATTTATTGTTTCCAACACTGCAGTAGTTTCACCTCACACACATACATCACTAGCCTATGCAAATATGAATCATATAATTGTCTATTCAAAATTATTAATACATATTTGCTAATTATTACTAAATACTTTGTTGTTGAACTGAATTCCAAGAAACCTATCTTTATTATCGTAATTTACTTATACGTGAATGACGTAGTCCTAATGTAACCTTGCTCCAAAATACTGATATCTGTTTCACGTACGTAGCATTTCACCGTTTCATCTACCTACCTCCGAACGTTACAGTTTCTAGTTTGATATAAAACAGTGCGATATTAACATGACGTGATTATGTCATTTATTTAGATAAACTACTTTCTCGCTTGAAATAGCGTGATTTTGTTTGTCTCAACGGGATGTAGTATCTGCAGTGTATCATTATACTATTCAACTAAATTACTGTCTCGCTTGCAATGATCGTCATTTACAGGCATTAAGCTGTGCAACCTACTTATCACATATATAGCACTATATTTTTAGGTTCCTAAATTTCAACGTCCATAGTAGTATTATTATTAAATTTTACATGCTTAGCTACTAAGACCACCGCCGAAATACGTATAGGATATAAGCCGAAAACGATTCAATATGTAAAACACAGACGGATCTATAGTCCAGTGGTAACACGCTGGACTGGTAATCCAGGGATCGCAGGTTCGATCCCCCGTCTGACCCTAATAAAATTAACAGTCTTTCAGATGGGACGTTAAACCGGGTCTCGTGTCGGTGCTTTACACCGTGCACGTAAAAGAACCAGAGGAGATTCAGGAATGGGTCTCTGTCTGTATCATGCACTATCCTCCAAAATCTAAAATAACTAATATCTTCATATGGGCAACCGGTAGCGACGATAAATAAACGTAAACACACATATGTAAAACATTGGACTGTGTGAGGCACATAGCGCCGAAGACAGTACCAATATTTTACATATTGGATCCGTTGTATATATACTTTTTATAAATTTGGCTAAATTATGTATAGTATTATTAGTATTATTATTATTGAAACTCATACGAGTTTTACTCACATTTGGATACAAGATAGTCTATTGCAATAGATAGTATGTATCAATCGATTGTTTACGTACGTTGTTATAACATGTACATATATATACAAATAAAATGATAAAATATCTTCAATTGCATTAGTGATCGCTCGCTATGTATGTGGTGGCAATCGACGCACCATATCACTATGCCTACATTGAAATAGCATACATTTCATTCATTTTTAAACTGTGCAATATGTTCACCGTATCAATTCATTGCTTCTATAACCATATATATACATTGCTGGTTCTATTTCCCCATGGCAGACAAAGTTTGATGTATCCCTAAATGTAATTGGTCCGCTTAGCTTGACTCCGTTGTTTTGGCTGTTGTTCCATAACCAGACATAATCATCTAGTGTTATAGAATTGTGCCATCTCTTCGCCATTGTCGTGTTTTATTACACTATTTGCAATTACTTTCGAGTCAATCGAATCTCACCAGTATCTGCGGGGACCAGCATCACAAATTAATAAAAGCTCCCAAATGATACTTGCTGTACATATTACTTGGTATCTGGCTAGTATAATACATCAACTTTCCCATTATTAGACTGATAGGAAAACTCCACACAACTGTTGCCTATCACATGCTACAAGTATTATACAGTCTAGATCCGTTATGTCGAATCCCGTCGGACCGAACAAAATACTTCGACATAACCGAAGTTTGACTTAACGAAATTCGATATAAACGGAGCCAGTTATATGTGCAATGATAGTGTCTGAAACGGGACGTTGATCCGACTTCGAGATAACCGGAGCATTCGACATAACCGACTTTGACATAGCGGATGTAGACTGTATATCACAAATAACCACACACATTACCACAAAAAGTAGTGGTTTTTTATCCTCGCTACCGGTTGCCCATATGAGCGACGCCTCTTGAAGATATTAGTCATTTTAGAAATATTGAAGGATAGTGCAATGATGCAGACAGAACCCCATTCCAGAGTATCCTCTGGTTCTTTTACGTGCACGGTGTAAAACACCGACACGAGGCCTCGGTTTAAAAACTCATTCGAACGACTGCGATCCATGGATTACCAGTCCAAAGTGGACTACAGTTCCGTCGCCAAGGCGATACCAATGATCTAGGCAAGACTACCTATATTAGTAACTCTCGTTGGCGCTGATGAATGCGCATATGTGGTCCCTAGCGCGTAGACACACCTAGGCACAACAAGGTAGCTGCATCGGTTAAAATTTAAAAGGAAAATTTAAATAAATAAAATGTAAAAACATATCCTTTTGTTGTATAAAATGTTGACTACTAGAGAGCTGAAAGGTATAAGTATATGTCTAAACTCATTAAATCAGAAAACGCTTCTTATACCCCAACAATTTTAAGGGGGGCCACCCTAGATTGCCTCCGTTAAAAGTTGCCTCAAGCTACAGTACTGTGTCCTTCGTGAGGGAAGAATCGGACTACCCGAAGAAAAGCCACATGTCGAATCTGGCGACTACCCTAACAGTCCACATACGTCCCCGGCTTGTATTGGTAAGAATCGAGCGATTATGCGACACTAGTAGGTATCGTGCTCTGAATCGATTAACCTTTTGGCTAGCTTAACATAATTATTATGAGCAAGGTATGCAGACCAAATATCATCAAGTCTGTGGCAAAGAAAAGTTTGTATATCTCAACATTTGGTCAAGTAGATTACATAGTAGGTCCATTCTAGATGCTAGCCGACATATTCGAGGGCATGGTATAATTCTGTCAGCAAGAATTATTTTATGGATTGTATGTCTGCTCTATATACACGTTTTAGTACGAAAATGCTGTCATAAATTATGTTTATTGATGACTTTATCCCGGCTTGCGATGCGTATTTAAAGATTTTACTTGGTTTATGAAAAGGTTTCGAAGACTTTTTATCCAGGCGTTTGATATGTTTATGACGTCTTTATCCTGGATTTCAATAAGAACTGAAGATGTTATCGTAG
Organism: Archivesica marissinica; assembly: GCA_014843695.1. Lineage (NCBI taxonomy): Eukaryota > Metazoa > Mollusca > Bivalvia > Venerida > Vesicomyidae > Archivesica > Archivesica marissinica. The sequence continues at coordinate 54,307,779 of CM026397.1, read as the reverse complement.
CTTACGACGCGTTTGAAAATCTTACCGATACTTTGTTTTTGAAGACTATCCCCGAATGCATATGAATGCTTGTTCCTGGCTTGCTATAATTAGAGGTTATTACTTAGCTAGTTTCATATCAGCCTAGGTATCGACACTCGACCGAATAACGTCTTTATTACTTTGATATGAATTTGATCATTTAATAATCGGAATCGTGCTCTCCGTTATCCATTTATCAGGAATATATCACAATTACTGAATTAGATACACGAAAACGATTGAAATATTACGACGAAACTACAAACATCTATTACCTGTCAAATTTGACACACTGGTACGCTACGGAAGTAAACAAACTAGCACCGAGTGCGCATGCGTTATTTCTCAGGAACTAGTTATGATACAGATTGTTACTGGTTTGATACGGGCTCGTGACCGTATCAAAGCAGCAAACTTAATATCAGATCGGAAAACACAGCGTATCAACCTGGGTTGTAGACAGTATTGTGGTAGCCAAATAACGACAAGAAAGGCACACATTCATATTTAAGTAATGAGACTGTAATCCTGTGTGTGCTTTACGATTAATTGAAGATAATTATTATCTTGACCTATGATGAATTGTTGACGTCTTCAACGTCTCTTTGTGGAATGATAATACTATCAAATGCGCTGTTGCTACAGAAACTAACAAGTTGCGTGTTTTGCCTTTAATATTGAGTTAGGTCATCCGGAGATTGCATACTAGTAGTTGAACTAGACGTATGCATTATGTAATAAGAGCCTTGCGTAATGATGTCACGTTACCTTGCTCTCTCCTGATGAAAAAAAATCGATAAATTGATATGCCAAGTCTGGAGGTTATAAAACTTACCTCAATCTCATATTCAGTCTCAATCGTCTGATTGGTTCTGCTCAGTGTAAAACTCAACTCACAACCAATCAAATTCCTTGAGATTGAGTTCTGAGAATTATTTTGTAATATCCAGCCAGACCTGGTGTCAATTCACTGATTCGATCAACCGTCTGACCCTAATAATATTAACAGTCTTTCAGATGGGACTTTAAGCCGAGGTCTAGTGTCTGTGCTTTACATCGTGCACGTAACAGAACCAGAGGTTACTCTGGAATGGGTATCGGGCTTTATCATTGCACCATCCTCCAAAAATCTAAAATGACTAATCTCTTCAGGAGGCGTCGCTCATATGGGCAACCGATAGCGACGATAAATAAACGTAAAACACACACTCAATTGACTCTCGGCAGATTCCGTGGCGGAAAGTCAGCTCTCTGTTTAGTTTACATCTAGCTCACACCATTACTTCTTTAAAACAATACAATTAATCACGAGCCACTGTTCAAGGTATTACCGAGTCAGCATATAAAAGAAACATGTAACAAAGATCGTCCCCAGCCCGTCGCATCGCCATCTAGCGGGCTCATTAGTCCACGTTTAATGGAGAACTGCACACGGTGTCCTAGTGTAGCGCGTGCAACAATATCGATGTTCTGTTGATTAGGTCATTACCAATTTTATTTTGGTGATGCTATTATGTCAAGAGGGAAACATTTTATCACATACGAACAAGAGGATATAGCTATTAATGACTTCATAAACTGGTATGGCACATAATACCTAATTAACAGGCATCGGTAATTACCGACATTCCGACAGTCTATTATTCATAGCGCTTGACTACGAGGCTAAGTATTGACTGTTAACCATCTTAGTAGAGTTTTATTGATACTAGCAACATAAAAACAGAGTTAGTATATGCTTATATTGAGCGTGTGCATATCCAATTATGTTAGACGTACAACTGGCAATACATGCTGACCAATTCTATCATACATGGTATCGTTATCTTTGACGTGATAGCGCAGTGGATGCGCGTTCGCTTCAGGTGCGAACGGTCCGGAGTTCGAGCCCCAATGGAGCCGTTACGATTGTGCCCTTAGGCAAGGCATTTAAATTCCACGTTGCTTCTTCTCTCTCCCTCGTGGCGATGGATTCCATCAGGAATGAGATCTCGAGACTGATTTATATAAGTTGTAAGAACTTGTTTAGCAATCGAGCTAAAATAAATTTGTATAAACCAATCTGCAGGGTCGGAGGTTATAATATGTTTCTTAAATCTGAAACTCAAGCTCAAGTAATATGATTGGTTAAGTCCGAGGATCGCTCGTGGCTAAACCAATCAGAAAGCTTGCAACTGCTTGAGAGCTAAGAAAAGCAGTTTGCTCCGCTGCATTACCTTATGAGTAACATTTGTAATTAAATGAAGCAGTTAGTTATATAAATATTACAGAATTTAAGCGTACAGCAACGTATCTGTCAAATGTATCCAACAGTTTTGGGATATGCTCCACAACTACACTCAATACATAGTTCCCACGGCAGTCAAAAACACTGATAAGATCTTATCTTGGCAGCCATTTTGACTGGCAAGTTTTAGTAACGGCAATTTCATGATTTTACTAGTAATTCTTTAATTGCAATAACTTTATTAATTTTGGTTTCTTAATATAAAATTTGGTATGATTTTAAAGGTATTGAAATGTACTTTTTAAATATTAATTTATATTTTGACAATGATGTATGGATTATAAATTATAAGGACTTAACTTGCACCTATGTTTGAAAGTCTATTTTCACAGTTGAAATATTAATATACAGGTAAATTATTATGTATGCGTTATTGATACGAAATTTGTGAAATGATACAAAAAATATGTCCATTGAGAGCTTTCCAACAATGTATGAACCATGGTGATGGGATGAAATAAATATTTTATGAAGGAAACAAAATTACGCTACTATATATTATATATAATATCTGATCAACTTTGCCATTCAAAATGGCAGCCACAGTAGGAATGATGACGTCACACGGGAACTATGTATACAATTCCTAATCGGTAATCTGGTTACTTATAACCATATAATATCAATATTCATATCATCTTATTTAGTTTAAACATTATATATTTCAGTATTTGTACATGTAATCAAGAAATGAACATTTTACATATAATTTAACAGCAGCTAGACTGAAAGGGATTAGAACGAAAGAAAACTTATATAGTTCTTCTCCCTATCAATTGATTGATATACAATAGGCAGGAAAATAATATATAATATAACAATGAAAATACGTGAAATCTATTCTAGGTATTTGCTAAAGAATTTCAGAACTTAATGTATTAGTGAGTCAATAGTTTTGGATGTAAACAAGAAAATGGTCAATATTCAAAGGAATATATGAAGAAAGTTCAAGAATCATCTTATTTGATACATTTTATTACAGATCGTTATGTCGTGAATTGCTTTATAAATAAATCACATGCAATAAAATGTATTAAATGTCAATATGACTATAATTTTGTCTCAGAATATTATAAAACACCAGGTGACCGATTAGGAATTATGTGCATGATAGCATTGGTTTGCATTGCGTCTCCAAGACAACATCGACGTGTAGCACCAATATCACAATAACAAGACAGCATTAACCGAAATTCCAAGAAATTTCAATCCATGGCATTTCATTTCTAATGCTCTGGTGTCATTCTGCAGTGACACGCGCATTGATTTCAAACGAATGGAAAAGCCATATAGAGCATAGATATTATTGGAAATGCATAATTACATTTAATATGCATTCCACTATGCAATAAGATATTTAATGAGAGACATCTCTAATTCACTATTACCTCCCTTGGCAGATAAAGTCTTGACTTATTCCAAAATGTGAATAGCTCCGTTTAGTTAGAATCCTTTGTGTTTACGGTTGTACCCTAACCAGATGCTGCGGTATGATACATGTGATTTTATCCAAATCGTGTTAATTAACTGATAACATTCTTTTACAAATAAGTACCCATTGTATATACGGTATGAGATCTGTTGAAATATAGTAATTTAATAATCATAAGAAACGATAGATGAATAAAATTAGCATGTTGTGCAAAGGAAACAACGATAAAAACAGAGGAAAACACTTAATAGGACATTTCTACTTTTAGAGAGTATTCAAGGGCAGTAACTGACCGATGTCTCTCATTGTATGGCAAAAACAACAGGAGAAAAATAGGAGATATCAGGAGATACACAATGTCACACTCTGACCTCTGGAGAGAGAATAAATCTTTCTAGTAATTCAACAATTCCATAACTCATCTTTTTCTACTTATTTTAGATAGTATTCAGGGGCAGTAACTGACCGATGTCTCTCATTACAATGTTATTTATAAATGTTAATAGTCGAAACAAGATTAATACATGTAGTTGTTTTTCGTTTTAGTTATAAAGAATGTTTTATAAACATTATTTATATTACGATTGCGAAACAAGCTTTAACAACTTATATAAATAACTCACGTTGGCACGGATGAAAGTGTATATATGTGGTTATTCGTGTGAGATGAAACCTGAGTACCAGTGGAAGCCCCACCTGTCCGATCTGACGACCACCGTACCCTCTCACATACTTCCAGGTCCGAGTATAGAACCCGGATTACGTTGGTGAGACGAGAACGTGCTAACCACGGCGTATAGTCGGTCAGCCAAACATGTAACTCGTTTTAGGTGAACGTGTACGGTGACCTAGACATATCCTACTGTCTCGAGTCACAATAACTTAGACTTTACTGGAAGCGTCTGCACTTAAACTGGACGGTCTACAAAAGTCAGTATTTATACTTTCCGTTCGTTTTCCGTATTAGTACATATGTCGCGTGTTCCACTCAATATGTGACAGCCGTCAGCAGACGATAAGTAGAAAAGAAGACGGTGCATGTTTGCAAACTATTTGTTAAAAATCAAATTCAACAACAGCTGGTACATATGGTGCAGTGCATTCATATAACTGTCTAAAAGAATCAAGTCTGTAAAGTTGGCTTGTAGGCTTGTAGATGGTAATCGGTTATTCAGATGTTTAAAGAAACTATAGTTTGACGTCTAGCTATTATATTTGTTTGAAAGAAACTATAGTTTGACGTCTAGCTATTAGATTTGTTTGAAACAAACTATAGTTTGACGTCTAGCTATTAGATTTGTTTGAAAGAAACTATAGTTTGACGTCTAGCTATTAGATTTGTTTGAAAGAAACTATAGCTTGACGTCTAGCTATTATATTTGTTTGAAAGAAACTATAGTTTGACGTCTAGCTATTATATGTGTTTGAAAGAAACTATAGTTTGACGTCTAGCTAATAGATTTGTTTGAAAGAAACAATAGTTTGACGTCTAGCTATTAGATTCGTTTGAAAGAAACTATAGTTTGACGTCTAGCTATTAGATTTGTTTGTTTGCTGTTGGGGTTAATATCGCACCAACATATAGCGAATCTCCAGTTATTATCGGTGGAAGAAGACCCGACCCCATATGCCCCTACGAGCAGTATTTCACGCACGTACGGACGGACACCCTTGTACAACCATCGCCTTTCCACAAGCCAGCTGGATACCCCCCTCACTAAAACAATTCGACACCCCCCCCCCCCCCGACCCCCCCCCCCCCAGTGAGAGTAGAACGCACAGTGATCAGGAGCAAGTAAATACTAAGTTAACGACAATAACAACTTTGTCACCTGGTGAATAGTCCCAGATTTGAAATAATCCGGGAACCAGTCACTGCCGCAGACGACCACTCCTCCTGCATACGTAAATCGTTGAGTCTCCGGAATGTTTTAACGAATGCATTATGGCAGAATGATTTCGATGAATCTGTCATTTTATGTCTCGAAATTGACGTCAAACTTAAAAGGATAATAATGACAGTTAGAGTGTATTTTCAGACTGGTTTTGTCATTATAATCTTTGAAAATATAGAATACACAGTCTGTTTTATCAGCAAGTCAAGTTTTATACATGACATTTTATCTCTGAGCACGTGGCACGTGGCCTTTCTAAAATAGATATATTATGTCTGGAAGCCACGCATCTCGGGGTGACGTACGACAGGGAACAAACTTGAAAGCCCCCCCCCCCATCTCCCATAAACAGAATGGGTCACCCTGGAAGAAGAATGACGATCTATCATAAAACAGTGACTCCCAACTGTGTACAGGGCAGTCTCCCGATCCATCACAACCAAAACTAACCAGTAACCAACATGTGTGTGTTTTACGTTTATTTATCGTCGCTACCGGTTGCCCATATGAGCGACGCCTCCTGAAGAGATTAGTCATTTTAGAGTTTTGGAGGATAGTGCAATGATACAGAAAGAGACCCATTCCAGAGTCTCCTCTGGTTCTTTTACGTGCACGGTGTAAAGCACCGACACGAGACCTCGGTTTAACGTCCCAACTGAAAGACTGTTAATTTTATTATGGTCAGACGGGGGATCGAACCTGCAATTCAGTAACCAACAAGCTCTCGGCAAGGTTTATAGCCAAGCTTTGCGGGTCATAACACGTGCTACAACGTCAACACCAATCTCCTTCATAGAGAACTGCACATGTATACTTCTCATACTAGACACAGTGTGCGACAACGTACGTTTAATTGCCGACCAGACCATCAAATTAAAGTCCAGCTATTTGGCTATACAAAAACAGGCTCAAATGCCTTAGTTCGTGAGGGGACACAAACTCGGCAAGAAGATATGCAACTGAACTGTCGGGTAATACGCCATAAGGTAGATATCACATATCCACGCTCGGTTCTCACCATACAACCAAGGTTCGATCCTCGGACCGGGAAGTATGTTAGATGGTACGGTGGTCGCCAGATCGGACAGATGGGTTTTCTCCGGGTAATCCGGTTTCCTCCCACACGAATGACCACATTTACGCTTTCATCCGCATCAACGAGAGTGATTAAAATAAGTTGCTAAAACTTGTTTCGCAATCGTTGTAAAATAAATAAAGTTTACAAAGAACTGTGCTTACTGTTCTTGCTGCTCAGACTGTAGCAACTACAGAGCGGGCACTAAAACACTCAAGTAGGCCCATGATCAGAATATTTAAACACACAACCTAAATTGTCTCTAACGTTGCATTTCCTGCCTACTTGCTGCCAGTCTTAGACCCACTGAGCAACAACCAAACAACATGACTAGCAAAGCAAAGCAACATGACTAGCAAAGCAAAGCAACATGACTAGCAAAGCAAAGCAACATGACTAGCAAAGCAAAGCAACATGACTAGCAAAGCAAAGCAACATAACTAGTCAATACATTACAACAGCTAAACAAAAGCAGTGAAGTTGCCATCAAATGGATACTGGAACATTGTAGTATACTGAACAGGCAGACCATTTGGCAAATAAACCAAGAGTATGCACGACCTTCGAGGAGAAAACCAAATCAAGACAGCAAGGCGATTCATATGACATCCTCAATCGGCTAGAGCAAGTGCATATTTGGAGACTCAACAGTGCAAACAAAGCTGAAATCGCATATGTACAAGAAATACAAGCTCGTGCCATCACCAGCCTATCCATACGGTGGGGGAAGATCGAACTACCTATCATGTCATCCAAGCATACAACAGGCACGCACAACCAGGAGCGAAAATGGATGTCGCCATCAGACACTACCCTCCTCCCGAAACTTCATGGGGCGTTGACGATCTTAGGCCAACTACGCATTTCGTCTAGATTGCTGGCATACATTGTGTGTTTTACGTTTATTTATCGTCGATACCGGTTGCCCATATGAGCGACGCCTCCAGAAGAGTTTTAGTTTAGTCATTATAGAGTATTTGAGGATGATACAGACAGAGACCCTCTGGTTCTTTTACTTGCACGGTGTAAAGCACTGGCACGGGTTTAATGTACCATCTGAAAGACTGTTAATTGTATTATGGTCAGACGGGGGATCGAACCTGCGATCCCGGGTTTACCAGTCCAGCGTGTTACCACTGGACTACAGATCCGGCTGTGAGCCGTACATACGTGTAACGATCATCTTTTATATCACGAGACCTCGGTTTAAAGTCTCATCCGAACGACTATATGAGTAATTTTAGTAGATGCACATTAGTGTTACATATAATAATGCCCCTCACACGAGGAGTGTTTTCGCAAGCAATTCTATATATATTATCAGTCTGTCTATGCAACATTTGCAATCGAATATAACACTAGTAGAATATTTAGTTTATACAAATTTATTTTAGCTTGATTGCGAAACAAGTTCTTACAACTTATATTAATCACTCTCGAGACCTAATTCCTGATGGAATCCATCGTCACGAGGGAGAGAGAAGAGGCAACGTGGAATTTAAATGCCTTGCCTAAGGGCACAATCGTAACGGCTCCAGCGAGGCTCGAACTCCGAACATTTCGCATATAATATTTAATCCTGTATTATTAATATTTATTTTACTAGTAACTACCAAATGTATGTTTTACGTCTTAAATGAAATTGTAATGCAGAGGATCAGTCAGTCGTCCAATTACCAATGTGAACTTGTAATCCATGGTTCGCTGGTTCGATCCTCTGCTACACCATACTAAAATTACTCATATAGTCGTTCGGATGAGACTTTAAACCGAGGTCACGTGATATAAAAGAAGATCGTTACACGTATCTACGGCTCACAGCCGGATCTGTAGTCCAGTGGTAACACGCTGGGCTGGTAAACCCGGGATCGCAGGTTCGATCCCCCGTCTGACCATAATACAATTAACAGTCTTTCAGATGGTACATTAAACCCGTGCCAGTGCTTTACACCGTGCAAGTAAAAGAACCAGAGGGTCTCTGTCTGTATCATCCTCAAATACTCTATAATGACTAAACTAAAACTCTTCTGGAGGCGTCGCTCATATGGGCAACCGATATCGACGATAAATAAACACAAAACACACATCTTATCGTGAGAATAGATACAGCAATATGACAGATTCTTAGCAAAGATGTAAAATCAGATAAAACCGCGTACAGCCCTTACAATAAAATACGATGAGAAACAAGTACGGCTTTTATGATCAAGCTTTTTATGTACGTAAAAGCTTTATTGTTTCTGGGGAACCATACACGACATGTCGATGCAGACGTTATTCCAGGGAATGTGCAGTCATGGAATGTCTTGCGCGCTATTGTCGATCGATACCCTCCGGTCTGGTTTAACTGTACGTTAAATAATAAAAGGAAATTGGATTGAAAATTCTGCTATATTTGCCAACTGGTCGTGAAATTCTGCAAGATTTGCCAACGGATCGTGATTTTCTACGAGATTTATGTTTCCAGCCACGGTTATAAATCTCTTTATGTTCTACACTGTTTTACGTAGTCCTGTTCAAATTCACCATAATTTCTAAGAAAGAAACAAGTTCCTACAACTTATATTAATCACTCTAGAGACCACATTCCCGATGGAATCCATTGCCACGAGGGAGAGAGAAGATGCGATGTAGAATACTTGAATGCCTTGCTTATGAGCACAATCGTAACGGCTACAGCTGAGCGTGAACTTATGGCATTTTGCGCCTGAGGTAAACACTCTACCGCTTATGATTGTCACGTTCTAAATTCTGAACAACAAATTCATTCTAAATTATGGACAAGGCTAGATGCACGTGCACACGTAAATAAAAAATTAAGCACAGGAATGCGTTGCGCAATTTATTTGTCAAAATGGCTACTGTCCAAATTCCACTTAGCTGTCCAAGATACATACAATATACAAACTTTATTTATCCAGATTTAGTACACGAGTAATCACATAGCAGACTGAATGGAGAGGAATGTTTTTATATCATGTATCTAGTAATTTAGTAATAGTTTATACACATTTATTTTAGCTCGATTGCGAATCAAGTTCTTTTAACTTATATTAATCACTCTCGCGATTTCATTCCTGATGGAATCCATCGCCACGAGGGAGAGAGAAGAGGCAATGCGGAATTTAAATGCTTTGCCTAAGGGCACAATCGAACGGCTCCAGCGAGGCTCGAACTCCGGACCGTTCGCACCTGATGCGAACGCGCATCCACTGCGCTATCACGACTTCTACAATAATTTAGTAATACTACGCTTTACAGTAATATCCGACCTTGTCGTCTGCCTCATCCTTACAGTGTTAGTGGACGATATGGGAGAGATAAGAGTGTTCCTACTTAATTCTCAATTGCATTCGAGTATTGCGGACTGTACAGTAGTTGATGCCCACTTGACTTCTAAGCAAATGAGAGGCATCCCTGGAGGTCGATAATGCAGACAAACATGCAGTTACGCCAGTTTGTGCTTGTTTGTTGGGTTTAGATGCACTGACGTTCTGTTGACATTGGAGCAACGAAGCTTGTTGACTTGTTAAGTATACGGGTTAACGTTTCTCTGGCCTTAATGGGCTTACTATGGTTGTGATTAGTGTATGCATATTTACTTTAGCTCGATTGCGAAACAAGTTGTTTCAACTTATATTAATCACTCGAGAGACGTCATTCCTGATGGAATCCATCGCCACGAGGAGAGAGAAGAGGCAACGTGGAATTTAAATGCCTTGCCTAAGGGCACACTCGTAACGGCTCCAGCGGGGCTCGAACTCCGGACCTTTCGCACCTGAAGCGAACGCACATCCACTGCGCTATCACGACTTCCGCTGGTTGTGATTAGCGAGGCGCCGTATTTAGAATTCTCTACGCGATGTACATCCCACCACGAATAATAATTATTCTACAGTATACATCTTAAGATTAACGGGATGAGCCTGTGTCACGAACAAATTTGTCACGAACACACTTAAGTCAGTTTGTTATTTTCCCGCCTAAAGCAAATACCGTTTTTGAATCGTAAATGTATGTAGCCAATCCTAAATATCTGACTCCAGTCTAATCAGAACACTCTAGTATGAATCAGGGCTCAGCCCAACACCCTAACATGCACTTCTGCATGTGCATTACCGGTATACACTCAACAAAATCCACGTATGTTCTACAGTATTAGGAGCAAACTAATAACCAAATAATATCAATATTCATATCATATTATTGGTTATAATTTATTTCAGATCGTTATGCATGACTTTCTGTATAATCATTTCCAGGAAAATGCATTTAATGATAATAAGCAATATTTATATTGTATGACTATTAATTGGCACAACCAATTATAAAACACCTGGTGACCGATTAGGAATTTTGTTCAGTGTATAACTGGTTTACGGTAACAATGATATCGGAGTCAGCCTCCGTTGTCAAGTGCAACCTATCATAACTGATGGTCACGGGTTCGAGCCGCACTAAGACCGTGTCTCTTTTTATGAAAACAGTTGGCAATTTCCTACGGAGGACTCACCAAGTACTGGTTAATTAGTTTATACAAATTTAGTTTAGCTCGATTGTGAAACAAGTTCTTACAACATACATTACTCGCTCTCGGGACCCCATTCCTGATGGAATCCATCTCAACGAGGGAGAGAGAAGAGGGAATGTGGTAATTTAAATGCCTTGCCTAAGGACAAACTCGTAATGGCTCCAGCGAGGCTCTACCTCATTTCGCACCAGAAGCGAACGCCCTACCACTGCGATATCACGACTTCCGCAAAGTGCCTGTTAACCGCTGGAGCCAGCCCAGGAAAGGTGTTGTTAGGTACACTGCCGGTCGTTAAAATGGCCGACCGGTAGCGATTTTAAATAAACTTACATACATTTTGTTTATACTTCAGATCAATATTACTATACTAAGTTCAGGAAGTCTGAACATTTGGTTTCTTAGACAAAACAAAACAAATAGCGAATCAATATCAACAGACAGTATAGATGAATGAACTAAATGCAAATCGCATTCCCTAACTGGTAGTGACATTTTCAGTGTCTGCATAATTATTCTATAGGATATTACTGGGACTTCATAGCGATTTAGGTTAATATACTAGTATATCTCCATACAAACGACACCCATTTAGCTATCATGCAGTGGATAAGTAGTCGCCATATCTATCCCACCTCCATAGATATTACTGGAACTTCATAGAGATTTAGGTTAATATACTATTATATCTCCATACAAACGACACCCATTTAGCTATCATGCAGTGGATAAGTAGTCGCCATATCTATCCCACCTCCATAGATATTACTGGGACTTCATAGAGATTTAGGTTAATATACTATTATATCTCCATACAAACAATACCGATTTAGCTATCATGCAGTGGATACGTAGTCGCCATATCTATCCTACCTCCATAGATATTACTGGGACTTCATAGCGATTTAGGTTAATATACTATTATATCTCCATACAAACGACACCCATTTAGCTATCATGCAGTGGATAAGTAGTCGCCATATCTATCCCACCTCCATAGATATTACTGGGACTTCATAGAGATTTAGGTTAATATACTATTATATATCCATACAAACGACACCCATTTTGCTATCATGCAGTGGATAAGTAGTCGCCATATCTATCCCACCTCCATATATATTACTGGGACTACATGAGATTTAGGTTAATATACTATTATATCTCCATACAAACAACACCGATTTAGCTATCATGCAGTGGATACGTAGTCGCCATATATATCCTACCTCCATAGATATTACTGGGACTACATGAGATTAGGATAATGTACTATTATATCTCCATACAAACGCCACCCATTTAGCTATCATGCATTGGATAAGTAGTCGACAAATCTACCCCACCTCCATAGATATTACTGGGACTTCATGAGATTTAGGTTAATATACTATTATATCTCCATACAAACGACACCCATTTAGCTATCATGCAGTGGATAGGTAGTCGCCATATCTATCCTACCTCCATAGATATTACTGGGACTACATGAGATTAGGATAATGTACTATTATATCTCCATACAAACGCCACCCATTTAGCTATCATGCATTGGATAAGTAGTCGACAAATCTACCCCACCTCCATAGATATTACTGGGACTTCATAGAGATTTAGGTTAATATACTATTATATCTCCATACAAACGACACCCATTTAGCTATCATGCAGTGGATAAGTAGTCGCCATATCTATCCCACCTCCATATATATTACTGGGACTTCATAGTGATTTAGGTTAATATACTGTTATATCTCCATACAAACGACAGCCATTTAGCTATCATGCAGTTGATAAGTAGTCGCCATATCTATCCCACCTCCATAGATATTACTGGGACTTCATAGCGATTTAGGTTAATATACTATTATATCTCCATACAAACGACACCCATTTAGCTATCATGCAGTGGATAAGTAGTCGCCATATCTATCCCACCTCCATAGATATTACTGGGACTTCATAGAGATTTAGGTTAATATACTGTTATATATCCATACAAACGACACCCATTTTGCTATCATGCAGTGGATAAGTAGTCGCCATATCTATCCCACCTCCATATATATTACTGGGACTACATGAGATTTAGGTTAATATACTATTATATCTCCATACAAACAACACCGATTTAGCTATCATGCAGTGGATACGTAGTCGCCATATATATCCTACCTCCATAGATATTACTGGGACTACATGAGATTAGGAATAATGTACTATTATATCTCCATACAAACGCCACCCATTTAGCTATCATGCATTGGATAAGTAGTCGACAAATCTACCCCACCTCCATAGATATTACTGGGACTTCATAGAGAATTAGGTTAATATACTATTATATCTCCATACAAACGACACCCATTTAGCTATCATGCAGTGGATAAGTAGTCGCCATATCTATCCCACCTCCATAGATATTACTGGGACTTCATAGTGATTTAGGTTAATATATTGTTATATCTCCATACAAACGACAGCCATTTAGCTATCATGCAGTTGATAAGTAGTCGACATATCTACCCCACCTCCATAGATATTACTGGGACTTCATAGAGATTTAGATTAATAAACTATTATATCTCCATACAAACGACAGCCATTTAGCTATAATGCAGTGGATAAGTAGTCGCCATATCTACCCACCTCCATAGATATTACTGGGACTACATAGAGATTTAGGTTAATATACTATTATATCTCCATACAAACGATAGCCATTTAGCTATCATGCAGTGGATAAGTAGTCGCCATATCTATCCCACCTCCATAGATATTACCGGGAATACATGCGATTCTGGCCTATATTATGAACATTGGTTTGGCTACTACATTGTCAATGTATGTCGTATTGGTAATGGCGCCAAGAGGTGCTTCTATGAAGTAAAGGGTTAAAGTACTCGTACGAGTTAATATATTACAACGGGAAGAATCAATCAACCAGATATATAATGCTGCATAATTACCCATAACACTTGCATTGTAGAATAAAATGAATCTCCGACTCGCACACACTTACACAACACACTTCACATTTTATCATATTATTGCGAAATTATAAATCAACTCATATGCGTTAATAAACTATTATGAGTGGAATATGTCAAGACAGATATAGAACGATGTCACTCGAGCCTAGTTTGCATTAGTTTTCTTCAATACTAGATACAGTTATAGTTCTATTGCAAATATATTCCAGACTTAATTATATTCTTGTTCAGAAAAGTGAAATTGCATTGTAGGTGAATGTCCCGATTAGTTTGTCAGCAATTTTCATAAAACATGTTAAAAGTGATTTACGCACTTTCATTTCTTTGCCATTATGAAATGTTACAGAGAAGCGTTGCCATGGCGACAGTCGAACACTAAAATAAGGTCATCCTAGTCAAAATAAAGAGTATGTCTCATTCAAATACATTGAACATGTCTTAGGCTGGATTTCATTACTGCATGATATGTTTGTAATGTGTGCAATTGCATGATAGGTTTGTAATGTGTGTAATTGCATGATAGGTTTGTAATGTGTGTAATTGCATGATAGATTTGTAATGTGTGTAATTGCCTGATAGGTTTGTAATGTGTGTAATTGCATGATATGTTTGTAATGTGTGTAATTGCCTGATAGGTTTGTAATGTGTAATTGCATGATAGGTTTGTAATGTGTGTAATTGCATGATAGGTTTGTAACGTGTGTAATTGCATTATAGGTTTGTAATGTGTGTAATTGCATTATAGGTTTGTAATGTGTGTAATTGCATGATAGGTTTGTAATGTGTGTAATTGCATGATAGGTTTGTAATGTGTGTAATTGCCTGATAGGTTTGTAATGTGTGTAATTGCATTATAGGTTTGTAACGTGTGTAATTGCATTATAGGTTTGTAATGTGTGTAATTGCATGATAGGTTTGTAATGTGTGTAATTGCATGATAGGTTTGTAACGTGTGTAATTGCATGATAGGTTTGTAACGTGTGTAATTGCCTGATAGGTTTGTAACATGTGCAATTGCATGATAGGTTTGTAATGTGTGCAATTGCATGATAGGTTTGTAATGTGTGCAATTGCATGATAGGTTTGTAATGTGTGTAATTGCATGATTGGTTTGTAACGTGTGTAATTGCATGATAGGTTTGTAATGTGTGCAATTGCATGATTGGTTTGTAATATGGGCACTTGCATGATTGGTTTGTAATGTGTGTAATTGCATGATTGGTTTGTAATGTGTGTAATTGCATGATAGGTTTGTAACGTGTGCAATTGCATGATAGGGTTGTAGCGTGTGCAATTGTATGATAGGTTTGTAATGTGTGTAATTGCATGATAGGTTTGCAATGTGTGCAATTGCATGATAGGTTTGTAATGTGTGTAATTTCTTGTCGTAGCCAGATATATATGCATGACACACGTCGTAGCCAGAGATCTATGCATGACACACGTCGTAGCCAGAGATATATGCATGACACATGGCATAACCATAGATCTATGCATTACACACGTCGTATCCAGAGCTCTATGTATGACACACGTCGTAGCCAGAGATAAATGTATGACACACGTCGTAGCCAGCTAGCATGACACACGTCGTAGCCAGAGCTGTAGAAATGCACCGGGATAACCTATTTCCTAATCCCAGGACGTGGTTCTGTTCTCCGTTTTATCGCTAACAGCCAACAGCACGATGCATGGTACAGCCAAT
This sequence comes from Archivesica marissinica, assembly GCA_014843695.1. Lineage (NCBI taxonomy): Eukaryota > Metazoa > Mollusca > Bivalvia > Venerida > Vesicomyidae > Archivesica > Archivesica marissinica. Next base: position 54,291,843 of record CM026397.1, on the reverse strand, counting down.
CAACGCTGATGGTATATGCCTGGTATGCCCCAGTGTAGCTTCTGCTATGAGGGAAATGAACGCTGCATCAGCGTCGCTAATGACCTGACGAAACAACGATGCAAGCTCACAGCCTGATGTGTTACAGCGCAGCGGCTGGACTAATGATAGCAAAATAAATGTATTACTAGCAGATTTATTCTTGACTATACCCAGAGGGCCCTCACCGTTATATATGCATACATATATATAAGCTGGCCTTGTGGAAGTCGTGATAGCAGTGTGGTAGTGCGTTCACTTCAGGTGCGAAAGGCCCGGTGTTCGCACCCAACTGGAGCCGTTATGAGTGTGCCCTTAGGCATTTTAATTGCATGCCTCTATGCTTCTCTCTCCTGACGATGGATTCCATCAGGAATGAGGTCTCGAGAGTGATTAATATAAGCTGGAAGAACTTGTTTCGGAGTAAAAATAAAGTTGTATAGACTAAGGTAACCTCGCACAGAAATCATCTGATGTTGGTTTTGCTTCGGCAATAATCGATATAGACGATATACCCAGCACTTCATTCATAAGAACACAAAATACCAAACAAAATATTAATAATAACTAGCCATATTTCACATGCGATACTTGTTTTTATGAGTATAATAGAGATCGTATACGGCCAAGAGAGCGGAAGATGATCTCTTCATTTGCATTGTATCAGTGTCCATTACACAGCGTGACAATCAACGCATATGGACAGTAAGCGAATAATCGTGTCACAGTATATAGTTGTAATGTTATGAATATCTCATGTTGTCGAAGTTTTGTAACAAAGAATATGTATTATTGCGCACGTACAGTGTATGCACATTAATGCACGTAAATGTAAACTCAATGGTCAATGGCTGTCCGATTAGCGCAGTCGTTAGCGCGCTCGTTTCTCACTAATGCAATCCGGGTTCGATCCTCGGACTGGGAAGTATGTGAGATGGTATGGTGATCGCCAGATCGGACAGGGGGTTTTGTCCGGTTTCCTCCCACACGAATGACCACATTTACGCTTCCGTCAGCGCCAACGCAAGTGATTAATATAAGTTGTTAAAACTTGCTTCGCAATAGTTGTAAAATAAATAAAGTTTAAACTTTAAACTTTGTTGTTGCAAATCTGCTTCCTGAGAATATGAAAATAAACTGAAACTGAAAAAAACAAAAATACAAATGTGTCGTCCTGTAGGAAAACTACGGCAATGCACACTACACATACACCTAAGCTTGAACTCGAATTATTGTAACAAAGAATTTGTGTTATTGCACGTACAGTGCGTGCACATTAAGGCACGTACATGTAAACTCAATGGTATTCTACATTATACGTTTGTTTTAATTATATCGTTGCCTAGTTTATACAAATTTATCTTAGCTCGATTGCGAAACAAGTTCTTGCAACTTATATTAATCACTCTCTGGACCTAATTCCTAATGGAATCCATCGCCACGAGGGAGAGAGAAGAGGCAACGTGGAATTTAAATGCCTTGCCTAAGGGCACAATCGTAACGGCTCCAGCGGGGCTCGAACTCCTAGTCTAGGACCAGGCTTGGTCATGTATGCACATGTTAACGACTACTATAATAATAATAATAATAATAATAATAAAGACTTTATTTTACGAGGGAGCTTACATAGCACATGGCTAATACAAACAAGGCCCTCAACATACATACAATGACATAGAAAACATATTAATTAAAGAAACACTACGTGTTAAGTAGAGTATTCAGCAATACGTGGACGCTCATCTATTATGTATATATATGTATGTGCCTATATATATATATATACCAGATTTGTATGTTTATGTTGGCTTATTCCATCTTAAATATCGAGTATTAAAGATATTGAGTGAGTTGGAATTTTGAATATAATAATGAAGGTAGTGAATTCCAAATGGAAGAACCTGAATAAACAAATGCATTACGGAATAGTGTCAACTTAGGTTTAGGCGTATATAGTTGTAATGACGACGAGGATCTAAGACAACGGGAATGAACTTCCGAAATAAATGTATATGATGTTTTACGGTATTCAGGAACATTTCCACATATGGCTTTATACATTTCAATAATATTTTGATAAGTAACTCGTTCAGGACCTCGGGGAACAACATGGGACGTGCACCAAATTCTCTATTCGAGGTGAACAGCCCGAAAATGACCACTGGGTGTTCTCTTGTTAGATGTGTTGGTTGTCTTGCTACGCGACTCAAATATACATTATTGGTAATCTTCTTATCTGTGTAGCACGGGTTTAAAAATAATACATTATCATTCACGCACTCCATTTTGTAACTGACGCGTGTGTTTATGAAAATGAATCGTTTTCCGGTATTGTATGCCTACTCATAAACAATGAACAAGTCTAGATGTAAATAAAATATTTTAATAGTCTTCCAGGTAAAAACGAGATTTATTATCTTATCTTATCTTATCTTACCGTTTCCACTGATAATGTCGTTAATTTGTTTGACAAACGGATCTGTAGTCCAGTGGTCAACACGTTGGACTGGTAATCCAGGGATCGCAGGTTCGATCTCCCGTCTGACCCTAATAAAATTAACAGTCTTTCAGATGGGACGTTAAGCCGAGGTCTCGTGTCGGTGCTTTACACAGTGCACGTAAAAGAACCAGAGGAGACTCTGGAATGGGTCTGTATCCTTGCACTTTCATCCAAACATCTAAAATGACTAATCTCTTCATGAGACGTCGCTCACGTGAGATCCGGTATCGACGATAAATAAATCTAAAACACACAACATTAATTTGCTTGCTCACATTCCCGGAACAGGTCCATAACATTAGTAACTCTACTAATAATTTGCTATACAATCGTGCATTTAAATTCAATTTACCGGTTAATTAAGAAATATTTAATCATATTTAACAATTGTACGATTAGATATGGTGTATCTAGTAGTACAATAGGCCTACATATGCTGCTCAGTTCGAAGAAACAGTCGGGAATTCCATCTAAAGTACCTTCATCCAATCAATCTTCAACATACAAGTATAATATGATGGCTATCATGCATTGCAGCGTTCTCGCTGACTTTCTTTCAAAGTGTGGCATGCGCTACTCATGAACATAATGAAGAAAACCTTGTAGGTAATTATACGAGTGCTTACATGAGAGGTGGGGGGGATGCAGTGAGAATAATGGATATCCACTATCTGAAGAAACATATGGTGTTCTTAGAGCATGTCTACCAAGTGTGTGTGTGTTTTACGTTTATTTATCGTCGCTACCGGTTGCCCATGTGAGCGACGCCTCCTGAAGATATTAGTCATTTTAAATGTTGGAGGATAGTGCAATGATACAGAGAGAGACCCATTCCAGAGTCTCCGCTGGTTCTATTACGTGCAGGGTGACCTCGGTTTAACGTCCCATCTGAAAGATTTATTAGGGTCAGACGGGGGATAGAACCTGCGATCCCTGGATTACCAGTCCAGCGTGTTACCACTGGGCTATAGATCCCTGGATTACCAGTCCAGCGTGTTACCACTGGGCTATAGATCCCTGGATTACCAGTCCAGCGTGTTACCACTGGGCTATAGATCCCTGGATTACCAGTCCAGCGTGTTACCACTGGCTATAGATCCCTGGATTACCAGTCCAGCGTGTTACCACTGGGCTACAGATCCCTGGATTACCAGTCCAGCGTGTTACCACTGGGCTATAGATCCCTGGATTACCAGTCCAGCGTGTTACCACTGGGCTACAGATCCCTGGATTACCAGTCCAGCGTGTTACCACTGGGCTACAGATCCCTGGATTACCAGTCCAGCGTGTTACCACTGGGCTACAGATCCCTGGATTACCAGTCCAGCGTGTTACCACTGGGCTACAGATCCCTGGATTACCAGTCCAGCGTGTTACCACTGGACTACAGATCCCTGGATTACCAGTCCAGCGTGTTACCACTGGGCTACAGATCCCTGGATTACCAGTCCAGCGTGTTACCACTGGGCTACAGATCCCTGGATTACCAGTCCAGCGTGTTACCACTGGGCTATAGATCCCTGGACCAGTCCAGCGTGTTACCACTGGCTATAGATCCCTGGATTACCAGTCCAGCGTGTTACCACTGGGCTACAGATCCCTGGATTACCAGTCCAGCGTGTTACCACTGGGCTACAGATCCCTGGATTACCAGTCCAGCGTGTTACCACTGGGCTACAGATCCCTGGATTACCAGTCCAGCGTGTTACCACTGGGCTATAGATCCCTGGATTACCAGTCCAGCGTGTTACCACTGGGCTATAGATCCCTGGATTACCAGTCCAGCGTGTTACCACTGGGCTATAGATCCCTGGATTACCAGTCCAGCGTGTTACCACTGGGCTACAGATCCCTGGATTACCAGTCCAGCGTGTTACCACTGGGCTATAGATCCCTGGATTACCAGTCCAGCGTGTTACCACTGGGCTATAGATCCCTGGATTACCAGTCCAGCGTGTTACCACTGGGCTATAGATCCCTGGATTACCAGTCCAGCGTGTTACCACTGGGCTATAGATCCCTGGATTACCAGTCCAGCGTGTTACCACTGGGCTACAGATCCCTGGATTACCAGTCCAGCGTGTTACCACTGGGCTACAGATCCCTGGATTACCAGTCCAGCGTGTTACCACTGGGCTATAGATCCCTGGATTACCAGTCCAGCGTGTTACCACTGGGCTATAGATCCCTGGATTACCAGTCCAGCGTGTTACCACTGGGCTACAGATCCCTGGATTACCAGTCCAGCGTGTTACCACTGGGCTATAGATCCCTGGATTACCAGTCCAGCGTGTTACCACTGGGCTATAGATCCCTGGATTACCAGTCCAGCGTGTTACCACTGGGCTATAGATCCCTGGATTACCAGTCCAGCGTGTTACCACTGGGCTATAGATCCCTGGATTACCAGTCCAGCGTGTTACCACTGGGCTATAGATCCCTGGATTACCAGTCCAGCGTGTTACCACTGGGCTATAGATCCGTCTGTATGCCTACCATGCTACAATTTGGTTGTATTTATATCTCGTATTTTCTCGAAATGCACAATGCATTGAAGGATTGCGTTTTCTATTGTGAGAGATGCCTACTACATTCATTCATGTTTAATAACATTTAGAGAAAGAAAAACAATAACAAACGATCTACTATGTGTTTCAAATTCTTCCTTTGTTTAGTTAGTTCAGTGTGTCAGTAATGCAGTTTGCTGGAATTAAATAATTTATTATTTGTTAATTCTTATTATGCTTAATATGTGTCGTTCTGACGGTAGGATATAGGCATATGGCCTGTGTGGTTAATTCATACGCAGAACTCAGACCCATGTTTTATTCGCCGATAAACAATGGGAAAGCACATATTATTTCCTAAAAATAATTATTCTAAGCATTTTAGCACATCATTAGAACATATATGTATATTATTTATTACAAGAACACCACCAACGTCGGACTGCGAATCCATGGATCGCACGTTCGATCCCCCGCTAGCTTTACACAGTGCACGTACAAGAACCAGAGGAGACTCTGGAATGGGTCTCTGTCTGTATCATTGCACTATCCTCCAAAATCTAAAATGACTAATCTCTTCAGGATGCGTCGCTCATATGGGTAAACGGTAGCGACGATAAATACACACACACGCACACACACACAAACACCTACGCGTACTGAGCAAATCCACATAGATAGTAAATACGTTATAAAGCAAGTGATCAATTTTATGACAAGTTAAAAAAAATCAGAACACAACGCCACTCGATTTAAAAGTAATTCTGTCAAATGACTTTCTTATTCTGGAATATGCTTATATAGCTGTTATCGCATTCCGCTCATGTATCCGTGATGTCTACACATAAATTAAAACGTCTACAAGACAAGCTATCGTTGTCATCATTCTATCTAACTGTCAAACCCCCACACCCTCGCAGGGATATAGTCATATTCCTCTTATTATGTCTAGTTCAGTAATATATATATTCTTTCCCCCGTTAGTATTGACCACTGTTATGATAATTCGACATGATTTCCAACTGTCTTGACCAAACACTGACTTGTATATGACTACTTAATATGCTGGCCAGTATATGACTACCTAATATGCTGGCTTGTATATGACTACCTAATATGCTGGCCAGTATATGACTACCTAATATGCTGGCTTGTATATGACTACTTAATATGCTGGCGTGTATATGACTACCTAATATGCTGGCCAGTATATGACTACCTAATATGCTGGCTTGTATATGACTACTTAATATGCTGGCCAGTATATGACTACCTAATATGCTGACTTGTATATGACTACCTAATATGCTGGCTTGTATATGACTACCTAATATGCTGACTTGTATATGACTACCTAATATGCTGACTTGTATATGACTACCTAATATGCTGACTTGTATATGACTACCTAATATGCTGACTTGTATATGACTACCTAATATGCTGACGTGTAAATGACTACCTAATATGCTGACTTATATATGACTACCTAATATGCTGACTTGTAGATGACTACCTAATATGCTGGCTTGTATATGACTACCTAATATGCTGGCTTGTATATGACTACTTAATATGCTGGCTTGTATATGACTACCTAATATGCTGGCTTGTATATGACTACTTAATATGCTGGCTTGTATATGACTACCTAATATGCTGGCTTGTATATGACTACCTAATATGCTGGCTTGTATATGACTACTTAATATGCTGACGTGTATATGACTACTTAATATGCTGACTTGTATATGGCTACCTAATATGCTGACTTGTATATGACTACTTAATATGCTGACGTGTATATGACTACCTAATATGCTGACGTGTAAATGACTACCTAATATGCTGGCCAGTATATGACTACCTAATATGCTGGCTTGTATATGACTACTTAATATGCTGACGTGTATATGACTACTTAATATGCTGATGTGTATATGGCTACCTAATATGCTGACGTGTAAATGACTACCTAATATGCTGGCCAGTATATGACTACCTAATATGCTGGCTTGTATATGACTACTTAATATGCTGACTTATATATGACTACCTAATATGCTGACTTGTAGATGACTACCTAATATGCTGACTTGTATATGACTACCTAATATGCTGACGTGTAAATGACTACCTAATATGCTGACTTGTATATGACTACCTAATATGCTGACGTGTAAATGACTACCTAATATGCTGACGTGTAAATGACTACCTAATATGCTGACTTATATATGACTACCTAATATTCGGGGTTGTATTATGATATATAATATGCAAAGCCATGGTGATTTAGAGAATTGTCGACAGTGTATATTATTTTAATGTCATTTACTATTTCTAAATATGCACAATGCATATTAATTAAGTTGAGTTCTTTGTCTAGACCAATTTCAATCATGGCAAAAGAGTTAGGCCTACCTAACAGTCTACATATATTGCGGTTGTCTAAATATTCTGATCGCTTCCACTCGATCGCGTTGCATCATCCAAGCACACCACGCTGTTTAGCTAATGGCTTCACCAGCAATGGCATAATACAGATGTAAACAACATCTTGACTTCTCGAACAGACAAACCACTCAGTTGAAACTGTAGACGAATTAAAGAGTGCAAGGTTGTTGCAAACATGACATTGTGCCAACCGTCGATTCATACACGTTCATAGCTTCGCACAAGCATGTGCATCTGACGAAGAGAGTAGTGTGTGCAAGGTTGTTGCAAACATGTGATACCTGTAGAACCAGACAATCCCATAACTTCGCACACTTTCTAAATTATTACTCTTAACGATATGCCATTGTGTACAGTCCCGTTTATTTTACTTACAATATGAATAAGACTGGTGTTATTAACTAAGCGGATGGAACTGTATACACAATGTCAACTTTTCAACCCCCACCATTGACAAACCACTCGGGAAATATCGGAAACGATCGCTGCTAACTATTTTGCATACGGTGTGCTATTTATAGAACTTATTCAAATTAAGATCACGTGAATAGAATGTGCACAGAAAGCCGGAAGACTTTCGGCTAAATTTGGGATAATAATATTCTAAAAAAAAAAGAATATGATAGTAAATCAGATTTTATTATTTTCGAATAATGTGTCTGATTTCATTTGTTTACTGAGATATTTGGGTAATAATGGTTTTATAATGAGTACACTTACATGATACCAACTTGGCCTTTTTAGAAATTGTGACCGTGATTTTGGACAGGAATGCACCTATAATGCTACTTAGCTCTTGTGGTAGCCTGGGTTCCAGTCTAATAGAGGCAAGCATACATGTTGGTCTAGCCTGGGTTCCAGTCTAATAGAGGCACTGAGCAAGCATACGTGTTGGTATAGCCTGGGTTCCAGTCTAATAGAGGCACTGAGCAAGCATACATGTTGGTCTAGCCTGGGTTCCAGTCTAATAGAGGCAAGCATACATGTTGGTATAGCCTGGATTCCAGTCTAATAGAGGCACTGAGCAAGCATACATGTTGGTCTAGCCTGGGATCCAGTCTAATAGAGGCAAGCATACATGTTGGCATAGCCTGGGTTCCAGTTTAATAGAGGCACTGAGCAAGCATACATGTTGGTATAGCCTGGGTTCCAGTCTACTAGAGGCAAGCATACGTGTTGGTATAGCCTGGGTTCCAGTCTAATAGAGGCACTGAGCAAGCATACATGTTGTTGTAGCCTGGGTTCCAGTCTAATAGAGGCAAGCATACGTGTTGGTCTAGCCTGGGTTCCAGTCTAATAGAGGCAAGCATACGTGTTGGTCTAGCCTGGGTTCCAGTCTAATAGAGGCAAGCATACGTGTTGGTCTAGCCTGGGTTCCAGTCTAATAGAGGCAAGCATACGTGTTGGTATAGCCTGGGTTCCAGTCTAATAGAGGCAAGCATACATGTTGTTGTAGCCTGGGTTCCAGTCTAATAGAGGCACTGAGCAAGCATACATGTTGTTCTAGCCTGGATTCCAGTCTAATAGAGGCAAGCATACATGTTGGTATAGCCTGGGTTCCAGTCTAATTGAGGCACTGAGCAAGCATCATGTTGGTCTAGCCTGGGTTCCAGTCTAATAGAGGCAAGCATACATGTTGGTCTAGCCTGGGTTCCAGTCTAATAGAGGCACTGAGCAAGCATACATGTTGGTCTAGCCTGGGTTCCAGTCTAATAGAGGCAAGCATACATGTTGGTCTAGCCTGGGTTCCAGTCTAATAGAGGCACTGAGCAAGAATACATGTTGGTCTAGCCTGGGTTCCAGTCTAATAGAGGAACTGAGCAAGCATACATGTTGGCCTAGCCTGGGTTCCAGTCTAATAGAGGCACTGAGCAAGCATACGTGTTGGTCTAGCCTGGGTTCCAGTCTAATAGAGGCAAGCATACGTGTTGGTATAGCCTGGGTTCCAGTATAATAGAGACAAGCATACGTGTTGGTCTAGCCTGGGTTCCAGTCTAATAGAGGCACTGAGCAAGCATACATGTTGGTCTAGCCTGGGTTCCAGTCTAATAGAGGCACTGAGCAAGCATACATGTTGGTCTAGCCTGGGTTCCAGTCTAATAGAGGCACTGAGCAAGCATACATGTTGGTCTAGCCTGGGTTCCAGTCTAATAGAAGCACTGAGCAAGCATACATGTTGGTCTAGCCTGGGTTCCAGTATAATAGAGGCACTGAGCAAGCATACATGTTGGTCTAGCCTGGGTTCCAGTCTAATAGAAGCACTGAGCAAGCATACGTGTTGGTCTAGCCGGGTTCCAGTTTAATAGAGGCACTGAGCAAGCATACATGTTGGTCTAGCCTGGGTTCCAGTCGAATAGAGGCACTGAGCAAGCATACATGTTGGTCTAGCCTGGGTTCCAGTCTAATAGAGGCATTGTGCAAGCATATATGTTGGTCTAGCCTGGGTTCCAGTCTAATAGAGGCACTGAGCAAGCATACATGTTGGTCTAGCCTGGGTTCCAGTCTAATAGAGGCAAGCATACATGTTGGTATAGCCTGGGTTCAAGTCTAATAGAGGCAAGCATACATGTTGGTATAGCCTGGGTTCCAGTCTAATAGAGGCACTGATCAAGCAAACATGTTGGTCTAGCCTGTGTTCCAGTCTAATAGAGGCACTGAGCAAGCATACATGTTGGTATAGCCTGGGTTCAGGTCTAATAGAGGCACTGAGCAAGCATACCTGTTGGTCTAGCCTGGGTTCCAATCTAATAGAGGCATTGTGCAAGCATACATGTTGGTATAGCCTGGGTTCCAGTCTAATATAGGCACTGAGCAAGCATACATGTTGGTCTAGCCTGGGTTCCAGTCTAATAGAAGCACTGAGCAAGCATACGTGTAGGTATAGCCTGGGTTCCAGTCTAATAGAGGCACTGAGCAAGCATACGTGTTGGTCTAGCCTGGGTTCCAGTCTAATAGAGGCACTGAGCAAGCATACATGTAGGTCTAGCCTGTGTTCCAGTCTCAGTGCCTCTATTGGACTGGAACCCAGGCTAGACCAACATGTATGCTTGCACAATGCCTATATTTCAAGGCGTGGTGATAGTTGTTTTGTTTTTTCTGAAGATGGTATGGTTACATAATTATTCAACATCGGTTATGGTTGTCTAAATAGTCTGATCACTTCCAATCGATTGCGTTGTATCACCCAAACATACCACGTTGATTAGTTAATGGTTTTACCAGCAATGGCGTGAGACAGATGTAAATAAAAAAAACTTCCGACTTTCTCGAACAGACAGGCCAATCATTTGTAACTGAAGAAGTAACAAAATGTGCAAGGTTTTGGCAAACATGTGATACCGGTAGAACCAGATAGCGCCATAGCTTCCCACACTATCTAAGTTGTAATATCCTTTAATATCCTTTGCGTTATTTAGACATTTCAATTTTGACTACAAGTAGAAATTACAGAACACCGGTTGACCTTGTATGGTGAAGCTTGCAAATAAATAATCGCAGGTTCAATTTTTGTTGTTTCCTTTGGATATACACCATACACTTTAATGCGACATAACTCTTGTTGAGCTACGACTGTATCGATAAAATAGCACTGTCTTTATGTACGTACGTTACAGTTATAGACGGGTCAATATATGAAAAATAATGGTCTTACCCCAAAAAAATTGCAACAAACGGTTTTATTGTTTTAAATGCATTGGTGGGTCATACTGAACCTCAGAAAAAAAGTCTTCGAAAATCCCACCACGGGAAAGGGGTTAATTAGCATAAATTCAAAATGGCCACGCCCTGAAATTTCAATGTACTACCAACTTTTTTATGGATGGAACTAGACCCTATACATGTATTACCAATATATAGAAACATGATACCTCTTAACCAAATAAGCATGTTTAAAATGTTCTATGATGTCACTGTGATGTAGAAATGACGTCACCATGACGTCACAGGTACCGTTGCAGTTTTCATACATTTATGAATGTGCTCGTGCCATCGGTACACTGATGCAAGGCTCTGGCTTAAGAGAAACTCTGGAGGTAGTCTATGGAGAGAATGCGGTTAAGCATATGTTCACTTGAAAATCAGTGCAAAGGGCATTCCGTGGACACCTTTTAGTAGAGAAATGTATAAATGGCATGATAGTGTCTGATCTCATTGACAGTGACTCTGAGTTTGCTACCTTAGTCGATCAGTATGAGGATATTTACACCTCACTGATTGCAGGAGAAAGCAATTTGGAATCCCTAGCTACATCTGATTTGAAGATTAAAATTGAACAAGCACTGGAGAAAAGGAGACAAGAACTCACTAGTCGATCAAGGACAAGTAAACTGTGGCTTTCCTACATTAATATGGTTAAAGTGGGTAGGATGCTGATCATGGCCACTCGTATGGGTTCGTGGAAGGCACATCTTTCTGCTGTGGCTGAATGCCTGCCAATATTCGCTGCTGCAGGCCATTTCAATTACTTGAAATCAGCATATCTGTATCTACAAAACATGCAACAACTGGAAACGACGAATCCGACTGTCCATAGAAAGTTTGAAGATGGTTTTCATGTTATTCGCCGAACCGATCAATTCTGGGCTGGTCTTGGTTGTGACCTTGTGATCGAACAGACATTGATGAGATCACTGAAGTCAACTGGTGGTCTGACAAGGGATAGTGGCATGACGGAGGAGCAGCGTGCACTGTGGACACTGTCATCCCTAGTATGTTCTTTATATAATGCTGCCATGCAATATTTCAATAATCTTGGTTTTACAACAAGTGAACAACACAAGGACTCCATGGAATCGCGGATGAAACGGGATCAGTCAGACCTGGCAAAGATTAAAGATAAACTTGAATCATGCACACCTTTCTCAGTGGATCTCAGCTTGCGAAATATTGTAACTGGAGTTGTTGCAAAAGATGATGTGAATGTTGATGATTTTCAATCAGTTGTGAAAAAAGTCATTGAAAAAATGACTGGACAACCAGTATTTACATATACATGCAAACGGAAGGAAAAGGCTAAAACAATGGGTGACGCATCCGCAATCAAAGTTACTGCAGATCGCACTATAGACCCTGCTCTGTTGTTTCAGAGGCTTCTTGTCATTTCTAGAGCAGGGGACGTCTCTTTGGAGGAGGCTCTTAGTTATGAACTTAGTCCATTTCCTCCAGCCCTCTTTGATGCAAACAACATATTCAGGAAAGCAGACAAACCCCAGCTTGCTAAAGCAATTGATGAATATTCAAGTAGTTCTTCAGATGAGCCTGTTTCAGACAACATACCAAAGACTGAACATTATGTGTTAGATGGTGGTTCACTAATGCACCGCGTTAAATGGACAACGGGAAGTACCTATGGCGCGATAGCTAATGCCTATGTGGACCTTACCCTTCACAATTATGGGAAAGCTACAGTTGTCTTTGATGGATATCTTGATGAACCATCCATAAAGGACAACGCCCATCTGCGACGTCAACAGACAAAGCATCCTATAGTAAACTTTACAGCAGAGACTGTATTCATGGGGAAAAAAGAAGAGTTTTTGTCACGAGGTTGCAACAAGCAAGGTTTAATCAACATCATCAGCCAAAGGTTAAGGGAGAAAGGATGCAATGTAATCAATGCACGTGGAGATGCTGACTGTGATACAAGCAGCCATTGCAGCATCAGAGTTTCAGTCAACAACTCTCATAGGTGAAGACACTGATTTGCTCATTCTCCTCCTCTACCATTCAAAACCAGAAAGAAAATGTCTATACTATCGTTCGGACAAGTCTAAAAGCCAAATTCGAGTTTACAACATTAACAAGCTAAAGTGCCTGTTGGGTAACGAGTTATGTTCTCTGCTGCTCTTTGTTCACGCATTTACAGGGTGTGATACCACCTCACGCATCTTTGGGATAGGGAAAAAGGTACTGTTTCAGAAAATTTCGAAAGGAGACACTAACATGAAGTCTTGTGCCCTTGCGTTCACTGAACCAGGCCAAAAAAGTGACACTATTGAAGAAAATGGATTGAAAGCGATGATTCTTCTGTTTGGCGGAAAGGTCACATCTGACACTCTCACCTCATTGCGACATAGCATCTTAACAAAGAAAGTAGTTTCTGCCACATCATTTGTAACACCAAAACGGCTTCCACCAACTGCATCTGCAACAAAATACCATTCCTTACGTGTCTACTATCAGATCATGACATGCATGGGAAAAGAGACTAGCCTCGATGCAACAGACTGGGGATGGAAATCTGAGGCCAATCAATTCATCCCAGTAATGACTGATAAGAATGCCGCACCAGACAATCTACTAAAAGTAGTCCATTGCAACTGCACAACAGGCTGCAGTACACAACGCTGCACTTGTCGAACCTATGGATTACCCTGTACATCTGCTTGTGGACAGTGCCAACTTGATTCATGCAACAACCCTCATAACCATTCGCAGGCGGATCAGGATACTGGCAATGACGATGACAATGATGACCTGTAATCTATCGTATGTGGCAATGTGGCAATGTGGCACTACTATTGCTCATTTTCATTGGTTTTTGAAAATTTAGTGCAATACATTAGCCGTGACATCATTTCTACGTCATGATGACGTCATTTCTACGTCACAGTGACGTCATAGAACATTTTCAACATGCTTATTTAGTTAAGAGGTATCATGTTTCTATCTATTGGTAATACATTTATAGGGTCTAATTCCAACCATAAAAAAGTTTGAAGTACATTGAAATTTCAGGGCGTGGCCATTTTGAATTTATGCTAATTAACCACTTTCCCGTGGTGGGATTTTCGAAGACTTTTTTTCTGGGGTTCAGTATGCCCCCCCAATGCATTTAAAACAATAAAACAATTTGTTGCAATTTTTTTGGGGTTAAACCGTATATTGACCCGGCCTATTAAATGTTCCATAAATTACCAATGTTTCGACTTTTTTATCAGCAGCCGAGTCAGCTAATCAGCTGAGAATAAATTGGGTAGGGTAGAAACCAATACATATTTCTTATTACTGCTTTCAACAGCTGATAAGCAAACAAGTTAAAATGTTCAAATGGTTTTTATGAGACAGATTAGACAGTTCAAACATAAAACGGATTTCCTACGCGGCATAATTGAGCTCGTAAATATGGCCGCCTCTCCAATATAGAGTAGCTTTTATATTTACCAATTCAGTATGTTTTATGGAATCCGTTTAATGTACAAATATTAAAATAGGAACATTCGGGACAAACGTGTACATTTTCCCCGTGATTTTAATTCGGGTCGGAATAATAGTAGATCTTGAAATTAATAAGGTATATTTATCTATTAGTTGTTGGACACTGTTTTCTTAATTACCCTAAATATATATCTCGATCGAGCATTCAAACATGCAACGTTATTGAGTGATCAAATGCCATCTGCATTTAGTAATTACCGCAAAACCAGGGTACCATCCGCTAATATGGTGCAGAACTTAATTATATTTAAATATTCAGAGATTAAAGATAATAAGCTATGCTATCAGTTATGGTTATTTAAGGATATCGATTAAATCTATAGAGCAACTTCCCAATGATTCATAATGAGATGGCAGAGGAGGGAGGGGGGATCCGCGGAGTGATACTTCAAGCTTACTTCAGATAACTTGCCCCTCACCGCTGTAGGTTAGAATCCCACTTATATCATATAGCGACTCTCCAGTTATTGGTGGAGAAAGACCCCGGGTGTCCTTCATTTCAATGCAGTGTATTGGGCATGGACTGGCATATGTGTAGCACCATCGACCTTCTGTATGCCAACTGGATAGCTTCCTCACGTGAAAGAATTCGACACTCTCAGTGGGATTCGAACATACAGTGCTAAGAGGCAAGTGATTAGAAGCCACCGACCGTAACCACTTGGTCACGCACGCACCCCGCTACGCCAGTAAAGAAAAATATAAGTTATTAATATAAATCATTTATGTTAGTTTATACAAATTGATTTTAGCTCGATTGGGAAACAAGTTCATACAACTTATATTAATCACTCTCGAGACCTCATTCCTGATGGAATCCATCGCCACGAGGGAGAGAGAAGAGGCAACGTGGAATGTAAATGCATTGCCTAAGGGCACAATCGTAACGGCTCCAGCGTGGCTCGAACTCCAGGCCTTTCGCACCTGAAGCGAACGCGCATCCATTGTGCTATCATTTACGTTGATATACGGATATCGATTGAATGAATCTAAATGAAGAGGTTCTAAATGATCTCGCAAATGCCAAAGAAAAGCGGAGAGAAAATAGGAGCAAATTAAAGATGCATACATGATGCTATATATAGCTTCGTTATTATTACCAGATCAATACGTGTAGTACATCAAGATGGATTAGGCCAAAGCGCCATGTTACAGTGACACAGACGGTTCGATAATAATACATGCATCAGCTTTACCACACTATAAAAAGTAAAGTGTTTGTTTATTATAGTGTCACCCCTATTTAAAGGGCAGGTCATTTCTGACTTATGAGACACCTCTTTTTATGAACATCTGTACTTCCTGAATCCTATGCTTGTGTGCCAGACGTCAGGCTGGTAGGCAATCGGTAACCATTATTTAACTAGCTGGCGGCTCACCAACCGGCCATATCAGAACGAACCCCTGACGAGATTCGAACCTTCGACCTCCCGCTCCGTAGGCGGACGCCTTAACCACTAGGCCACGGAGACTATATGTTCCCCCAATTAAATGTCTGTCATTTAATGGACATCAGTTTTATTCATGAACTGATGAATATGATCAATATTAAATATTGTAGCATAACAGTGATGAATTTGATTGATTTTCTAGTGTTACCGTGAAGTATTCATTCTCAAATTGAATATATGAGGAAGTCGTGATAGCGCAGTGGTAGCGCGTTCGCTTCAGGTGCGAACTGCCCGGAGTTCGAGCCCCGCTGGAGCCGTTATGAGTGTGCCCTTAGGCAAGGCATTTAAATTCCACATGCCTCTTCTCCCTCCCTCGTGGCGATGGAGTCCATCAGGAATGAGGTCTCGAGAGTGATTAATATAAGTTATAAGAACTTATTTCGCAATCGAGCTAAAATCAATTTGTATAAATAAATGTAACACTGAGATTATGTTATATTTTGCGATATATACCAATTCTGCTCATATGTCATTTATACACATTTATTTTTAGCTCGATTACGAAGCAAGCTTATACAACAGCCAATGAAGAGCCACTGTGGTTTTAATTAAGTGTCATGCCGACCACCGTGGTTCTGGCTGGGTTCGAACTCAGAACATCTCGGCTACAAAGCAGACATCGTATCCATTACACCTTATAAATTATAATAGAGGCTCCACACATACACAGATATTAGTAAATCGACGAAATATTGCTTTCTTCATCTTTGACATTTCACATTTGCATCTAATCTCTGGGCGTGCTAATCGTATGATTGTTCAAATATATCTGGTTGAATTCACATGTGCTCACAGAAGCATATCTGTCGAATTATCGCAGGATTTCTCACCTGGAATAAGTTCATACCACAACATTAATTACAGTGATGCGCTACATTTCATTTCACAGTAGGCTTTGGTAGCAGAAGATACATGTGAATGTTGGCCACTGTCGATTTATTTTATAAACATGCTATAGGTGTGTGAATAGCTTTTTTATATATTCTTTTGATGAAGTTTGAAAGCGTTGTCTGTAATCGCGCGTTTATTCACGTGTGTGTGCGCGTGCGCGCGCGCGCGTGTGTGCGTGCGTGTGTTATATGGTTCTAAGCGTACGAATAGAGGTCTGGTATCATTTACGTGCTTTTACGTATACTTGTATACCTATCGTCGCTATCGGTTGCCAATATGAACGAGTTCATCATATGAGCGACGCCTCCTGAAGAGATTAGTCATATCCGATTTGGGAGGATAGTGCAATGATGCAGACAGAGACACATTCCAGAGTCTCCTCTGGTTCGCTTACGTACACGGTGTAAAGCACCGACACGAGACCTGGGTTTAAAATCCCGTCTGAAAAACTTGATATTAGGGTCAGACGAGGGGTCGAACCTGCAACCCCTGGATTCGCAGTTCAACGTATTAACAACTGGACTACTGACCCATCTATCTGGTATAATACTTGTACCAATTTACTTCTATATACTTTACAATTGCGGTCCACTTATAGATTGGACTGACTATAGTATGTGTAGAGAGGCGATTGGTGGATATACTTCACAATCTCTCTCAATCATTAGTTATCTATGTATGAAAAGGAAAGCTGTTTGTAGTGAATTTGATCATTGTAGTGCGTACATATGGGTGGGAAATCTTCTCTGCAACATATGTGATAAATTGATTAGGTCTTAGTCACTGTATTCGCGATTGTATGATATTAATGCATACAGCCATAACATGTCAAACATGGCAGAATCTGATATAAATGATGATCGTTACACGTATCTAAGGTTCACAGCCGGATCTGTAGTCCAGTGGTAACACGCTGGACTGGTAATCCAGGGATCTCAGGTTCGATCCCCCTTCTGACCCTAATAAAATGAACAGTCTTTCATGTTGGACTTTAAACCGAGGTCTTGTGTCGGTGTTTTACATCGTGCACGTAAACGAACCAGAGGGTCTCTGTGTGTATCATCCTCCAAACATCTAAAATGACTAATCTCTTCAGGTGGCGTCCAACATATATGGGCAACCGGTAGCGACGATAAATAAACGTAAAACACACACTATCTAACCTGCTTCCATTTGATGTTACTGTAAGCTTCTCAACTGCTGTTCATATTTATTGATATGTAGCACAATAGCTCAGCTAGTTATAAATACTCGGCAGATGCGCAAAAATGCTGCGCATGTTTGACGGAAATATATATGTATAGGATCTTATATTTATAGGAGTGGTGATTTCGAATCATATTTCATGCTGGCTTAATAGCAAAATCCCCAAAACTCGTTTCATAAAATATGTCATTTTAGAATTTTGGAGGATAGTGCAATGACATAGACCCATTCCAGAATCTCCTCTGGTTCATGTACGTGCAAGGACGTATTGAGGACACGAGACCTCGGTTTAAAATCCCATCTGAAAGACTGTTAATTTTATTAGTGTCAGACGGGAGATCGAACCTGCGTCCATCCTGTTAACCACTGGAATACGTATCCGTCTGTGAGATAGAACCAGGGTCGGAGGTTATAAAACAGTTCTCAAATCTCAAACTCAAGTGATTTGATTGGTCGATTCTGTGTTTTACACTAGGCTGAACCAATCAGTAGCTTGAGACAGAGTGTTTATTAGTGATTGGAGAGAGGTTTTATAACCTCCATGCCTGGTCCTAATCACAACCTAATCACCTTAGTTTATAATATATGAGTGTTAGCTAAACTTCTTAGTACGCTCGCCCATATGGTTCGCCGGAGGCGAGGGTAATTAAGCGCAATCATCATCATTATCTAATTACAAGTATATGTCACCTTGATTAATGCACAGCAAGGTAGAATCATAGTGATGTGGTTGCTGCATATTCTCGCAGCATCCATCTGTCCAGAAATTACAATGTCTCGCTTGTAGATGCTTTAGACCACAACAATACAGATTGTTTGACGTTCTAACCACAACAATACAGATTGTTTGACGTTCTAACCACAACAGTACAGATTGTTTGACGTTCTAACTACAACAATACAGATTGTTTGATGTTCTAACCACAGCAATACAGATTGTTTGACGTTCTAACTACAACAATACAGATTGTTTGACGTTCTAACCACAACAATACAGATTGTTTGACGTTCTAACCGCAACAATACAGATTGTTTGATGTTCTAACTACAACAATACCAATTGTTTGATGTTCTAACCACAACAATACAGATTGTTTGACGTTCTAACCACAACAATACAGATTGTTTCACGTTCTAACCACAATGATACAGATTGTTTGACGTTCTAACCACAACAATACAGATTGTTTGACGTTCTAACAACAATACAGATTGTTTCACGTTCTAACAACAACAATACAGATTGTTTGACGTTCTAACCGCAACAATACAGATTGTTTGACGTTCTAACCACAACAATACAGATTGTTTGACGTTCTAACCACAACAATACAGATTGTTTGACGTTCTAACCACAACAATACAGATTGATTGGCGTTCTAACCACAACAAACGGACGATGTACGCTCATCGTATTCGCAGTGGCATGTGTGATAAACGGTTTAGCTCGTGGTGTACCTATCCCGCCATCTGTACTTGCATGATGCTAATATGAAAATGTTATAAAAAGTAATATTCCGGTTTAAAATGATTTTCGCAATTTGCAAAAGCGTTGCCATGCTGAAATACTGCTCGGAGAGACACGTGGGGTTTGAATTGTCACTTCATATTATGTTAGTTTATACCAATTTATTTTAACTCGATTTCGAAACAAGTTCTTACACATTATATGAATCACTCTCGAGACTTCATTCCTGATCGAATACATCGTCACAGGGGAGAGAGAATGCGATGTGGAAATTAAATGCCTTGCCTAAGGACACACTCGTAACGGCTACAGCTGGGTGAGAACGCCGCTCCTGAAGCGAACGCGCTACAACTGTGCCACTACGACTTCCGCAGCATCTGGCTAGGGAACAACAGTAAAAACAAAGGATTCCAACTAAATGGACCAGTATACATTTCGGGATAAATCGGACTTTATCTGTCAATGGAGATAATAGAAAACACAACAGTTATGTCTATCAGTGTCATATTAAGCAGCGATAAACACTAGTGTGTCTTACGTTTATTTATCGTCACTACCGGTTGCCCATATGAGCGACGCCTCCTGAAGAGATTAGTCATTTTAGATTTTTGGAGGATAGTGCAATGATACAGAAAGAGACCCATTCCAGAGTCTCCTCTGGTTCTTTTACGTGCACGGTGTAAAGCACCGACACGAGACCTCGGTTTAACGTCCCATCTGAAAGACTGCTAATTTTATTAGGGTCAGACGGGGGATCGAACCTGCGATCCCTGGATTACCAGTCCAGCGTGTTACCACTGGGCTACAGATCCGTCGATAAACACATGACTCATATCTAGGTTCTATAGGTGCATGCGTTCAGCAAAGCAAACAAACTGGGTGGGGTACTTTCAGAGCTTTCCAAATTAGTTATTCGAGTATACTTTATTATTGGGTGTGCATTTCGTCTACAAGATCAATAATTATTGGATTCCTTTTTTCTCAAACATTCAAATCATCTGAAACAATGCAGTAGGCTTTCTGTTGTGTTTCTGGGGGAAATTCCTAGAAATACTGATCAAAGTATCACCTCCCTTTGTTCATGCACAAGCTGATTATAATACACTTAAATCGTGGATCAAAAGACCAATAATCAAACAGAATAAAGTCATTTCCTTTGCATTTGTAACTTCAGATGCGACCCTCAGATCTATGTATTCTAAGGCGTACTCGCGATTCATCGCGTCTAGAGTAATACTAATCAATATCGCATGCATAGGTGCAGCCTGAATGTGTAAACAATAGATGGTTACGTTTTACGAAACATATTCTGTTTGCTCTCTGTAAATTAGAATTGCTATGTACCGCTGTTTAAAACCGTATTACTGTATATATACCTCATGTTTGTATCATATATGATGCACTGAGTGAATAAATTTGATTTGATTTGATTTGATTTGATTTGGATGTAATAATATTATTATCGTATGTATAATGAGCGACATCACTGGTTTGTCTATTACCTCCCTTGGCAGATAAAGTGTGAGATATCCCGAAATATATATCGGTCCTTTTAGTTAGAATCCTTTGTTTTTTTTATTGTTGTTCCCTAACCAGATGTTGCGGTAAATGAATTGATAACATTTTCTTATAGATACGAATCTATTGGATATACTGAAGGATATCTTGTCGAGATATAGTAAATTAATGATTATAAGATGCGAAAGTGGATGCAAATTGATAGCATGCTGTGCAAAAAGACACAACGATAAAAACAGAGGAAACCACTTATTAGAGAGTATCCAAGGGCAGTAACTGACCGATGTCTCTCGTTGTCTAATGTGTACCTTTAGCATTTGCTGGCATCATTAGATGAAACAATATTTTATTCAAGAATGGTACATAACACGGAAATAGTTGCAACATCACAGCTATGATTGGGATCATTAAGCATACGGTATGCATTGTTGTCTGAAATGTGGTTTCTAAATGCGGCAGGCATATTGTACCATACCAGTACCGTAGCCAGAGGCAAATTTCAACCGAGGCAATCTAGGGGAGGGGGGTCCTGGTGAATATTCCCCTTAAAATTGTTGGGGTATCGAAGTGATTTCCTGCGTTTTCTGATTTGATGAGTTTAGCCGTATAATTATGTACTGACCTTTCAGCTCTCTAGCAAGTCAACATTTTATACAGCAAAGGGATATATTTTGAGTTTTATTTATTTCATTTTTCATTTTTTTTTGCCTTGGACATTTTAACCGAGGAAGCTGCTTCGGTGTGGCTACGGGCCTGTATGCTATACATACACTATTAATTGTATTTGGGGTTTAACCTCTTATCAAAAGCTTTCCGGCTATTATTGGCGGAAGAATACCTTGGCTGTTTACTGTGTGTTTTTACGTTTATTTATCGTCGCTACCGGTTGCGCATATGAGCGACGCCTCCTGAAGAGATTAGTCATTTTAGATGTTTGGGGGATAGTGCAATGATACAGACAGATATCCATTCCAGAGTCTCTTCTGATTCTTTTACGTGCACGGTGTAAAGCACCGACACGAGACCTCGGTTTAATGTCCCATCTGAAAGACTGTACATTTTATTATGGTTAGACGGGGGATCGAACCTGCGATCTCTGGATTACCAGTCCAGCGTGTTACCACTGGACTACAGATCCGTCTGTAACAGTTTACTCATGTTATATGATATTTTATTTCTGAATTCCAATAGGCTCAAAAGCCCATGAGGACATATACATGCATACTTTATGGCAAACAGTGATAATAGCATAAATTATATAAATACTTGTACAATGTACATAGATATCAAACATAAAGAAATATAGAGTTGTTCAAATTTGGAGAAGGTTATACGTATTCATGATCATATTTTACATATAGTATACATAAATTTACAGTAATTACTCACATTTTAAATATTGCTATATTGTAGCATTTACTATAATATTATAATGTTATAATGTTCCAGGTTATTTATATTGTTTAGCTGTTCATTCGCTATTTAAATTTTCACTATAACTAATAATAAATATACTTTTTTAAATGAAACCAATATGACATTGACCTTAAATGAAACGAAACAGAAAGACCAACAAATGGTTTCCTAATGTGTAATTCAATATGTAAGTTAGCCATTTAGCATCCACGCTCCCTAAAGTTTAAGATTCGGATGGTGTGCTAACTATTTAACACGTTAAGTAATACAATTATATATTATTAAGGGTATTATCAGGATGTATGTATGTATGTTATTAATGTGACAGTAATGTTATTATGATTTGTAAATTGTTTTCATCATTATGGAAAAAGTTGCGATAAAATATTATTAAATTAACAGTTTACGCAGGCAGAAGATGATTACATCTATATTTGTCTCGATGATTGTGAGCACATGATTGTGGTGACTAATAGGCCACACCTGAGGACCACGGTGCTGCTCGACATGTTGGAGCAATTTAATCAGATAAATAGCAAAGGTCTCGTATGAACAATTCGCCAATCGATTTTACCCTGACTGCTGAGTTGTCATCGATCCCAATCGGTGCCTTTCGGTTTCCCTCAATGGAACTTTCAAATGTGTGTGGAGCTGCTCGATTAACAAGCGTAAATACTGAGAATCGGAGAAAATGGATTTTTGTAACAACTGTTAAAATGGTTGTAAATACTATACTATGCTCATGTCCAAGGTTAATACATGCATACACTATTCCTTGACAATACGATGGTGGCCTTATGGAATGCATTTAAATTCCAGTTTTCCTGTTCTCCCCCCCCCCCTCATGGCGATGGATTCCATCAGGGATGAGATCTCGAGAGCGATTAATCTAACGTTGTAAAAACCTTTGTTTCGCAATCGAGCTAAAATCAATGAGTATATACGGGTTATTTGGCGGAATGTAACGCAGAGTACATTTTTAAGAACGTCATAAAGTTTCAATCTTGAAATCGTGAAGATATGTATATAGTAGAAATGATAAAGCAGCGACTGTCACCACGTACCGTTCTTTCGTAAAGTCAAATAGTACATTTCTAAGAACATCCAGTCCGGTACACACACCTTGTACCTTGTAATGTGTCTTTGACAGTGACACAGTAATTTTAAGGAAGTAAAGTCAATGACGTGTACATCTAAAATGGTCATATACATCTATCTATATATGGTATATAGAAAGCAAATCAACGCCACCATATACCGACACGGAAACGGAATATTAACTTGATTTTAACGTTACAGCTGGGCGCGAACTCCAGACCAATCACACCTAATGTGAACGCGCTACCACAGCGCTATCGTGACTTTCACATTACAAAGGCCTTAATTATCACACCTGAAGCGAACGCGCTACCACTGCGCTATCGCGACTTTCACATTACAAAGGCCTTAATTATCACACCTGAAGCGAACGCGCTACCACTGCGCTATCGCGACTTTCACATTACAAAGGCCTTAATTATCACACCTGAAGCGAACGCGCTACCACTGCGCTATCGCGACTTTCACATTACAAAGTCCTTAATTATCGCACCTGAAGCGAACGCGCTACCACTGCGCTATCGCGACTTCCACATTACAAAGTCCTTAATTATCACACATGAGGCGAACGCGCTACCACTGCGCTATCGCGACTTTCACATTACAAAGTCCTTAATTATCGCACCTGAAGCGAACGCGCTAACACTGCGCTATCGCGACTTCCACATTACAAAGTCCATAATTAGCACACATGAGGCGAACGCGCTACCACTGCGCTATCGCGACTTCCACATTACAAAGTCCATAATTAGCACACATGAGGCGAACGCGCTACCACTGCGCTATCACGACTTTCACATTACAAAGTCCATAATTAGCACACATGAGGCGAACGCGCTACCACTGCGCTATCACGACTTCCACATTACAAAGTCCTTAATTATTGTATTGTTTTTGGACATTATTTTCTCTGTGTAGTAGGCTTCAAATCTAATTTGCTTCTTGTATATGCTGCAACATATTGGCAAATACCGGTATTATATTTCAACACAGACAAGATGAAACGAGAAATATTTTTATAGATCTTGTTCCACTTGGGAAAATGCCAATCTATTGAATCATACACGTTTACGTTTATGTCAGAGTTTAGATGCAGTAAATTTCGCTGACTGAGACAAACACGTAGAAATTCACATTCATTTGTAAGTTTGTTCCCTACGAAGCATAAATGATTACAAATAATTGAATACCTTCGCCGCAGATATTATAAACACATGTCACTCTACTTAGCGCTTCGTAGCTTTGTATTTGAAAAGGTAATATCGAACGAAACGTAAATCTAAAAGTGTGAGACATTGAAAACCGTCACAGTACACACAATCGGGAAAAATATGGTGGGTGGGGTAAAATATACATGTGTAGACATGTATATCAGTATACTATTATCTTCAAAACAACTCAGTACCGAGCTGGCGAACTTGCTGTAATACCCTATATTTGACTATTCTGATTCTATTCTACTGCACAGATTTTAAATTCAGTGACAATTAATCCCTCAAGGGATATTGTGTTCATATGCTAGCTAATGTGCTTGAACATATCCATACATACTGGAATACCTACTCAATAATCGCAGCCATGATCGATCCGTCTTGTCTACCAACTGTCTACGCCTCCAGTGCACGTGGACGCAACACTAACTGTGTTGACAAATGACACCAACAGATATATACTCCAAGATATGCCAAAGCTATATCCACGCGTTCTTAACGATACATCCAAATCTCTGAAACTATTTTCGAAACTTTGGCTTCGCGGAATTTCAAATACATGTATCACATCATTAGCACTGTTAGAATGGACTTCAAGACAACGTGTTATTTACGTGACCTGACTCAATGGAGTTTATAAATTCCAAGTACAAGTTGAACTCGAGAGAGATATTACTGTAACACAACAAACACACGCCAGTGTTGTAAATCAAGGTCATGGGCTGCTCAGTATCAGTAATTCCAATATTCTAGTGTTGTTTGTATCCCTTCGTGTTTATTGATAAAAATGCTAGAGGATGTCTCGAGCTACACACGCTGTATTTACATAATCCAATAGTTAAATGCTCTTCTAGTAAATAGAAATACATATTTCTCTAGCAAACGCCGAAGCACTCGCACACAGCTTGCTCAATCCATCGGCGGATTTGACAAATCGGATGCTAAATGTAGAGTCACTCGACATGCATAACTCAGGAATGCTGTTTGAATTGGACACACTTATTTTAAAAAAGATGTACATTCTGCACGTGCCATTGGCTACGTGTTTGTAACATGTAATTAAAATTATTTAAGAAATTCCACGGATGTTCGTCTTCCCAATATTTAACCAGGGATCCCTTATTTAATACACGGCTAATGTTATCCTGTAAGTTAAAGCAAAATGTGATGTTCGCAAGCACGCAATCCGGCAGTTAGTTCTCTAAATGGATTAATACAATGCTTAATGCAGGCAAGAGAGAGAGAGTGGGTGGAGAGAGAGAGAGAGTGGGTGGAGAGAGAAGGGGAGGGATAGAGATAGGGGAGAGATGGGGGAGAGAGATAGGAGGGGAGAGAGAGGGAATAGGTAGTGGCGAGAGATGAAGAGAGAGAGAGAGAGCGAGAAAGAGAGTGGGTGGGTGGAGAGATAGTGGGTGGAGAGAGAAGGGGAGGGAGAGAGATAGGGAAGAGATAGGAGAGAGATATGAGGAGAGAGTGGGAAGAGATAGTGGCGAGAGATGACGAGAGAGAGAACGAGAGAGATCGGGGAGCGTGCTATATATAGGGGGAGGGAGTGAGAGAGATAGGGATGAGATAGTGGCGGGAGAGAGAGAGAGAGTGGGACCATTATGTGTGAGATTCAAAACACAAGCTCCACATGGTGTGGCTCGAACTTATAAACCTTCGGTTACGAGGCGGAGGTAGTAGCTACTATTCATTAAACCACCGAGTTTGCGTCTATTCGTATGGTGGTAACTTCATCTGCCCAAGAATATATACATTGTATATATGCATAGAAAATGTTGGCAGTGTCTCACCGGTGTTATATCTACGTACAAAACCCCGTCTAATGGGGGATACGTGCAGTCATACTGTAGACGCATAGATGTGATTCACTAGCGACATTTTGCTGCAAAATGGTGTTATTTTAGACTATATAAATATACGGATTATAATGTATTG
The DNA here is from genome assembly GCA_014843695.1 of Archivesica marissinica. NCBI lineage: Eukaryota > Metazoa > Mollusca > Bivalvia > Venerida > Vesicomyidae > Archivesica > Archivesica marissinica. Next base: position 54,264,943 of record CM026397.1, on the reverse strand, counting down.
TAACGCGTGCTAGCCGTTTCTCTTTTGAATACAACATGATGCTGCTACTTATCAATGTATTCCTCACACACAGGTACTGCTACACACACTCAATCCCACCCAAATAATGCAATGCGAGAGTATGTATATGGTAGGTATGCTCCTTCTTAACTAATATGCATGTAAACAGGTATGAACATACACAATGGAAGGATATCATGGTAGGAGCAATCCATGGAAGGAGCAGTCCATGGAAGGAGCAATCCACAGCAGGAGCAGTCCATGGAAGGAGCAATCCATGGAAGGAGCAGTCCATGGAAGGAGCAATCCACAGAATGAGCAGTCCATGGAAGGAGCAATCCATGGAAGGAGCAATCCACAGTAGGAGCAGTCCATGGAAGGAGCAATCCACAGTAGGAGCAATCCATGTAAGGAGCAATCCATGGAAGGAGCAGTCCACAGCAGGAGCAATCCATGGAAGGTATAGTCCACAGAAGGAGCAGTCCATGGAAGGAGCAATTCACAGAAGGAGCAGTCCATGGAAGGAACAATCCATGGACGGAGCAATCCACAGTAGGAGCAGTCCATGGAAGGAGCAATCCATGGAAGGAGCAATCCATGGAAGGAGCAATCCACAGCAGGAACAGTCCATGGAAGGAGCAATCCATGGAAGGAGTAATCCACAGGAGTAAGCAGGACTGGTAAGTACTTGATCGAATCGCGGGGATCAGACCTATTTCGCTACAGTATGTTATTTTTTATATGCAGTATACATTTTAGGTATATATTATTAGCCTAGAGTCATCATTTTCAAATATCTATACAGCAATTGAATGTCTTCATCTGATAGGTAGCAGATAGTACTGTATCCATCCAGTATTGGTATGTAATCTATGTAAAACCAGCCATCTAATGTCGAAATGTACTAGAATGTAACCATTTCCATGTAACTTCGCGGAATACAGTCAACTCTACGCCACAGTTTAAACTTTATTTATTTTACAACGATTGCGAAGCAAGTTCTGACAACTTATATTAATCACTCATTCGTGTGGAAGGAAACCGGAGTACCCGGAGAAAACCCACCTGTCCGATCTGGCGACCACCGTACCATCCCACATACTTCCCGGTCCTAGGATCGAACCCGGGTTACATTGGTGAGCGAGTGCGCTAACCACTGCGCTAATAAACAACGTCATAAACACATACTGTGACATACGTATGTCCGTCCGTTCGTTGGTCACATTAAAAATCTGTATTTCAATCAATAATTTATACAAATATTTCCTGGTGTAATATATCGCCATGTCGGAGAGAAAAGGGGTAATGTTGAAATTAAGGGCCTTGCTTACCTAAGGGCAGAGTCGTAACGGCTACAGATATGCGTGAATTCCAAGCCTCTCACACCTGTGAATGTGTTACCTCTGCGTCATCGCGATTTCCAATCGATAGCGATTCAGATGAACAATAACGCGCACAGATTGTTCTGTCGTACTCAATTTTGCAGTTAAATTAGTTTTATTCACTATTCTGTCAATATGTCGCATTAAACCTGTTACGAGTATTCATTTTTAATCACTTAGCAAGGTGTTATGTCGTAAATTCGTCATGAACACGTGGCTTTAGCCAGGTTTTCTCAATAAATAAATATACAATTGACACAGACGGATCTGTAGTCAAGTCAGGTCAAAACACATTTTATTCTCTCATTTCACATGCATACATGAAAGAATGAGGCTTATGATAACAAATATGTACAAGGCTTGAATAACATATTTTGCAAATAATAAACATTATAGTATTATTATTGTTGAGATAGAGAATTATTCGATTTCAAGGTGCAGTATACTAGAGATCGTCAAATGAACAAGAATCTTAATATATTTAGTAGTCCAGTGTGCTATTTGATGTTTTAATTTGTTGAGGCTATCCGATTAGCGCAATGGTTAGCGCTAGCTTCTCACAAATGCAAACCGGGTTCGATCCTCGGACCGGACGTTTGTGAGATGGTATGGTGGACGCCAGATCGGACAGGTTGGTTTTTTCCTGATATTTCGGGGTTTCCTCCCACGTGAATGACAACAACTACGCTGTCATCCGCGCCAACGAGAGAGATTAATATAAGCTAGTTTAGCAATCGTTGCAAAATAAATAAAGATTGTTATACTTTCGATGCACGATACACTCTGATTAATATGTATAAGATATAGGCAGAAAATGATCCAATATGTAAATTATTGGACTGTGTGAGGCTTATATCTTATTAAACACACCCCCGCATATAACACGATCCTATACTAAGTAAACACACCCCCGCATATAACACGATCCTATACTAAGTAAACACACACACGCATATAACACGATCCTATACTAAGTAAACACACCCCCGCATATAACACGATCCTATACTAAGTAAACACACACCCGCATATAACACGATCCTATACTAAGTAAACACACACCCGCATATAACACGATCCTATACTAAGTAAACACACACCCGCATATAACACGATCCTATACTAAGTAAAATTGTTAATTTCGTACATTTACGCGTAGTATTTAACTCTGACCTTTTGACAGCAATCCAATATTAATAATAATGGACTGCAAGTACAAAGGTATGACATCACGACAGTGTTTTAAAACGAGGTGATGCGCAACATATAAGCTTCATGAATGAGATATAGCATTGTACACATGCAATAAAACTGTCGATGCATGTTATACGATCAACTAAAGAGTTGGCTAATGCACAAAGATTGCACACAGACACTATTTAAGCTGTCAGTACATTATTATTATTAGTATTATTATTATTATACCATTCTTAATTACATTCTCAATGCATGATATACATTCAACTAAAGAGTTGGCTAATGCACAAAGATTGCACACATACAATATTAAGCTGTCAATGCATGATATACGTTCAACTAAAGAGTTGGCTAATGCACAAAGATTGCACACATACAATATTAAGCTGTCAATGCATGATATACATTCAACTAAAGAGTTGGCTAATGCACAAAGATTGCACACATACAATATTAAGCTGTCAATGCATGATATACGTTCAACTAAAGAGTTGGCTAACACACATAAGATTGCATACAGACACTATTAAGCTGTCAATGCATGTTATACGTTCAACTATTGAGTTGGCTAACACACATAAGATTGCATACAGACAATATTAAGCTGTCAATGCATGTTATACGTTCAACTATTGAGTTGGCTAATACATCAAGATTGCATACAGACAATATTAAGCTGTCAATGCATGTTATACGTTCAACTATTAAGTTGGCTAACAAACATAGGATTGCACACAGACAATATTTAAGCTGTCAATACATGTTATACGTTCAACTAAAGAGTTGGCTAACAAACATAAGATTGCACACAGACAATATTTAAGCTGTCAATACATGTTATACGTTCAACTAACGAGTTGGCTAACATACATAAGATTGCACACAGACAATATTTAAGCTGTCAATACATGTTATACGTTCAACTAAAGAGTTGGCTAACATACATAAGATTGCACACAGACAATATTTAAGCTGTCAATACATGTTATACGTTCAACTAAAGAGTTGGCTAACATACATAAGATTGCACACAGACGATATATAAGCTGTCAATGCATATTATACGTTCAACTAAAGACTTGCCTAATACATCAATATTGCATACAGACGATATTTAAGCTGTCAATGCATATTATAATTTCAACTATTGAGTTGGCTAATACATCAAGATTGCATACAGACAATATTTAAGCTGTCAATGCATGTTATACTTTCAACTATTGAGTTGGCTAATACATCAAGATTGCATACAGACAATATTTAAGCTGTCAATGCATATTATACGTTCAACTAAAGAGTTGCCTAATACATCAAGATTGCATATAGACAATATTTAAGCTGTCAATGCATAGTATACGTTCAACTATTGAGTTGGCTAATACATCAAGATTGCATACAAACAATATTAAGCTGTCAATGCATATTATAATTTCAACTATTGAGTTGGCTAATACATCAAGATTGCATACAGACAATATTTAAGCTGTCAATGCATGTTATACGTTCAACTATTGAGTTGCCTAATACATCAAGATTGCATAGAGACAATATTTAAGCTGTCAATGCATGTTATACGTTCAACTATTGAGTTGCCTAATACATCAAGATTGCATAGAGACAATATTTAAGCTGTCAATGCATATTATATGTTCAACTATTGAGTTGCCTAATACATCAAGATTGCATACAGACAATAGTTAAGCTGTCAATGCATAGAATACGTTCAACTATTGAGTTGGCTAATACATAAGATTGCATACAGACAATAGTTAAGCTGTTAATGCATGTTATACGTTCAACAATTGAGTTGGCTAATACATCAAGATTGCATACAGACAATATTTAAGCTGTCAATGCATAGTATACGTTCAACTATTGAGTTGACTAATACATCAAGATTGCATACAGACACTATTTAAGCTGTCAATGCATGTTATACGTTCAACTAAAGAGTTGCCTAATACAACAAGATTGCATACAGACAATATTTAAGCTGTCAATGCATATTATACGTTCAACTAAAGAGTTGCCTAATACATCAAGATTGCATACAGACACTATTTTAGCTGTCAATGCATATTATACGTTCAACTATTGAGTTGCCTAATACATCAAGATTGCATACAGACAATATTTAAGCTGTCAATGCATATTATACTTTCACCTATTGAGTTGCCTAATACATCAAGATTGCATACATACAATATTTAAGCTGTCGATGCATGTTATACTTTCAACTATTGAGTTGGCTAATACATCAAGATTGCATACAGACAATATTTAAGCTGTCAATGCATATTATACTTTCAACTATTGAGTTGCCTAATACATCAAGATTGCATACAGACAATATTTAAGCTGTCAATGCATGTTATACTTTCAATTATTGAGTTGGCTAATACATCAAGATTGCATACAGACAATATTTAAGCTGTCAATGCATAGTATACGTTCAACTATTGAGTTGCCTAATACATCAAGATTGCATACAAACAATATTAAGCTATCAATGCATATTATAATTTCAACTATTGAGTTGGCTAATACATCAAGATTGCATACAGACAATATTTAAGCTGTCAATGCATATTATACGTTCAAGTAAAGAGTTGCCTAATACATCAAGATTGCATACAGACAATATTTAAGCTGTCAATGCATAGTATACGTTCAACTATTGAGTTGCCTAATACATCAAGATTGCATACAAACAATATTAAGCTGTCAATGCATATTATAATTTCAACTATTGAGTTGGCTAATACATCAAGATTGCATACAGACAATATTTAAGCTGTCAATGCATGTTATACGTTCAACTATTGAGTTGCCTAATACATCAAGATTGCATACAGACAACATTTAAGCTGTCAATGCATGTTATACGTTCAATTATTGAGTTGCCTAATACATCAAGATTGCATACAGACAATATTTAAGCTGTCAATGCATATTATACGTTCAACTAAAGAGTTGCCTAATACATCAAGATTGCATACAGACAATATTTAAGCTGTCAATGCATGTTATACTTTCAACTATTGAGTTGGCTAATACATCAATATTGCATACAGACAATATTTAAGCTGTCAATGCATATTATACGTTCAACTATTGAGTTGCCTAATACATCAAGATTGCATACAGACAATATTTAAGCTGTCAATGCATGTTATACTTTCAACTATTGAGTTGGCTAATACATCAAGATTGCATACATACAATATTTAAGCTGTCAATGCATAGTATACGTTCAACTATTGAGTTGCCTAATACATCAAGATTGCATACAAACAATATTAAGCTGTCAATGCATATTATAATTTCAACTATTGAGTTGGCTAATACATCAAGATTGCATACAGACAATATTTAAGCTGTCAATGCATGTTATACGTTCAACTATTGAGTTGCCTAATACATCAAGATTGCATAGAGACAATATTTAAGCTGTCAATGCATGTTATACGTTCAACTATTGAGTTGCCTAATACATCAAGATTGCATACAGACAATATTTAAGCTGTCAATGCATATTATACGTTCAACTATTGAGTTGCCTAATACATCAAGATTGCATACAGACAATATTTAAGCTGTCAATGCATATTATACGTTCAACTATTGAGTTGCCTAATACATCAAGATTGCATACAACAATATTAAGCTGTCAATGCATATTATAATTTCAACTATTGAGTTGGCTAATACATCAAGATTGCATACAGACAATATTTAAGCTGTCAATGCATGTTATACGTTCAACTATTGAGTTGCCTAATACATCAAGATTGCATACAGACAATATTTAAGCTGTCAATGCATGTTATACGTTCAACTATTGAGTTGCCTAATACATCAAGATTGCATACAGACAATATTTAAGCTGTCAATGCATATTATACGTTCAACTAAAGAGTTGCCTAATACATCAAGATTGCATACAGACAATATTTAAGCTGTCAATGCATGTTATACTTTCAACTATTGAGTTGGCTAATACATCAAGATTGCATACAGACAATATTTAAGCTGTCAATGCATATTATACGTTCAACTATTGAGTTGCCTAATACATCAAGATTGCATACAGACAATATTTAAGCTGTCAATGCATGTTATACTTTCAACTATTGAGTTGGCTAATACATCAAGATTGCATACAGACAATATTTAAGCTGTCAATGCATATTATACGTTCAACTGAAGAGTTGCCTAATACATCAAGATTGCATACAGACAATATTTAAGCTGTCAATGCATATTATACGTTCTACTATTGAGTTGCCTAATACATCAAGATTGCATACAGACACTATTTAAGCTGTCAATGCATATTATACGTTCAACTATTGAGTTGCTTAATACATCAAGATTGCATACAGACAATATTTAAGCTGTCAATGCATGTTATACTTTCAACTATTGAGTTGGCTAATACATCAAGATTGCATACATACAATATTTAAGCTGTCAATGCATAGTATACGTTCAACTATTGAGTTGCCTAATACATCAAGATTGCATAGAGACAATATTTAAGCTGTCAATGCATGTTATACGTTCAACCATTGAGTTGCCTAATACATCAAGATTGCATACAGACAATATTTAAGCTGTCAATGCATATTATACGTTCAACTATTGAGTTGCCTAATACATCAAGATTGCATACAGACAATATTTAAGCTGTCAATGCATAGTATACGTTCAACTATTGAGTTGGCTAATACATAAGATTGCATACAGACAATAGTTAAGCTGTTAATGCATGTTATACGTTCAACAATTGAGTTGGCTAATACATCAAGATTGCATACAGACAATATTTAAGCTGTCAATGTATAGTATACGTTCAACTATTGAGTTGGCTAATACATCAAGATTGCATACAGACACTATTTAAGCTGTCAATGCATGTTATACGTTCAACTAAAGAGTTGCTTAATACAACAAGATTGCATACAGACAATATTTAAGCTGTCAATGCATATCATACGTTCAACTAAAGAGTTGCCTAATACATCAAGATTGCATACAGACACTATTTAAGCTGTCAATGCATATTATACGTTCAACTATTGAGTTGCCTAATACATCAAGATTGCATACAGACAATATTTAAGCTGTCAATGCATATTATACTTTCAACTATCGAGTTGCCTAATACATCAAGATTGCATACAGACAGTATTTAAGCTGTCAATGCATGTTATACTTTCAACTATTGAGTTGGCTAATACATCAAGATTGCATACAGACAATATTTAAGCTGTCAATGCATATTATACTTTCAACTATTGAGTTGCCTAATACATCAAGATTGCATACAGACAATATTTAAGCTGTCAATGCATGTTATACTTTCAATTATTGAGTTGGCTAATACATCAAGATTGCATACAGACAATATTTAAGCTGTCAATGCATATTATACGTTCAACTAAAGAGTTGCCTAATACATCAAGATTGCATATATACAATATTTAAGCTGTCAATGCATAGTATACGTTCAACTATTGAGTTGCCTAATACATCAAGATTGCATACAAACAATATTAAGCTGTCAATGCATATTATAATTTCAACTATTGAGTTGGCTAATACATCAAGATTGCATACAGACAATATTTAAGCTGTCAATGCATATTATACGTTCAACTATTGAGTTGCCTAATACATCAAGATTGCATACAGACAATATTTAAGCTGTCAATGCATGTATACGTTCAACTAAAGAGTTGCCTAATACATCAAGATTGCATACAGACAATATTTAAGCTGTCAATGCATATTATACGTTCAACTAAAGAGTTGCCTAATACATCAAGATTGCATACAGACAATATTTAAGCTGTCAATGCATATTATACGTTCAACTATTGAGTTGCCTAATACATCAAGATTGCATACAGACAATATTTAAGCTGTCAATGCATGTTATACTTTCAACTATTGAGTTGGCTAATACATCAAGATTGCATACAGACAATATTTAAGCTGTCAATGCATATTATACGTTCAACTATTGAGTTGCCTAATACATCAAGATTGCATACAGACAATATTTAAGCTGTCAATGCATGTTATACTTTCAACTATTGAGTTGGCTAATACATCAATATTGCATACAGACAATATTTAAGCTGTCAATGCATATTATACGTTCAACTAAAGAGTTGCCTAATACATCAAGATTGCATACAGACAATATTTAAGCTGTCAATGCATATTATACGTTCAACTATTGAGTTGCCTAATACATCAAGATTGCATACAGACAATATTTAAGCTGTCAATGCATGTTATACTTTCAACTATTGAGTTGGCTAATACATCAAGATTGCATACAGACAATATTTAAGCTGTCAATGCATATTATACGTTCAACTATTGAGTTGCCTAATACATCAAGATTGCATACAGACAATAGTTAAGCTGTTAATGCATGTTATACGTTCAACAATTGAGTTGGCTAATACATCAAGATTGCATACAGATAATATTTAAGCTGGAAATGCATATTATACGTTCAACTGAAGAGTTGCCTAATACATCAATATTGCATACAGACAATATTTAAGCTGTCAATGCATATTATACGATCAACTATTGAGTTGTCTTATACATCAATATTGCATACAGACAATATTTAAGCTGTCAATGCATATTATACGTTCAACTATTGAGTTGGGTAATACATCAAGATTGCATACAGACAATATTTAAGCTGTCAATGCATATTATACGTTCAATTAAGAGTTGCCTAATACATCAAGATTGCATACAGACAATATTTAAGCTGTCAATGCATATTATACTTTCAACTATTGAGTTGCCTAATACATCAAGATTGCATACAGACAATATTTCAGCTGTCAATGCATGTTATACTTTCAACTATTGAGTTGGCTAATACATCAAGATTACATACAGACAATATTTAAGCTGTCAATACATATTATACGTTCAACTAAAGATTTGCCTAATACATCAAGATTGCATAAAGACAATAGTTAAGCTGTTAATGCATATTATACGTTCAACTATTGAGTTGGCTAATACATCAAGATTGCATACAAACAATATTTAAGCTGTCAATGCATATTATACGTTCAACTATTGAGTTGCCTAATACATCAAGATTGCATACAGACAATATTTAAGCTGTCAATGCATAGTATACGTTCAACTATTGAATTGCCTAATACATCAAGATTGCATACAAACAATATTTAAGCTGTCAATGCATATTATACGTTCAACTATTGAGTTGGCTTATACATCAAGATTGCATACAGACAATATTTAAGCTGTCAATGCATATTATACGTTCAACTAAAGAGTTGCCTAATACATCAAGATTGCATACAGACAATATTTAAGCTGTCAATGCATATTATACGTTCAACTATTGAGTTAGGTAATACATCATGATTGCATACAGACACTATTTAAGCTGTCAATGCATGTTATACGTTCAACTAAAGAGTTGGCTAATACATCAAGATTGCATACAGACAATATTTAAGCTGTCAATGCATATTATACTTTCAACTATTGAGTTGCCTAATACATCAAGATTGCATACAGACAATATTTAAGCTGTCAATGCATGTTATACTTTCAACTATTGAGTTGGCTAATACATCAAGATTGCATACAGACAATATTTAAGCTGTCAATGCATATAATACTTTCAAATATTGAGTTGCCTAATACATCAAGATTGCATACAGACAATATTTAAGCTGTCAATGCATGTTATACTTTCAACTATTGAGTTGGCTAATACATCAAGATTGCATACAGACAATATTTAAGCTGTCAATGCATATTATACTTTCAACTATTGAGTTGCCTAGTACATCAAGATTGCATACAGACTATATTTAAGTTGTCAATGCATGTTATACTTTCAACTATTGAGTTGGCTAATACATCAATATTGCATACAGACAATATTTAAGCTGTCAATGCATATTATACGTTCAACTATTGAGTTGGCTATAATACATTAAGATTGCATACAGACAATATTTAAGCTGTCAATACATGATATACGTTCAACTATTGAGTTGGCTAATACATCAAGATTGCATACAGAAAATATTTAAGCTGTCAATGCATGTTATATGTTCAACTAAAGAGTTGCCTAATACATCAAGATTGCATACAGACAATATTTAAGCTGTCAATGCATATTATACGTTCAACTAAAGAGTTGCCTAATACATCAATATTGCATACAGACACTATTTAAGCTGTCAATGCATATTATACGTTCAACTATTGAGTTGCCTAATACATCAAGATTGCATACAGACAATATTTAAGCTGTCAATGCATATTTTACTTTCAACTATTGAGTTGCCTAATACATCAAGATTGCATACAGACAATATTTAAGCTGTCAATGCATGTTATACTTTCAACTATTGAGTTGGCTAATACATCAAGATTGCATACAGACAATATTTAAGCTGTCAATGCATATTATACGTTCAACTATTGAGTTGGCTAATACATCAAGATTGCATACAGACAATATTTAAGCTGTCAATGCATGTTATACTTTCAACTATTGAGTTGGCTAATACATCAAGATTGCATACAGACAATATTTAAGCTGTCGATGCATATTATACTTTCAACTATTGAGTTGCCTAATACATCAAGATTGCATACAGACTATATTTAAGTAGTCAATGCATGTTATACTTTCAACTATTGAGTTGGCTAATACATCAAGATTGCATACAGACAATATTTATGCTGTCAATGCATATTATACGTTCAACTCTTGAGTTGGCTAATACATCAAGATTGCATACAGACAATATTTAAGCTGTCAATGCATGTTATACGTTCAACTATTGAGTTGGCTAATACATCAAGATTGCATAAAGACAATATTTAAGCTGTCAATGCATATTATACGTTCAACTAAAGAATTGCATAATACATCAAGATTGCATACAAACAATATTTAAGCTGTCAATGCATATTATACGTTCAACTAAAGTGTTGCCTAATACATCAAGATTGCATACAGACAATATTTAGGCTGTCAATGCATATTATACGTTCAACTATTGAGTTGGGTAATACATCAAGATTGCATACAGACACTATATAAGCTGTCAATGCATATTATACGTTCAACTATTGAGTTGCCTAATACATCAAGATTGCATACAGACAATATTTAAGCTGTCAATGCATGTTATACTTTCAACTATTGAGTTGGCTAATACATCAAGATTGCATACAGACAATATTTAAGCTGTCAATGCATATTATACGTTCAACTATTGAGTTGCCTAATACATCAATATTGCATACAGACAATATTTAAGCTGTCAATGCATGTTATACGTTCAACTATTGAGTTGGCTAATACATCAAGATTGCATACAGACAATATTTAAGCTGTCAATGCATATTATACGTTCAACTAAAGAGTTGCCTAATACATCAATATTGCATACAGACAATATTTAAGCTGTAAATGCATATTATACGATCAACTATTGAGTTGCCTAATACATCAAGATTGCATACAGACAATACTTAAGCTGTCAATACATATTATACGATCAACTATTGAGTTGCCTAATACATCAAGATTGCATACAGACAATATTTAAGCTGTCAATGCATGTTATACTTTCAACTATTGAGTTGGCTAATACATCAAGATTGCATACAGACAATATTTAAGCTGTCAATGCATATTATACGTTCAACTAAAGAGTTGGCAAATACATATGATTGCATACAGACAATATTTAAGCTGTCAATGCATATTATACGTTCAAATATTGAGTTGGGTAATACATCAAGATTGCATATAGACAATATTTAATCTGTCAATGCATGTTATATTTTCAACTATTGAGTTGCCTAATACATCAAGATTGCATATAGACAATATTTAAGCTGTCAATGCATATTATATTTTCAACTATTGAGTTGCCTAATACATTAAGATTGCATACAGACAATATTTAAGCTGTCAATGCATGTTATACTTTCAACTATTGAGTTGGCTAATACATCAAGATTGCATACAGACAATATTTAAGCTGTCAATGCATATTATACGTTCAACTATTGAGTTGGCTAATACATCAAGATTGCATACAGACAATATTTAAGCTGTCAATGCATATTATACGTTCAACTATTGAGTTGGGTAATACATCAAGATTGCATATAGACAATATTTAATCTGTCAATGCATGTTATATTTTCAACTATTGAGTTGCCTAATACATCAAGATTGCATATAGACAATATTTAAGCTGTCAATGCATATTATATTTTCAACTATTGAGTTGCCTAATACATTAAGATTGCATACAGACAATATTTAAGCTGTCAATGCATATTATTCGTTGAACTAAAGAGTTGGCTAATACATAAGATTGCATACAGACAATATTTAAGCTGTCAATGCATATTATACGTTCAACTATTGAGTTGGGTAATACATCAAGATTGCATACAGACAATATTTAAGCTGTCAATGCATAGTATACGTTCAAATAAAGAGTTGGCTAATACATCAAGATTGCATACAGACAATATTTAAGCTGTCAATGCATGTTATACTATCAACTATTGAGTTGGCTAATACATCAAGATTGCATACAGACAATATTTAAGCTGTCAATACATGATATACGTTCAACTATTGAGTTGGCTAATACATCAAGATTGCATACAAACAATATTTAAGCTGTCAATGCATATTATACGTTCAACTAAAGAGTTGCCTAATACATCAAGATTGCATACAGACAATATTTAAGCTGTCAATGCATAGTATACGTTCAACTATTGAGTTGCCTAATACATCAAGATTGCATACAAACAATATTTAAGCTGTCAATGCATATTATACGTTCAACTATTGAGTTGGCTAATACATCAAGATTGCATACAGACAATATTTAAGCTGTCAATGCATATTATACGTTCAACTAAAGAGTTGCCTAATACATCACGATTGCATACAGACACTATTTAAGCTGTCAATGCATATTATACGTTCAACTAAAGAGTTGCCTAATACATCAAGATTGCATACAGACAATATTTAAGCTGTCAATGCATGTTATACTTTCAACTATTGAGTTGGCTAATAAATCAAGATTGCATACAGACAATATTTAAGCTGTCAATTCATGATATACGTTCAACTATTGAGTTGGCTAATACATCAAGATTGCATAAAGACAATATTTAAGCTGTCAATGCATATTATACGTTCAACTAAAGAATTGCATAATACATCAAGATTGCATACAAACAATATTTAAGCTGTCAATGCATATTATACGTTCAACTAAAGTGTTGCCTAATACATCAAGATTGCATACAGACAATATTTAGGCTGTCAATGCATATTATACGTTCAACTATTGAGTTGCCTAATACATCAAGATTGCATACAGACAATATTTAAGCTGTCAATGCATGTTATACTTTCAACTATTGAGTTGGCTAATACATCAAGATTGCATACAGACAATATTTAAGCTGTCAATGCATATTATACGTTCAACTAAAGAGTTGCCTAATACATCAAGATTGCATACAGACGATATTTAAGCTGTCAATGCATATTATACGTTCAACTATTGAGTTGGGTAATACATCAAGATTGCATACAGACAATATATAAGCTGTCAATGCATATTATACGTTCAACTATTGAGTTGCCTAATACATCAAGATTGCATACAGACAATATTTAAGCTGTCAATGCATGTTATACTTTCAACTATTGAGTTGGCTAATACATCAAGATTGCATACAGACAATATTTAAGCTGTCAATGCATATTATACGTTCAACTATTGAGTTGCCTAATACATCAATATTGCATACAGACAATATTTAAGCTGTTAATGCATGTTATACGTTCAACTATTGAGTTGGCTAATACATCAAGATTGCATACAGATAATATTTAAGCTGCCAATGCATATTATACGTTCAACTAAAGAGTTGCCTAATACATCAATATTGCATACAGACAATATTTAAGCTGTAAATGCATATTATACGATCAACTATTGAGTTGCCTAATACATCAAGATTGCATACAGACAATACTTAAGCTGTCAATACATATTATACGATCAACTATTGAGTTGCCTAATACATCAAGATTGCATACAGACAATATTTAAGCTGTCAATGCATGTTATACTTTCAACTATTGAGTTGGCTAATACATCAAGATTGCATACAGACAATATTTAAGCTGTCAATGCATATTATACGTTCAACTAAAGAGTTGGCAAATACATATGATTGCATACAGACAATATTTAAGCTGTCAATGCATATTATACGTTCAAATATTGAGTTGGGTAATACATCAAGATTGCATATAGACAATATTTAATCTGTCAATGCATGTTATATTTTCAACTATTGAGTTGCCTAATACATCAAGATTGCATATAGACAATATTTAATCTGTCAATGCATGTTATATTTTCAACTATTGAGTTGCCTAATACATCAAGATTGCATATAGACAATATTTAAGCTGTCAATGCATATTATATTTTCAACTATTGAGTTGCCTAATACATTAAGATTGCATACAGACAATATTTAAGCTGTCAATGCATGTTATACTTTCAACTATTGAGTTGGCTAATACATCAAGATTGCATACAGACAATATTTAAGCTGTCAATGCATATTATACGTTCAACTATTGAGTTGGCTAATACATCAAGATTGCATACAGACAATATTTAAGCTGTCAATGCATATTATACGTTCAACTATTGAGTTGGGTAATACATCAAGATTGCATACAGACAATATTTAAGCTGTCAATGCATATTATACGTTCAACTATTGAGTTGCCTAATACATCAAGATTGCATACAGACAATATTTAAGCTGTCAATGCATATTATACTTTCAACTATTGAGTTGGCTAATACATCAAGATTGCATACAGACAATATTTAAGCTGTCAATGCATATTATTCGTTGAACTAAAGAGTTGGCTAATACATAAGATTGCATACAGACAATATTTAAGCTGTCAATGCATATTATACGTTCAACTATTGAGTTGGGTAATACATCAAGATTGCATACAGACAATATTTAAGCTGTCAATGCATAGTATACGTTCAACTAAAGAGTTGGCTAATACATCAAGATTGCATACAGACAATATTTAAGCTGTCAATGCATGTTATACTATCAACTATTGAGTTGGCTAATACATCAAGATTGCATACAGACAATATTTAAGCTGTCAATGCATATTATACGTTCAACTAAAGAGTTGCCTAATACATCACGATTGCATACAGACACTATTTAAGCTGTCAATGCATATTATACGTTCAACTAAAGAGTTGCCTAATACATCAAGATTGCATACAGACAATATTTAAGCTGTCAATGCATGTTATACTTTCAACTATTGAGTTGGCTAATACATCAAGATTGCATACAGACAATATTTAAGCTGTCAATTCATGATATACGTTCAACTATTGAGATGGCTAATACATCAAGATTGCATACAAACAATATTTAAGCTGTCAATGCATATTATACGTTCAACTAAAGAGTTGCCTAATACATCAATATTGCATACAGACAATATTTAAGCTGTCAATGCATATTATACGATCAACTATTGAGTTGCCTAATACATCAAGATTGCATACAGACAATATTTAAGCTGTCAATGCATATTATACGTTCAACTAAAGAGTTGGCTAATACATCAAGATTGCATACAGACAATATTTAAGCTGTCAATGCATATTATACGTTCAACTATTGAGTTGCCTAATACATCAAGATTGCATACAGACAATATTTAAGCTGTCAATGCATATTATACGTTCAACTATTGAGTTGGCTAATACATCAAGATTGCATACAGACAATATTTAAGCTGTCAATGCATGTTATACGTTCAACTATTGAGTTGGCTAATACATCAAGATTGCATACAGACAATATTTAAGCTGTCAATGCATATTATACGTTCAACTAAAGAGTTGCCTAATACATCAAGATTGCATACAGACAATATTTAAGCTGTCAATGCATATTATACGTTCAACTAAAGAGTTGGCTAATACATCAAGATTGCATACAGACAATATTTAAGCTGTCAATGCATATTATACGTTCAACTATTGAGTTGCCTAATACATCAAGATTGCATACAGACAATATTTAAGCTGTCAATGCATATTATACGTTCAACTATTGAGTTGGCTAATACATCAAGATTGCATACAGACAATATTTAAGCTGTCAATGCATATTATACGTTCAACTATTGAGTTGGCTAATACATCAAGATTGCATACAGACAATATTTAAGCTGTCAATGCATATTATACGTTCAACTATTGAGTTGGCTAATACATCAAGATTGCATACAGACAATATTTAAGCTGTCAATGCATATTATACGTTCAACTATTGAGTTGCCTAATACATCAAGATTGCATACAGACAATATTTAAGCTGTCAATGCATATTATACTTTCAACTATTGAGTTGGCTAATACATCAAGATTGCATACAGACAATATTTAAGCTGTCAATGCATATTATACGTTCAACTATTGAGTTGCCTAATACATCAATATTGCATACAGACAATATTTAAGCTGTCAATGCATGTTATACGTTCAACTATTGAGTTGGCTAATACATCAAGATTGCATACAGACAATATTTAAGCTGTCAATGCATATTATACGTTCAACTATTGAGTTGCCTAATACATCAATATTGCATACAGACAATATTTAAGCTGTAATGCATATTATACGTCAACTATTGAGTTGCCTAATACATCAAGATTGCATACAGACAATTTAAGCTGTCAATGCATATTATACGATCAACTATTGAGTTGCCTAATACATCAAGATTGCATACAGACAATATTTAAGCTGTCAATGCATGTTATACTTTCAACTATTGAGTTGGCTAATACATCAAGATTGCATACAGACAATATTTAAGCTGTCAATGCATATTATACGTTCAACTAAAGAGTTGGCTAATACATATGATTGCATACAGACAATATTTAAGCTGTCAATGCATATTATACGTTCAACTATTGAGTTGGGTAATACATCAAGATTGCATATAGACAATATTTAATCTGTCAATGCATGTTATATTTTCAACTATTGAGTTGCCTAATACATCAAGATTGCATACAGACAATATTTAAGCTGTCAATGCATGTTATATTTTCAACTATTGAGTTGCCTAATACATCAAGATTGCATATAGACAATATTTAAGCTGTCAATGCATATTATATTTTCAACTATTGAGTTGCCTAATACATTAAGATTGCATACAGACAATATTTAAGCTGTCAATGCATGTTATACTTTCAACTATTGAGTTGGCTAATACATCAAGATTGCATACAGACAATATTTAAGCTGTCAATGCATATTATACGTTCAACTATTGAGTTGGCTAATACATCAAGATTGCATACAGACAATATTTAAGCTGTCAATGCATATTATACGTTCAACTATTGAGTTGGGTAATACATCAAGATTGCATATAGACAATATTTAATCTGTCAATGCATGTTATATTTTCAACTATTGAGTTGCCTAATACATCAAGATTGCATATAGACAATATTTAAGCTGTCAATGCATATTATATTTTCAACTATTGAGTTGCCTAATACATTAAGATTGCATACAGACAATATTTAAGCTGTCAATGCATATTATACGTTCAACTATTGAGTTGGCTAATACATAAGATTGCATACAGACAATATTTAAGCTGTCAATGCATATTATACGTTCAACTATTGAGTTGGTAATACATCAAGATTGCATACAGACAATATTTAAGCTGTCAATGCATAGTATACGTTCAACTATTGAGTTGGCTAATACATCAAGATTGCATACAGACAATATTTAAGCTGTCAATGCATGTTATACGTTCAACTATTGAGTTGGCTAATACATCAAGATTGCATACAGACAATATTTAAGCTGTCAATGCATATTATACGTTCAACTAAAGAGTTGCCTAATACATCAAGATTGCATACAGACACTATTTAAGCTGTCAATGCATATTATACGTTCAACTAAAGAGTTGCCTAATACATCAAGATTGCATACAGACAATATTTAAGCTGTCAATGCATGTTATACTTTCAACTATTGAGTTGGCTAATACATCAAGATTGCATACAGACAATATTTAAGCTGTCAATTCATGATATACGTTCAACTATTGAGATGGCTAATACATCAAGATTGCATACAAACAATATTTAAGCTGTCAATGCATATTATACGTTCAACTAAAGAGTTGCCTAATACATCAATATTGCATACAGACAATATTTAAGCTGTCAATGCATATTATACGATCAACTATTGAGTTGCCTAATACATCAAGATTGCATACAGACAATATTTAAGCTGTCAATGCATATTATACGTTCAACTAAAGAGTTGGCTAATACATCAAGATTGCATACAGACAATATTTAAGCTGTCAATGCATGTTATACGTTCAACTATTGAGTTGGCTAATACATCAAGATTGCATACAGACAATATTTAAGCTGTCAATGCATATTATACGTTCAACTATTGAGTTGGCTAATACATCAAGATTGCATACAGACAATATTTAAGCTGTCAATGCATGTTATACGTTCAACTATTGAGTTGGCTAATACATCAAGATTGCATACAGACAATATTTAAGCTGTCAATGCATATTATACGTTCAACTATTGAGTTGCCTAATACATCAAGATTGCATACAGACAATATTTAAGCTGTCAATGCATATTATACGTTCAACTATTGAGTTGGCTAATACATCAAGATTGCATACAGACAATATTTAAGCTGTCAATGCATATTATACGTTCAACTATTGAGTTGGCTAATACATCAAGATTGCATACAGACAATATTTAAGCTGTCAATGCATATTATACGTTCAACTATTGAGTTGGCTAATACATCAAGATTGCATACAGACAATATTTAAGCTGTCAATGCATATTATACGTTCAACTATTGAGTTGGCTAATACATCAAGATTGCATACAGACAATATTTAAGCTGTCAATGCATATTATACGTTCAACTATTGAGTTGGCTAATACATCAAGATTGCATACAGACAATATTTAAGCTGTCAATGCATATTATACGTTCAACTATTGAGTTGGCTAATACATCAAGATTGCATACAGACACTATTTAAGCTGTCAATGCATATTATACGTTCAACTATTGAGTTGCCTAATACATCAAGATTGCATACAGACAATATTTAAGCTGTCAATGCATATTATACGTTCAACTATTGAGTTGCCTAATACATCAAGATTGCATACAGACAATATTTAAGCTGTCAATGCATGTTATACGTTCAACTATTGAGTTGCCTAATACATCAAGATTGCATACAGACAATATTTAAGCTGTCAATGCATATTATACGTTCAACTATTGAGTTGGCTAATACATCAAGATTGCATACAGACAATATTTAAGCTGTCAATGCATATTATACGTTCAACTATTGAGTTGCCTAATACATCAAGATTGCATACAGACAATATTTAAGCTGTCAATGCATGTTATACGTTCAACTATTGAGTTGCCTAATACATCAAGATTGCATACAGACAATATTTAAGCTGTCAATGCATGTTATACGTTCAACTATTGAGTTGGCTAATACATCAAGATTGCATACAGACAATATTTAAGCTGTCAATGCATATTATACGTTCAACTATTGAGTTGGCTAATACATCAAGATTGCATACAGACAATATTTAAGCTGTCAATGCATATTATACGTTCAACTATTGAGTTGGCTAATACATCAAGATTGCATACATACAATATTTAAGCTGTCATGCATGTTATACTTTCAACTATTGAGTTGGCTAATACATCAAGATTGCATACAGACAATATTTAAGCTGTCAATGCATATTATACTTTCAACTATTGAGTTGCCTAATACATCAAGATTGCATACAGACAATATTTAAGCTGTCAATGCATGTTATACTTTCAACTATTGAGTTGGCTAATACATCAAGATTGCATACAGACAATATTTAAGCTGTCAATGCATAGTATACGTTCAACTATTGAGTTGCCTAATACATCAAGATTGCATACAGACAATATTAAGCTGTCAATGCATATTATAATTTCAACTATTGAGTTGGCTAATACATCAAGATTGCATACAGACAATATTTAAGCTGTCAATGCATATTATACGTTCAACTAAAGAGTTGCCTAATACATCAAGATTGCATACAGACAATATTTAAGCTGTCAATGCATAGTATACGTTCAACTATTGAGTTGCCTAATACATCAAGATTGCATACAAACAATATTAAGCTGTCAATGCATATTATAATTTCAACTATTGAGTTGGCTAATACATCAAGATTGCATACAGACAATATTTAAGCTGTCAATGCATGTTATACGTTCAACTATTGAGTTGGCTAATACATCAAGATTGCATACAGACAATATTTAAGCTGTCAATGCATATTATACGTTCAACTATTGAGTTGCCTAATACATCAAGATTGCATACAGACAATATTTAAGCTGTCAATGCATAGTATACGTTCAACTATTGAGTTGGCTAATACATCAAGATTGCATACAAACAATATTAAGCTGTCAATGCATATTATAATTTCAACTATTGAGTTGGCTAATACATCAAGATTGCATACAGACAATATTTAAGCTGTCAATGCATGTTATACGTTCAACTATTGAGTTGCCTAATACATCAAGATTGCATAGAGACAATATTTAAGCTGTCAATGCATGTTATACGTTCAACTATTGAGTTGCCTAATACATCAAGATTGCATAGAGACAATATTTAAGCTGTCAATGCATATTATATGTTCAACTATTGAGTTGCCTAATACATCAAGATTGCATACAGACAATAGTTAAGCTGTCAATGCATAGAATACGTTCAACTATTGAGTTGGCTAATACATAAGATTGCATACAGACAATAGTTAAGCTGTTAATGCATGTTATACGTTCAACAATTGAGTTGGCTAATACATCAAGATTGCATACAGACAATATTTAAGCTGTCAATGCATATTATACGTTCAACTATTGAGTTGACTAATACATCAAGATTGCATACAGACACTATTTAAGCTGTCAATGCATGTTATACGTTCAACTAAAGAGTTGCCTAATACATCAAGATTGCATACAGACAATATTTAAGCTGTCAATGCATATTATACTTTCAACTATTGAGTTGGCTAATACATCAAGATTGCATACAGACAATATTTAAGCTGTCAATGCATATTATACGTTCAACTATTGAGTTGGCTAATACATCAAGATTGCATACAGACAATATTTAAGCTGTCAATGCATATTATACGTTCAACTATTGAGTTGCCTAATACATCAAGATTGCATACAGACAATATTTAAGCTGTCAATGCATATTATACGTTCAACTATTGAGTTGGCTAATACATCAAGATTGCATACAGACAATATTTAAGCTGTCAATGCATATTATACGTTCAACTATTGAGTTGGCTAATACATCAAGATTGCATACAGACAATATTTAAGCTGTCAATGCATATTATACGTTCAACTATTGAGTTGCCTAATACATCAAGATTGCATACAGACAATATTTAAGCTGTCAATGCATATTATACGTTCAACTAAAGAGTTGGCTAATACACAAGATTGCATACAGACAATATTTAAGCTGTCAATGCATATTATACGTTCAACTATTGAGTTGGGTAATACATCAAGATTGCATACAGACAATATTTAAGCTGTCAATGCATATTATACGTTCAACTAAAGAGTTGCCTAATACATCAAGATTGCATACAGACATATTTAAGCTGTCAATGCATATTATACGTTCAACTATTGAGTTGGCTAATACATCAAGATTGCATACAGACAATATTTAAGCTGTCAATGCATATTATACGTTCAACTAAAGAGTTGCCTAATACATCAAGATTGCATACAGACAATATTTAAGCTGTCAATGCATATTATACGTTCAACTAATGAGTTGCCTAATACATCAAGATTGCATACAGACAATATTTAAGCTGTCAATGCATATTATACGTTCAACTATTGAGTTGGCTAATACATCAATATTGCATACAGACAATATTTAAGCTGTAAATGCATATTATACGTTCAACTATTGAGTTGGCTAATACATCAAGATTGCATACAGACAATACTTAAGCTGTCAATGCATATTATACGTTCAACTATTGAGTTGCCTAATACATCAAGATTGCATACAGACAATATTTAAGCTGTCAATGCATGTTATACTTTCAACTATTGAGTTGCCTAATACATCAAGATTGCATACAGACAATATTTAAGCTGTCAATGCATATTATATTTTCAACTATTGAGTTGCCTAATACATTAAGATTGCATACAGACAATATTTAAGCTGTCAATGCATGTTATACTTTCAACTATTGAGTTGGCTAATACATCAAGATTGCATACAGACAATATTTAAGCTGTCAATGCATATTATACGTTCAACTATTGAGTTGGCTAATACATCAAGATTGCATACAGACAATATTTAAGCTGTCAATGCATATTATACGTTCAACTATTGAGTTGGGTAATACATCAAGATTGCATATAGACAATATTTAATCTGTCAATGCATGTTATATTTTCAACTATTGAGTTGCCTAATACATCAAGATTGCATATAGACAATATTTAAGCTGTCAATGCATATTATATTTTCAACTATTGAGTTGCCTAATACATTAAGATTGCATACAGACAATATTTAAGCTGTCAATGCATATTATTCGTTGAACTAAAGAGTTGGCTAATACATAAGATTGCATACAGACAATATTTAAGCTGTCAATGCATATTATACGTTCAACTATTGAGTTGGGTAATACATCAAGATTGCATACAGACAATATTTAAGCTGTCAATGCATAGTATACGTTCAAATAAAGAGTTGGCTAATACATCAAGATTGCATACAGACAATATTTAAGCTGTCAATGCATGTTATACTATCAACTATTGAGTTGGCTAATACATCAAGATTGCATACAGACAATATTTAAGCTGTCAATACATGATATACGTTCAACTATTGAGTTGGCTAATACATCAAGATTGCATACAAACAATATTTAAGCTGTCAATGCATATTATACGTTCAACTAAAGAGTTGCCTAATACATCAAGATTGCATACAGACAATATTTAAGCTGTCAATGCATAGTATACGTTCAACTATTGAGTTGCCTAATACATCAAGATTGCATACAAACAATATTTAAGCTGTCAATGCATATTATACGTTCAACTATTGAGTTGGCTAATACATCAAGATTGCATACAGACAATATTTAAGCTGTCAATGCATATTATACGTTCAACTAAAGAGTTGCCTAATACATCACGATTGCATACAGACACTATTTAAGCTGTCAATGCATATTATACGTTCAACTAAAGAGTTGCCTAATACATCAAGATTGCATACAGACAATATTTAAGCTGTCAATGCATGTTATACTTTCAACTATTGAGTTGGCTAATACATCAAGATTGCATACAGACAATATTTAAGCTGTCAATTCATGATATACGTTCAACTATTGAGATGGCTAATACATCAAGATTGCATACAAACAATATTTAAGCTGTCAATGCATATTATACGTTCAACTAAAGAGTTGCCTAATACATCAATATTGCATACAGACAATATTTAAGCTGTCAATGCATATTATACGATCAACTATTGAGTTGCCTAATACATCAAGATTGCATACAGACAATATTTAAGCTGTCAATGCATATTATACGTTCAACTAAAGAGTTGGCTAATACATATTATTGCATACAGACAATATTTAAGCTGTCAATGCATATTATACGTTCAAATATTGAGTTGGGTAATACATCAAGATTGCATATAGACAATATTTAATCTGTCAATGCATGTTATATTTTCAACTATTGAGTTGCCTAATACATCAAGATTGCATATAGACAATATTT
>CM026397.1:54121497-54239180 GCA_014843695.1 Archivesica marissinica | reverse complement strand
ATTTTGTCCTAATGGTTGGCTATGGATTTTGTTCTAATGGTTGGCTATGGATTTTGTTTTAATGGTTGGCTATGGATTTTGTCCTAATGGTTGGCTATGGATTTTGTTCTAATGGGTGGCTATGGATTTTGTCCTAATGGGAGGCTATGGATTTTGTCCTAATGGGAGGCTATGGATTTTGTCCTAATGGGAGGCTATGGATTTTGTCCTAATGGGTGGCTATGGATTTTGTCCTAATGGGAGGCTATGGATTTTGTCGTAATGGGAGGCTATGGATTTTGTCCTAATGGGAGGCTATGGATTTTGTTCTAATGGGTGGCTATGGATTTTGTTTGGGTGGTTGGTTTTTTTTTGGGTGGTTGGTTTTGTTTTGGTGGTTGGTTTGTTGGGTGGATGGATTTTGTCCTAATGTGTGGCTATGTATTTTGTTCTAATGGGTGGCTATGGATTTTGTTCTAATGGTTGGCTATGGATTTTGTTTTAATGGGAGGCTATGGATTTTGTCCTAATGGGTGGCTATGTATTTTGTCCTAATGGGTGGCTATGGATTTTGTTCTAATGGGAGGCTATGGATTTTGTCCTAATGGGAGGCTATGGATTTTGTCCTAATGGGTGTCTATGGATTTTGTTCTAATTGGTGGCTATGTATTTTGTCCTAATGGGAGGCTATGGATTTTGTCGTAATGGGAGGCTATGGATTTTGTCCTAATGGTAGGCTATGGATTTTGTTTTAATGGGTGGCTATGGATTTTGTCCTAATGGGTGGCTATGGATTTTGTTCTAATGGGTGGCTATGGATTTTGCTCTAATGGGTGGCTGTGGTTTTAATGGGTGGCTATGGATTTTGTTATAATGGTTGGCTATGGATTTTGTCCTAATGGTTGGCTATGGATTTTGTCCTAATGGGTGGCTATGGATTTTGTCCTAATGGTTGGCTATGGATTTTGTCCTAATGGTTGGCTATGGATTTTGTCCTAATGGGTGGCTATGGATTTTGTCCTAATGGGTGGCTATGGATTTTGTCCTAATGGGTGGCTATGGATTTTGTCCTAATGGGAGGCTATGGATTTTGTCCTAATGGGTGGCTATGGATTTTGTCCTAATGGGTGGCTATGGATTTTGTCCTAATGGGTGGCTATGGATTTTGTCCTAATGGGAGGCTATGGATTTTGTCCTAATGGGAGGCTATGGATTTTGTCCTAATGGGAGGCTATGGATTTTGTTCTAATGGGTGGCTATGGATTTTGTTCTAATGGGAGGCTATGGATTTTGTCGTAATGGGTGGCTATGGATTTTGTCCTAATGGGTGGCTATGGATTTTGTTCTAATGGGTGGCTATGGATTTTGTTAATGGGTGGCTATGGATTTTGTTTAATGGTGGCTATGGATTTTGTTCTAATGGTGGCTATGGATTTTGTCCTAATGGGTGGCTATGTATTTTGTCCTAATGGTGGCTATGGATTTTGTTCTAATGGGTGGCTATGGATTTTGTTCTAATGGGTGGCTATGGTTTTAATGGGTGGCTTGGATTTTGTCTAATGATTGCTATGGATTTTGTTTTAATGGGTGGCTATGGATTTTGTCCTAATGGGTGGCTATGGATTTTGTTCTAATGGGTGGCTATGGATTTTGCTCTAATGGGTGGCTATGGTTTTAATGGGTGGCTATGGATTTTGTTATAATGGTTGGCTATGGATTTTGTCCTAATGGTTGGCTATGGATTTTGTCCTAATGGTGGCTATGGATTTTGTCCTAATGGATGGCTATGGATTTTGTCCTAATGGTTGGCTATGGATTTTGTCCTAATGGTTGGCTATGGATTTTGTCCTAATGGTTGGCTATGGATTTTGTCCTAATGGTTGGCTATGGAATTTGTCCTAATGGTTGGCTATGGATTTTGTCCTAATGGTTGGCTATGGATTTTGTCCTAATGGATGGCTATGGATTGTGTCCTAATGGGTGGCTATGGATTTTGTCCTAATGGGAGGCTATGGATTTTGTCCTAATGGGAGGCTATGGATTTTGTCCTAATGGGAGGCTATGGATTTTGTCCTAATGGGTGGCTATGGATTTTGTTCTAATGGGTGGCTATGGATTTTGTTCTAATGGATGGCTATGGATATTGTCCTAATGGGTGGCAATGGATTTTGTCCTAATGGGTGGCTATGGATTTTGTTCTAATGGGTGGCTGTGGATTTTGCTCTAATGGGTGGCTATGGTTTTAATGGGTGGCTATGGATTTTGTTCTAATGGGAGGCTATGGATTTTGTCCTAATGGGTGGCTATGGATTTTGTTCTAATGGGTGGCTATGGATTTTGCTCTAATGGGTGGCTATGCTTTTAATGGGTGGCTATGGATTTTGTTCTAATGGGTGGCTATGGATTTTGTTCTAATGGGTGGCTATGGATTTTGCTCTAATGGGTGGCTATGGTTTTAATGGGTGGCTATGGATTTTGTTCTAATGGGTGGCTATGGATTTTGTCCTAATGGGAGGCTATGGATTTTGTCCTAATGGGAGGCTATGGATTTGTCCTAATGGGAGGCTATGGATTTTGTCCTAATGGGTGGCTATGGATTTTGTCCTAATGGGTGGCTATGGATTTTGTCCTAATGGGAGGCTATGGATTTTGTCCTAATG
The DNA here is from genome assembly GCA_014843695.1 of Archivesica marissinica. NCBI lineage: Eukaryota > Metazoa > Mollusca > Bivalvia > Venerida > Vesicomyidae > Archivesica > Archivesica marissinica. The sequence continues at coordinate 54,236,541 of CM026397.1, read as the reverse complement.
CAAGGCTATGGATTTGGTCCTAATGGGAGGCTATGGATTTTGTTCTAATGGGTGGCAATGGATTTTGTCCTAATGGGTGGCTATGGATTTTGTCCTAATGGGAGGCTATGGATTTTGTCGTAATGGGAGGCTATGGATTTTGTCCTAATGGGAGGCTATGGATTTTGTTCTAATGGGTGGCTATGGATTTTGTCCTAATGGGTGGCTATGGATTTTGTTCTAATGGGTGGCTATGGATTTTGTTCTAATGGATGGCTATGGATTTTGTCCTAATGGGTGGCAATGTATTTTGTCCTAATGGGTGGCTATGGATTTTGTTCTAATGGGTGGCTATGGATTTTGTCCTAATGGTTGGCTATGGATTTTGTCCTAATGGATGGCTATGGATTTTGTCCTAATGGATGGCTATGTATTTTGTCCTAATGGGTGGCTATGGATTTTGTTCTAATGGGTGGCTATGGATTTTGCTCTAATGGGTGGCTGTGGTTTTAATGGGTGGCTATGGATTTTGTCCTAATGGTTGGCTATGGATTTTGTCCTAATGGATGGCTATGGATTTTGTCCTAATGGTTGGCTATGGATTTTGTCCTAATGGTTGGCTATGGATTTTGTCCTAATGGTTGGCTATGGATTTTGTCCTAATGGTTGGCTATGGAATTTGTCCTAATGGTTGGCTATGGATTTTGTCCTAATGGTTGGCTATGGATTTTGTCCTAATGGATGGCTATGGATTGTGTCCTAATGGGTGGCTATGGATTTTGTCCTAATGGGAGGCTATGGATTTTGTCCTAATGGGAGGCTATGGATTTTGTCCTAATGGGAGGCTATGGATGTTGTCCTAATGGGTGGCTATGGATTTTGTCCTAATGGGAGGCTATGGATTTTGTCGTAATGGGAGGCTATGGATTTTGTCCTAATGGGAGGCTATGGATTTTGTTCTAATGGGTGGCTATGGATTTTGTCCTAATGGGTGGCTATGGATTTTTTTCTAATGGGTGGCTATGGATTTTGTTCTAATGGATGGCTATGGATATTGTCCTAATGGGTGGCAATGGATTTTGTCCTAATCTGTGGCTATGGATTTTGTTCTAATGGGTGGCTATGGATTTTGCTCTAATGGGTGGCTATGGTTTTAATGGGTGGCTATGGATTTTGTTCTAATGATTGGCTATGGATTTTGTTTTAATGGGAGGCTATGGATTTTGTCCTAATGGGTGGCTATGGATTTTGTTCTAATGGGTGGCTATGGATTTTGTCCTAATGGGAGGCTATGGATTTTGTCCTAATGCGAGGCTATGGATTTGGTCCTAATGGGAGGCTATGGATTTTGTTCTAATTGGTGGCTATGGATTTTGTCCTAATGGGAGGCTATGGATTTTGTCGTAATGGGAGGCTATGGATTTTGTCCTAATGGGAGGCTATGGATTTTGTTCTAATCGGTGGCTATGGATTTTGTCCTAATGGGTCGCTATGGATTTTGTTCTAATGGGTGGCTATGGATTTTGTTCTAATGGATGGCTATGGATTTTGTCCTAATGGGTGGCAATGTATTTTGTCCTAATGGGTGGCTATGGATTTTGTTCTAATGGGTGGCTATGGATTGTGTTCTAATGGATGGCTATGGATATTGTCCTAATGGGTGGCAATGGATTTTGTCCTAATGGGTGGCTATGGATTTTGTTCTAATGGGTGGCTATGGATTTTGCTCTAATGGGTGGCTATGGTTTTAATGGGTGGCTATGGATTTTGTTCTAATGATTGGCTATGGATTTTGTTTTAATGGGAGGCTATGGATTTTGTCCTAATGGGTGGCTATGGATTTTGTTCTAATGGGTGGCTATGGATTTTGTCCTAATGGGAGGCTATGGATTTTGTCCTAATGCGAGGCTATGGATTTGGTCCTAATGGGAGGCTATGGATTTTGTTCTAATGGGTGGCTATGGATTTTGTCCTAATGGGTGGCTATGGATTTTGTCCAAATGGGAGGCTATGGATTTTGTCGTAATGGGAGGCTATGGATTTTGTCCTAATGGGAGGCTATGGATTTTGTTCTAATGGGTGGCTATGGATTTTGTCCTAATGGGTGGCTATGGATTTTGTTCTAATGGGTGGCTATGGATTTTGTTCTAATGGATGGCTATGGATTTTGTCCTAATGGGTGGCAATGTATTTTGTCCTAATGGGTGGCTATGGATTTTGTTCTAATGGGTGGCTATGGATTTTGCTCTAATGGGTGGCTATGGTTTTAATGGGTGGCTATGGATTTTGTTCTAATGAGTGGCTATGGATTTTGTTTTAATGGGAGGCTATGGATTTTGTCCTAATGGGTGGCTATGGATTTTGTTCTAATGGGTGGCTATGGATTTTGCTCTAATGGGTGGCTATGGTTTTAATGGGTGGCTATGGATTTTGTTCTAATGGGTGGCTATGGATTTTGTTTTAATGGGAAGCTATGGATTTTGTCCTAATGGGTGGCTATGGATTTTGTTTTAATGGAGGCTATGTATTTTGTCCTAATGGGAGGCTATGGATTTTGTCCTAATGGGAGGCTATGGATTTTGTCCTAATGGGTGGCTATGGATTTTGTCCTAATGGATGGCTATGGATTTTGTTTTAATGGGTGTCTATGGATTTTGTTCTAATGGGTGGCTATGGATTTGTTTTAATGGGAGGCTATGTATTTTGTCCTAATGGGAGGCTATGGATTTTGTCCTAATGGATGGCTATGGATTTTGTCCTAATGGATGGCTATGGATTTTGTCCTAATGGTTGGCTATGGATTTTGTCCTAATGGTTGGCTATGGATTTTGTCCTAATGAATGGCTATGGATTTTGTTTTAATGGGTGGCTATGGATTTTGTTCTAATGGTTGGCTATGGATTTTGTTTTAATGGGAGGCTATGTATTTTGTCCTAATGGGAGGCTATGGATTTTGTCCTAATGGATGGCTATGGATTTTGTCCTAATGGTTGGCTATGGATTTTGTCCTAATGGTTGGCTATGGATTTTGTCCTAATGGATGGCTATGAATTTTGTCCTAATGGATGGCTATGGATTTTGTCCTAATGGGTGGCTATGGATTTTGTTCTAATGTGTGGCTATGGATTTTGCTCTAATGGGTGGCTATGGTTTTAATGGGTGGCTATGGATTTTTTTCTAATGGGTGGCTATGGATTTTGTTTTAATGGGAGGCTATGGATTTTGTCCTAATGGGTGGCTATGGATTTTGTTTTAATGGAGGCTATGTATTTTGTCCTAATGGGAGGCTATGCATTTTGTCCTAATGGGAGGATATGGATTTTGTCCTAATGGGAGGCTATGAATGTTGTCCTAATGGGTGGCTATGAATTTTGTCCTAATGGGAGGCTATGAATTTTGTCCTAATGGGTGGCTATGGATTTTGTCCTAATGGATGGCTATGGATTTTGTATTAATGGGTGTCTTTGGATTTTGTTCTAATGGGTGGCTATGGATTTTGTTTTAATGGGAGGCTATGTATTTTATCCTAATGGGAGGCTATGGATTTTGTCCTAATGGATGGCTATGGATTTTGTCCTAATGGATGGCTATGGATTGTGTCCTAATGGTTGGCTATGGATTTTGTCCTAATGGTTGGCTATGGATTTTGTTCTAATGGGTGGCTATGGATTTTGTTTTAATGGGAGGCTATGTATTTTGTCCTAATGGGTGGCTATGTATTTTGTCCTAATGGGTGGCTATGGATTTTGTTCTAATGGGAGGCTATGTATTTTGTCCTAATGGGAGGCTATGGATTTTGTCCTAATGGGTGGCTATGGATTTTGTTCTAATGGGAGGCTATGTATTTTGTCCTAATGGGAGGCTATGGATTTTGTCCTAATGGGTGGCTATGGATTTTGTCCTAATGGGAGGCTATGGATTTTGTCCTAATGGATGGCTATGGATTTTGTCCTAATGGTTGGCTATGGATTTTGTCCTAATGGTTGGCTATGGATTTTGTATTAATGGGTGTCTATGGATTTTGTTCTAATGGGTGGCTATGGATTTTGTTTTAATGGGAGGCTATGTATTTTGCTCTAATGGGTGGCTATGGATTTTGCTCTAATGGGTGGCTATGGATTTTGTTCTAATGAGTGGCTATGGGTTTTGTTTTAATGGGAGGCTATGGATTTTGTCCTAATGGGTGGCCATGGATTTTGTCCTAATGGGTGGCTATGGATTTTGTTCTAATGGGTGGCTATGGATTTTGCTCTAATGGGTGGCTATGGTTTTAATGGGTGGCTATGGATTTTGTTCTAATGGGTGGCTATGGATTTTGTCCTAATGGGTGGCTATGGATTTTGTCCTAATGGTTGGCTATGGATTTTGTCCTAATGGTGGCTATGGATTTTGTCCTAATGGTTGGCTATGGATTTTGTCCTAATGGTTGGCTATGGATTTTGTCCTAATGGGTGGCTATGGATTTTGTCCTAATGGGTGGCTATGGATTTTGTCCTAATGGGTGGCTATGGATTTTGTCCTAATGGGAGGCTATGGATTTTGTTCTAATGGGTGGCTATGGATTTTGTCCTAATGGGAGGCTATGGATTTTGTCCTAATGGGAGGCTATGGATTTGTCCTAATGGGAGGCTATGGATTTTGTTCTAATGGTGGCTATGGATTTTGTCCTAATGGGAGGCTATGGATTTGTCCTAATGGAGGCTATGGATTTTGTCCTAATGGGAGGCTATGGATTTTGTTCTAATGGGTGGCTATGGATTTTGTCCTAATGGGTGGCTATGGATTTTGTTCTAATGGGTGGCTATGGATTTTGTTCTAATGGATGGCTATGGATTTTGTCCTAATGGGTGGCTATGGATTTTGTCCTAATGGGTGGCTATGGATTTTGTTCTAATGGGTGGCTATGGATTTTGTTCTAATGGATGGCTATGGATTTTGTCCTAATGGGTGGCTATGGTTTGTTAATGGGTGGCTATGGATTTTGTTCTAATGGGTGGCTATGGATTTTGTCTAATGGGTGGCTATGGTTTAATGGTGGCTATGGATTTTGTTCTAATGTTGGCTATGGATTTTGTTTTAATGGGAGGCTATGGATTTTGTCCTAATGGGTGGCTATGGATTTTGTTCTAATGGGTGGCTATGGATTTTGTCCTAATGGGAGGCTATGGATTTTGTCCTAATGCGAGGCTATGGATTTGGTCCTAATGGGAGGCTATGGATTTTGTCCTAATGGGTGGCTATGGATTTTGTCCTAATGGGTGGCTATGGATTTTGTCCTAATGGGAGGCTATGGATTTTGTCGTAATGGGAGGCTATGGATTTTGTCCTAATGGGAGGCTATGGATTTTGTTCTAATGGGTGGCTATGGATTTTGTCCTAATGGGTGGCTATGGATTTTGTTCTAATGGGTGGCTATGGATTTTGTTCTAATGGTGGCTATGGATTTTGTCCTAATGGGTGGCTATGGATTTTGTCCTAATGGGTGGCTATGGATTTTGTTCTAATGGGTGGCTATGGATTTTGCTCTAATGGGTGGCTATGGTTTTAATGGTGGCTATGGATTTTGTTCTAATGATGGCTATGGATTTTGTTTTAATGGGTGGCTATGGATTTTGTCCTAATGGGTGGCTATGGATTTTGTTCTAATGGGTGGCTATGGATTTTGCTCTAATGGGTGGCTATGGTTTTAATGGGTGGCTATGGATTTTGTTCTAATGGGTGGCTATGGATTTTGTTCTAATGGGAGGCTATGGATTTTGTCCTAATGGGTGGCTATGGATTTTGTTTAATGGTTCCTAATGGTGGCTATGGATTTTGTCCTAATGGTTGGCTATGGATTTTGTCCTAATGGTTGGCTATGGATTTTGTCCTAATGGATGGCTATGGATTTTGTTTTAATGGGTGGCTATGGATTTTGTTCTAATGGGTGGCTATGGTTTGTTTTAATGGGAGGCTATGTATTTTGTCCTAATGGGAGGCTATGGATTTTGTCCTAATGGATGGCTATGGATTTTGTCCTAATGGTTGGCTATGGATTTTGTCCTAATGGTTGGCTATGGATTTTGTCCTAATGGATGGCTATGAATTTTGTCCTAATGGATGGCTATGGATTTTGTCCTAATGGGTGGCTATGGATTTTGTTCTAATGTGTGGCTATGGATTTTGCTCTAATGGGTGGCTATGGTTTTAATGGGTGGCTATGGATTTTTTTCTAATGGGTGGCTATGGATTTTGTTTTAATGGGAGGCTATGGATTTTGTCCTAATGGGTGGCTATGGATTTTGTTTTAATGGAGGCTATGTATTTTGTCCTAATGGGAGGCTATGCATTTTGTCCTAATGGGAGGATATGGATTTTGTCCTAATGGGAGGCTATGAATGTTGTCCTAATGGGTGGCTATGAATTTTGTCCTAATGGGAGGCTATGAATTTTGTCCTAATGGGTGGCTATGGATTTTGTCCTAATGGATGGCTATGGATTTTGTATTAATGGGTGTCTTTGGATTTTGTTCTAATGGGTGGCTATGGATTTTGTTTTAATGGGAGGCTATGTATTTTATCCTAATGGGAGGCTATGGATTTTGTCCTAATGGATGGCTATGGATTTTGTCCTAATGGATGGCTATGGATTGTGTCCTAATGGTTGGCTATGGATTTTGTCCTAATGGTTGGCTATGGATTTTGTTCTAATGGGTGGCTATGGATTTTGTTTTAATGGGAGGCTATGTATTTTGTCCTAATGGGTGGCTATGTATTTTGTCCTAATGGGTGGCTATGGATTTTGTTCTAATGGGAGGCTATGTATTTTGTCCTAATGGGAGGCTATGGATTTTGTCCTAATGGGTGGCTATGGATTTTGTTCTAATGGGAGGCTATGTATTTTGTCCTAATGGGAGGCTATGGATTTTGTCCTAATGGGAGGCTATGGATTTTGTCCTAATGGGTGGCTATGGATTTTGTCCTAATGGTTGGCTATGGATTTTGTTTGGTTGGCTATGGATTTTGTTTAATGGGTGTCTATGGATTTTGTTCTAATGGGTGGCTATGGATTTTGTTTTAATGGGGGCTTGTATTTTGTCTAATGGGTGGCTATGGATTTTGCTCTAATGGGTGGCTATGGATTTTGTTCTAATGGGTGGCTATGGATTTTGTTCTAATGGGAGGCTATGGATTTTGTCCTAATGGGTGGCATGGATTTTGTCCTAATGGGTGGCTATGGATTTTGTTCTAATGGGTGGCTATGGATTTTGCTCTAATGGGTGGCTATGGTTTTAATGGGTGGCTATGGATTTTGTTCTAATGGGTGGCTATGGATTTTGTTTTAATGGGAGGCTATGGATTTTGTCCTAATGGTGGCTATGGATTTTGTCCTAATGGGTGGCTATGGATTTTGTCCTAATGGTTGGCTATGGATTTTGTCCTAATGGTTGGCTATGGATTTTGTCCTAATGGTTGGCTATGGATTTTGTCCTAATGGTTGGCTATGGATTTTGTCCTAATGGTTGGCTATGGATTTTGTCCTAATGGTTGGCTATGGATTTTGTCCTAATGGTTGGCTATGGATTTTGTCCTAATGGTTGGCTATGGATTTTGTCCTAATGGAAGGCTATGGATTTTGTCCTAATGGGTGGCTATGGATTTTGTCCTAATGGGTGGCTATGGATTTTGTCCTAATGGGAGGCTATGGATTTTGTCCTAATGGGAGGCTATGGATTTTGTCCTAATGGGTGGCTATGGATTTTGTCCTAATGGGTGGCTATGATTTTGTCCTAATGGGTGGCTATGGATTTTGTCCTAATGGGTGGCTATGGATTTTGTTCTAATGGATGGCTATGGATTTTGTCCTAATGGTGGCTATGGATTTTGTCCTAATGGGTTTGTTCTAATGGGTGGCTATGGATTTTGTTCTAATGGGTGGCTATGGATTTTGCTCTAATGGGTGGCTATGGATTTTGCTCTAATGGGTGGCTATGGATTTTGTTCTAATGAGTGGCTATGGGTTTTGTTTTAATGGGAGGCTATGGATTTTGTCCTAATGGGTGGCCATGGATTTTGTCCTAATGGGTGGCTATGGATTTTGTTCTAATGGGTGGCTATGGATTTTGCTCTAATGGGTGGCTATGGTTTTAATGGGTGGCTATGGATTTTGTTCTAATGGGTGGCTATGGATTTTGTTTTAATGGGAGGCTATGGATTTTGTCCTAATGGATGGCTATGGATTTTGTCCTAATGGATGGCTATGGATTTTGTCCTAATGGTTGGCTATGGATTTTGTCCTAATGGTTGGCTATGGATTTTGTCCTAATGGTTGGCTATGGATTTTGTCCTAATGGTTGGCTATGGATTTTGTCCTAATGGTTGGCTATGGATTTTGTCCTAATGGTTGGCTATGGATTTTGTCCTAATGGTTGGCTATGGATTTTGTCCTAATGGTTGGCTATGGATTTTGTCCTAATGGTTGGCTATGGATTTTGTCCTAATGGAAGGCTATGGATTTTGTCCTAATGGGTGGCTATGGATTTTGTCCTAATGGGAGGCTATGGATTTTGTCGTAATGGGAGGCTATGGATTTTGTCCTAATGGGAGGCTATGGATTTTGTTCTAATGGGTGGCTATGGATTTTGTCCTAATGGGTGGCTATGGATTTTGTTCTAATGGGTGGCTATGGATTTTGTTCTAATGGATGGCTATGGATATTGTCCTAATGGGTGGCAATGGATTTTGTCCTAATGGGTGGCTATGGATTTTGTTCTAATGGGTGGCTGTGGATTTTGCTCTAATGGGTGGCTATGGTTTTAATGGGTGGCTATGGATTTTGTTCTAATGGGAGGCTATGGATTTTGTCCTAATGGGTGGCTATGGATTTTGTTCTAATGGGTGGCTATGGATTTTGCTCTAATGGGTGGCTATGCTTTTAATGGGTGGCTATGGATTTTGTTCTAATGGGTGGCTATGGATTTTGTTCTAATGGGTGGCTATGGATTTTGCTCTAATGGGTGGCTATGGTTTTAATGGGTGGCTATGGATTTTGTTCTAATGGGTGGCTATGGATTTTGTCCTAATGGGAGGCTATGGATTTTGTCCTAATGGGAGGCTATGGATTTGTCCTAATGGGAGGCTATGGATTTTGTCCTAATGGGTGGCTATGGATTTTGTCCTAATGGGTGGCTATGGATTTTGTCCTAATGGGAGGCTATGGATTTTGTCCTAATGCAAGGCTATGGATTTGGTCCTAATGGGAGGCTATGGATTTTGTTCTAATGGGTGGCAATGGATTTTGTCCTAATGGGTGGCTATGGATTTTGTCCTAATGGGAGGCTATGGATTTTGTCGTAATGGGAGGCTATGGATTTTGTCCTAATGGGAGGCTATGGATTTTGTTCTAATGGGTGGCTATGGATTTTGTCCTAATGGGTGGCTATGGATTTTGTTCTAATGGGTGGCTATGGATTTTGTTCTAATGGATGGCTATGGATTTTGTCCTAATGGGTGGCAATGTATTTTGTCCTAATGGGTGGCTATGGATTTTGTTCTAATGGGTGGCTATGGATTTTGTCCTAATGGTTGGCTATGGATTTTGTCCTAATGGATGGCTATGGATTTTGTCCTAATGGATGGCTATGTATTTTGTCCTAATGGGTGGCTATGGATTTTGTTCTAATGGGTGGCTATGGATTTTGCTCTAATGGGTGGCTGTGGTTTTAATGGGTGGCTATGGATTTTGTTATAATGGTTGGCTATGGATTTTGTCCTAATGGTTGGCTATGGATTTTGTCCTAATGGTTGGCTATGGATTTTGTCCTAATGGATGGCTATGGATTTTGTCCTAATGGTTGGCTATGGATTTTGTCCTAATGGTTGGCTATGGATTTTGTCCTAATGGTTGGCTATGGATTTTGTCCTAATGGTTGGCTATGGATTTTGTCCTAATGGTGCTATGGATTTTGTCCTAATGGTGGCTATGGATTTTGTCCTAATGGGTGGCTATGGATTTTGTCCTAATGGGAGGCTATGGATTTTGTCCTAATGGAGGGCTATGGATTTTGTCCTAATGGGAGGCTATGGATTTTGTCCTAATGGGTGGCTATGGATTTTGTCCTAATGGGGGCTATGGATTTTGTCGTATGGGAGGCTGTTTTGTCCTAATGGAGGCTATGGATTTTGTTCTAATGGGTGGCTATGGATTTTGTCCTAATGGGTGGCTATGGATTTTGTTCTAATGGGTGGCTATGGATTTTGTTCTAATGGTGGCTATGGATTTTGTCCTAATGGGTGGCAATGGATTTTGTCCTAATCTGTGGCTATGGATTTTGTTCTAATGGGTGGCTATGGATTTTGCTCTAATGGGTGGCTATGGTTTTAATGGGTGGCTATGGATTTTGTTCTAATGATTGGCTATGGATTTTGTTTTAATGGGAGGCTATGGATTTTGTCCTAATGGGTGGCTATGGATTTTGTTCTAATGGGTGGCTATGGATTTTGTCCTAATGGGAGGCTATGGATTTTGTCCTAATGCGAGGCTATGGATTTGGTCCTAATGGGAGGCTATGGATTTTGTTCTAATTGGTGGCTATGGATTTTGTCCTAATGGGAGGCTATGGATTTTGTCGTAATGGGAGGCTATGGATTTTGTCCTAATGGGAGGCTATGGATTTTGTTCTAATCGGTGGCTATGGATTTTGTCCTAATGGGTCGCTATGGATTTTGTTCTAATGGGTGGCTATGGATTTTGTTCTAATGGATGGCTATGGATTTTGTCCTAATGGGTGGCAATGTATTTTGTCCTAATGGGTGGCTATGGATTTTGTTCTAATGGGTGGCTATGGATTGTGTTCTAATGGATGGCTATGGATATTGTCCTAATGGGTGGCAATGGATTTTGTCCTAATGGGTGGCTATGGATTTTGTTCTAATGGGTGGCTATGGATTTTGCTCTAATGGGTGGCTATGGTTTTAATGGGTGGCTATGGATTTTGTTCTAATGATTGGCTATGGATTTTGTTTTAATGGGAGGCTATGGATTTTGTCCTAATGGGTGGCTATGGATTTTGTTCTAATGGGTGGCTATGGATTTTGTCCTAATGGGAGGCTATGGATTTTGTCCTAATGCGAGGCTATGGATTTGGTCCTAATGGGAGGCTATGGATTTTGTCCTAATGGGTGGCTATGGATTTTGTCCTAATGGGTGGCTATGGATTTTGTCCAAATGGGAGGCTATGGATTTTGTCGTAATGGGAGGCTATGGATTTTGTCCTAATGGGAGGCTATGGATTTTGTTCTAATGGGTGGCTATGGATTTTGTCCTAATGGGTGGCTATGGATTTTGTTCTAATGGGTGGCTATGGATTTTGTTCTAATGGATGGCTATGGATTTTGTCCTAATGGGTGGCAATGTATTTTGTCCTAATGGGTGGCTATGGATTTTGTTCTAATGGGTGGCTATGGATTTTGCTCTAATGGGTGGCTATGGTTTTAATGGGTGGCTATGGATTTTGTTCTAATGAGTGGCTATGGATTTTGTCCTAATGGGAGGCTATGGATTTTGTCCTAATGGGTGGCTATGGATTTTGTTCTAATGGGGGCTATGGATTTTGTTCTAATGGGTGGCTATGGTTTTAATGGGTGGCTATGGATTTTGTTCTAATGGGTGGCTATGGATTTTGTTTTAATGGGAAGCTATGGATTTTGTCCTAATGGGTGGCTATGGATTTTGTTTTAATGGAGGCTATGTATTTTGTCCTAATGGGTGGCTATGGATTTTGTCCTAATGGGAGGCTATGGATTTTGTCCTAATGGGTGGCAATGTATTTTGTCCTAATGGGTGGCTATGGATTTTGTTCTAATGGGTGGCTATGTATTTTGTCCTAATGGTTGGCTATGGATTTTGTCCTAATGGATGGCTATGGATTTTGTCCTAATGGATGGCTATGTATTTTGTCCTAATGGGTGGCTATGGATTTTGTTCTAATGGGTGGCTATGGATTTTGCTCTAATGGGTGGCTGTGGTTTTAATGGGTGGCTATGGATTTTGTCCTAATGGTTGGCTATGGATTTTGTCCTAATGGATGGCTATGGATTTTGTCCTAATGGTTGGCTATGGATTTTGTCCTAATGGTTGGCTATGGATTTTGTCCTAATGGTTGGCTATGGATTTTGTCCTAATGGTTGGCTATGGAATTTGTCCTAATGGTTGGCTATGGATTTTGTCCTAATGGTTGGCTATGGATTTTGTCCTAATGGATGGCTATGGATTGTGTCCTAATGGGTGGCTATGGATTTTGTCCTAATGGGAGGCTATGGATTTTGTCCTAATGGGAGGCTATGGATTTTGTCCTAATGGGAGGCTATGGATGTTGTCCTAATGGGTGGCTATGGATTTTGTCCTAATGGGAGGCTATGGATTTTGTCGTAATGGGAGGCTATGGATTTTGTCCTAATGGGAGGCTATGGATTTTGTTCTAATGGGTGGCTATGGATTTTGTCCTAATGGGTGGCTATGGATTTTTTTCTAATGGGTGGCTATGGATTTTGTTCTAATGGATGGCTATGGATATTGTCCTAATGGGTGGCAATGGATTTTGTCCTAATCTGTGGCTATGGATTTTGTTCTAATGGGTGGCTATGGATTTTGCTCTAATGGGTGGCTATGGTTTTAATGGGTGGCTATGGATTTTGTTCTAATGATTGGCTATGGATTTTGTTTTAATGGGAGGCTATGGATTTTGTCCTAATGGGTGGCTATGGATTTTGTTCTAATGGGTGGCTATGGATTTTGTCCTAATGGGAGGCTATGGATTTTGTCCTAATGCGAGGCTATGGATTTGGTCCTAATGGGAGGCTATGGATTTTGTTCTAATTGGTGGCTATGGATTTTGTCCTAATGGGAGGCTATGGATTTTGTCGTAATGGGAGGCTATGGATTTTGTCCTAATGGGAGGCTATGGATTTTGTTCTAATCGGTGGCTATGGATTTTGTCCTAATGGGTGGCTATGGATTTTGTTCTAATGGGTGGCTATGGATTTTGTTCTAATGGATGGCTATGGATTTTGTCCTAATGGGTGGCAATGTATTTTGTCCTAATGGGTGGCTATGGATTTTGTTCTAATGGGTGGCTATGGATTGTGTTCTAATGGATGGCTATGGATATTGTCCTAATGGGTGGCAATGGATTTTGTCCTAATGGGTGGCTATGGATTTTGTTCTAATGGGTGGCTATGGATTTTGCTCTAATGGGTGGCTATGGTTTTAATGGGTGGCTATGGATTTTGTTCTAATGATTGGCTATGGATTTTGTTTTAATGGGAGGCTATGGATTTTGTCCTAATGGGTGGCTATGGATTTTGTTCTAATGGGTGGCTATGGATTTTGTCCTAATGGGAGGCTATGGATTTTGTCCTAATGCGAGGCTATGGATTTGGTCCTAATGGGAGGCTATGGATTTTGTTCTAATGGGTGGCTATGGATTTTGTCCTAATGGGTGGCTATGGATTTTGTCCAAATGGGAGGCTATGGATTTTGTCGTAATGGGAGGCTATGGGTTTTGTCCTAATGGGAGGCTATGGATTTTGTTCTAATGGGTGGCTATGGATTTTGTCCTAATGGGTGGCTATGGATTTTGTTCTAATGGGTGGCTATGGATTTTGTTCTAATGGATGGCTATGGATTTTGTCCTAATGGGTGGCAATGTATTTTGTTCTAATGGGTGGATATGGATTTTGCTCTAATGGTTGGCTATGGTTTTAATGGGTGGCTATGGATTTTGTTCTAATGAGTGGCTATGGATTTTGTTTTAATGGGAGGCTATGGATTTTGTCCTAATGGGTGGCTATGGATTTTGTTCTAATGGGTGGCTATGGATTTTGCTCTAATGGGTGGCTATGGTTTTAATGGGTGGCTATGGATTTTGTTCTAATGGGTGGCTATGGATTTTGTTTTAATGGGAAGCTATGGATTTTGTCCTAATGGGTGGCTATGGATTTTGTTTTAATGGAGGCTATGTATTTTGTCCTAATGGGAGGCTATGGATTTTGTCCTAATGGGAGGCTATGGATTTTGTCCTAATGGGTGGCTATGGATTTTGTCCTAATGGATGGCTATGGATTTTGTTTTAATGGGTGTCTATGGATTTTGTTCTAATGGGTGGCTATGGATTTGTTTTAATGGGAGGCTATGTATTTTGTCCTAATGGGAGGCTATGGATTTTGTCCTAATGGATGGCTATGGATTTTGTCCTAATGGATGGCTATGGATTTTGTCCTAATGGTTGGCTATGGATTTTGTCCTAATGGTTGGCTATGGATTTTGTCCTAATGAATGGCTATGGATTTTGTTTTAATGGGTGGCTATGGATTTTGTTCTAATGGTTGGCTATGGATTTTGTTTTAATGGGAGGCTATGTATTTTGTCCTAATGGGAGGCTATGGATTTTGTCCTAATGGATGGCTATGGATTTTGTCCTAATGGTTGGCTATGGATTTTGTCCTAATGGTTGGCTATGGATTTTGTCCTAATGGATGGCTATGAATTTTGTCCTAATGGATGGCTATGGATTTTGTCCTAATGGGTGGCTATGGATTTTGTTCTAATGTGTGGCTATGGATTTTGCTCTAATGGGTGGCTATGGTTTTAATGGGTGGCTATGGATTTTTTTCTAATGGGTGGCTATGGATTTTGTTTTAATGGGAGGCTATGGATTTTGTCCTAATGGGTGGCTATGGATTTTGTTTTAATGGAGGCTATGTATTTTGTCCTAATGGGAGGCTATGCATTTTGTCCTAATGGGAGGATATGGATTTTGTCCTAATGGGAGGCTATGAATGTTGTCCTAATGGGTGGCTATGAATTTTGTCCTAATGGGAGGCTATGAATTTTGTCCTAATGGGTGGCTATGGATTTTGTCCTAATGGATGGCTATGGATTTTGTATTAATGGGTGTCTTTGGATTTTGTTCTAATGGGTGGCTATGGATTTTGTTTTAATGGGAGGCTATGTATTTTATCCTAATGGGAGGCTATGGATTTTGTCCTAATGGATGGCTATGGATTTTGTCCTAATGGATGGCTATGGATTGTGTCCTAATGGTTGGCTATGGATTTTGTCCTAATGGTTGGCTATGGATTTTGTTCTAATGGGTGGCTATGGATTTTGTTTTAATGGGAGGCTATGTATTTTGTCCTAATGGGTGGCTATGTATTTTGTCCTAATGGGTGGCTATGGATTTTGTTCTAATGGGAGGCTATGTATTTTGTCCTAATGGGAGGCTATGGATTTTGTCCTAATGGGTGGCTATGGATTTTGTTCTAATGGGAGGCTATGTATTTTGTCCTAATGGGAGGCTATGGATTTTGTCCTAATGGGTGGCTATGGATTTTGTCCTAATGGGAGGCTATGGATTTTGTCCTAATGGATGGCTATGGATTTTGTCCTAATGGTTGGCTATGGATTTTGTCCTAATGGTTGGCTATGGATTTTGTCCTAATGGTTGGCTATGGATTTTGTATTAATGGGTGTCTATGGATTTTGTTCTAATGGGTGGCTATGGATTTTGTTTTAATGGGAGGCTATGTATTTTGCTCTAATGGGTGGCTATGGATTTTGCTCTAATGGGTGGCTATGGATTTTGTTCTAATGAGTGGCTATGGGTTTTGTTTTAATGGGAGGCTATGGATTTTGTCCTAATGGGTGGCCATGGATTTTGTCCTAATGGGTGGCTATGGATTTTGTTCTAATGGGTGGCTATGGATTTTGCTCTAATGGGTGGCTATGGTTTTAATGGGTGGCTATGGATTTTGTTCTAATGGGTGGCTATGGATTTTGCTCTAATGGGTGGCTATGGTTTTAATGGGTGGCTATGGATTTTGTTCTAATGGGTGGCTATGGATTTTGTTTTAATGGGAGGCTATGGATTTTGTCCTAATGGATGGCTATGGATTTTGTCCTAATGGATGGCTATGGATTTTGTCCTAATGGTTGGCTATGGATTTTGTCCTAATGGTTGGCTATGGATTTTGTCCTAATGGTTGGCTATGGATTTTGTCCGAATGGTTGGCTATGGATTTTGTCCTAATGGTTGGCTATGGATTTTGTCCTAATGGTTGGCTATGGATTTTGTCCTAATGGGTGGCTATGGATTTTGTCCTAATGGGTGGCTATGGATTTTGTCCTAATGGGAGGCTATGGATTTTGTCTAATGGGAGGCTATGGATTTTGTCCTAATGGGAGGCTATGGATTTTGTTCTAATGGGTGGCTATGGATTTTGTCCTAATGGGTGGCTATGGATTTTGTTCTAATGGGTGGCTATGGATTTTGTTCTAATGGATGGCTATGGATTTTGTCCTAATGGGTGGCAATGTATTTTGTCCTAATGGGTGGCTATGGATTTTGTTCTAATGGGTGGCTATGGATTTTGTTCTAATGGATGGCTATGGATATTGTCCTAATGGGTGGCAATGGATTTTGTCCTAATGGGTGGCTATGGATTTTGTTCTAATGGGTGGCTATGGATTTTGCTCTAATGGGTGGCTATGGTTTTAATGGGTGGCTATGGATTTTGTTCTAATGATTGGCTATGGATTTTGTTTTAATGGGAGGCTATGGATTTTGTCCTAATGGGTGGCTATGGATTTTGTTCTAATGGGTGGCTATGGATTTTGTCCTAATGGGAGGCTATGGATTTTGTCCTAATGCGAGGCTATGGATTTGGTCCTAATGGGAGGCTATGGATTTTGTCCTAATGGGTGGCTATGGATTTTGTCCTAATGGGTGGCTATGGATTTTGTCCAAATGGGAGGCTATGGATTTTGTCGTAATGGGAGGCTATGGATTTTGTCCTAATGGGAGGCTATGGATTTTGTTCTAATGGGTGGCTATGGATTTTGTCCTAATGGGTGGCTATGGATTTTGTTCTAATGGGTGGCTATGGATTTTGTTCTAATGGATGGCTATGGATTTTGTCCTAATGGGTGCATGTTTTTCCTAATGGGTGGCTATGGATTTTGTTCTAATGGGTGGCTATGGATTTTGCTCTAATGGGTGGCTATGGTTTTAATGGGTGGCTATGGATTTTGTTCTAATGAGTGGCTATGGATTTTGTTTTAATGGGAGGCTATGGATTTTGTCCTAATGGGTGGCTATGGATTTTGTTCTAATGGGTGGCTATGGATTTTGCTCTAATGGGTGGCTATGGTTTTAATGGGTGGCTATGGATTTTGTTCTAATGGGTGGCTATGGATTTTGTTTTAATGGGAAGCTATGGATTTTGTCCTAATGGGTGGCTATGGATTTTGTTTTAATGGAGGCTATGTATTTTGTCCTAATGGGAGGCTATGGATTTTGTCCTAATGGGAGGCTATGGATTTTGTCCTAATGGGTGGCTATGGATTTTGTCCTAATGGATGGCTATGGATTTTGTTTTAATGGGTGTCTATGGATTTTGTTCTAATGGGTGGCTATGGATTTGTTTTAATGGGAGGCTATGTATTTTGTCCTAATGGGAGGCTATGGATTTTGTCCTAATGGATGGCTATGGATTTTGTCCTAATGGTTGGCTATGGATTTTGTCCTAATGGTTGGCTATGGATTTTGTCCTAATGGATGGCTATGAATTTTGTCCTAATGGATGGCTATGGATTTTGTCCTAATGGGTGGCTATGGATTTTGTTCTAATGTGTGGCTATGGATTTTGCTCTAATGGGTGGCTATGGTTTTAATGGGTGGCTATGGATTTTTTTCTAATGGGTGGCTATGGATTTTGTTTTAATGGGAGGCTATGGATTTTGTCCTAATGGGTGGCTATGGATTTTGTTTTAATGGAGGCTATGTATTTTGTCCTAATGGGAGGCTATGCATTTTGTCCTAATGGGAGGATATGGATTTTGTCCTAATGGGAGGCTATGAATGTTGTCCTAATGGGTGGCTATGAATTTTGTCCTAATGGGAGGCTATGAATTTTGTCCTAATGGGTGGCTATGGATTTTGTCCTAATGGATGGCTATGGATTTTGTATTAATGGGTGTCTTTGGATTTTGTTCTAATGGGTGGCTATGGATTTTGTTTTAATGGGAGGCTATGTATTTTATCCTAATGGGAGGCTATGGATTTTGTCCTAATGGATGGCTATGGATTTTGTCCTAATGGATGGCTATGGATTGTGTCCTAATGGTTGGCTATGGATTTTGTCCTAATGGTTGGCTATGGATTTTGTTCTAATGGGTGGCTATGGATTTTGTTTTAATGGGAGGCTATGTATTTTGTCCTAATGGGTGGCTATGTATTTTGTCCTAATGGGTGGCTATGGATTTTGTTCTAATGGGAGGCTATGTATTTTGTCCTAATGGGAGGCTATGGATTTTGTCCTAATGGGTGGCTATGGATTTTGTTCTAATGGGAGGCTATGTATTTTGTCCTAATGGGAGGCTATGGATTTTGTCCTAATGGGAGGCTATGGATTTTGTCCTAATGGATGGCTATGGATTTTGTCCTAATGGTTGGCTATGGATTTTGTCCTAATGGTTGGCTATGGATTTTGTATTAATGGGTGTCTATGGATTTTGTTCTAATGGGTGGCTATGGATTTTGTTTTAATGGGAGGCTATGTATTTTGCTCTAATGGGTGGCTATGGATTTTGCTCTAATGGGTGGCTATGGATTTTGTTCTAATGAGTGGCTATGGGTTTTGTTTTAATGGGAGGCTATGGATTTTGTCCTAATGGGTGGCCATGGATTTTGTCCTAATGGGTGGCTATGGATTTTGTTCTAATGGGTGGCTATGGATTTTGCTCTAATGGGTGGCTATGGTTTTAATGGGTGGCTATGGATTTTGTTCTAATGGGTGGCTATGGATTTTGTTTTAATGGGAGGCTATGGATTTTGTCCTAATGGATGGCTATGGATTTTGTCCTAATGGATGGCTATGGATTTTGTCCTAATGGTTGGCTATGGATTTTGTCCTAATGGTTGGCTATGGATTTTGTCCTAATGGTTGGCTATGGATTTTGTCCGAATGGTTGGCTATGGATTTTGTCCTAATGGTTGGCTATGGATTTTGTCCTAATGGTTGGCTATGGATTTTGTCCTAATGGTTGGCTATGGATTTTGCCCTAATGGTTGGCTATGGATTTTGTCCTAATGGAAGGCTATGGATTTTGTCCTAATGGGTGGCTATGGATTTTGTCCTAATGGGAGGCTATGGATTTTGTCGTAATGGGAGGCTATGGAGTTTGTCCTAATGGGAGGCTATGGATTTTGTTCTAATGGGTGGCTATGGATTTTGTCCTAATGGGTGGCTATGGATTTTGTTCTAATGGGTGGCTATGGATTTTGTTTTAATGGGAGGCTATGTATTTTGCTCTAATGGGTGGCTATGGATTTTGCTCTAATGGGTGGCTATGGATTTTGTTCTAATGAGTGGCTATGGGTTTTGTTTTAATGGGAGGCTATGGATTTTGTCCTAATGGGTGGCCATGGATTTTGTCCTAATGGGTGGCTATGGATTTTGTTCTAATGGGTGGCTATGGATTTTGCTCTAATGGGTGGCTATGGTTTTAATGGGTGGCTATGGATTTTGTTCTAATGGGTGGCTATGGATTTTGTTTTAATGGGAGGCTATGGATTTTGTCCTAATGGATGGCTATGGATTTTGTCCTAATGGATGTCTATGGATTTTGTCCTAATGGTTGGCTATGGATTTTGTCCTAATGGTTGGCTATGGATTTTGTCCTAATGGTTGGCTATGGATTTTGTCCGAATGGTTGGCTATGGATTTTGTCCTAATGGTTGGCTATGGATTTTGTCCTAATGGTTGGCTATGGATTTTGTCCTAATGGTTGGCTATGGATTTTGTCCTAATGGTTGGCTATGGATTTTGTCCTAATGGTTGGCTATGGATTTTGTCCTAATGGAAGGCTATGGATTTTGTCCTAATGGGTGGCTATGGATTTTGTCCTAATGGGAGGCTATGGATTTTGTCGTAATGGGAGGCTATGGAGTTTGTCCTAATGGGAGGCTATGGATTTTGTTCTAATGGGTGGCTATGGATTTTGTCCTAATGGGTGGCTATGGATTTTGTTCTAATGGGTGGCTATGGATTTTGTTCTAATGGATGGCTATGGATATTGTCCTAATGGGTGGCAATGGATTTTGTCCTAATGGGTGGCTATGGATTTTGTTCTAATGGGTGGCTGTGGATTTTGCTCTAATGGGTGGCTATGGTTTTAATGGGTGGCTATGGATTTTGTTCTAATGGGAGGCTATGGATTTTGTCCTAATGGGTGGCTATGGATTTTGTTCTAATGGGTGGCTATGGATTTTGCTCTAATGGGTGGCTATGCTTTTAATGGGTGGCTATGGATTTTGTTCTAATGGGTGGCTATGGATTTTGTTCTAATGGGTGGCTATGGATTTTGCTCTAATGGGTGGCTATGGTTTTAATGGGTGGCTATGGATTTTGTTCTAATGGGTGGCTATGGATTTTGTTCTAATGGGTGGCTATGGATTTTGTTCTAATGGATGGCTATGGATTTTGTCCTAATGGGTGGCTATGGATTTTGTTCTAATGGGTGGCTATGGATTTTGCTTTAATGGGTGGCTATGGTTTTAATGGGTGGCTATGGATTTTGTTCTAATGGGTGGCTATGGATTTAGCTCTAATGGGTGGCTATGGTTTTAATGGGTGGCTATGGATTTTGTTCTAATGGGTGGCTATGGATTTTGTTCTAATGGGTGGCTATGGATTTTGTTCTAATGGATGGCTATGGATTTTGTGCTAATGGTTGGCTATGGATCAATCCTCATCAGTAGCAATGTAGATGACAATTAGGATGGTTCATATTCATGTGTGAGAGATTATTTATACACAATTTATTTTAGCTCGATTGCGAAACAAGTTATTTCAACTGATATAAATCACTCTCGAGACCTCATTCCTGATGGAATCGATCGCCATGAGGGAGAGAGAATTGGCAACGTGGAATTTAAATGCCTTGCCTAAGGGCACAATCGTAACGGCTCCAGTGGGGCTCGAACTCCGGACCTTTCGCACCTGAAGCGAACGCGGATCCACCTCGCTATCACGACTTCCAGTGAGAGATCTGGACACGGCACCACACACAAGCCTCGAACATATGCCATGCTACCAAGAAGCACGTGCCACAACCACCGAAATAAGCTAACACATTACCACATATTACACTTAATGTAATGAGATTACAAAGCACAACCCGATACCCACAACCACCAACCCGGTACCCACAACCACCAACCCGATACCCCCAACAACCAACCCGATACCCACAACCACCAACCCGGTACCCACAACCACCAACCCGATACCCACAACCACCAACCCGGTACCCACAACCACCAACCCGGTACCCACAACCACCAACCCGATACCCACAACCACCAACCCGATACCCACAACCACCAACCCGATACCCACAACCACCAACCCGATACCCACAACCACCAACCCGATACCCACAACCACCAACCCGATACCCACAACCACCAACCCGGTACCCACAACCACCACCCGATACCCACAACCACCAACCCGATACCCACAACCTCCAACCCGATACCCACAACCCCAACCCGATACCCACAACCACCAACCCGATACCCACAACCACCAACCCGATACCCACACCCCCAACCCGATACCCACAACCACCAACCCGATACCCACAACCACCAACCCGTACCCACAACCACCAACCCGATACCCACAACCACCAACCCGATACCCACACCACCAACCCGATACCCACAACCACCAACCCGATACCCACAACCACCAACCCGATACCCACAACCACCAACCCGATACCCACAACCACCAACCCGATACCCACAACTACCAACCCGATACCCACAACCACCAACCCGATACCCACAACCACAACACGATACCCACAACCACCAAACTGTTACAATAAAACAAAGCGCAACCCGATACCCACAACCACCAAACTGTTACAATAAAACAAAGCGCAACCCGATACCCACAACCACCAAACTGTTACAATAAAACAATCATAACAAGCTATATTTCATGGAAATAATTATGCAAGAATTGGGAACAGCATAACAGATACGTGGTAGAATAGTGTGAACTGTTATGAATTATGTAGCGTAATAATACAATACGATTATTAAGAGCAACCCGTGCGTGACTTAGTTCTTAATGCGTCCATTGTATAGGAAACTGGCTTGTATTGGCATTCCTGTCAAAATTATGTTGGCTCTCTTGTCAAAAGTATCTTATCTACTGTATAGCAATATCGACTATTAGGAGGAAGAAGAAGAAGAATGCTTTATTAAGACTTAAACTTTATATCTTTCCTAATACAGTCTACAACCGTTATGTCGAATTCAGTCGGACCGAACAACTTCGACATAACATAATTATAGCATAAGTTTGACCTTTACGAAATTCGATATAAACAGATCCAGTTATATGTAAAATGATAGTGTATGAAATGGGACTTTGATCCGACTTCGAGGTAACCGGATAATTCGACATAACCGACTTTGACATAACGGATGAAGACTGTATATTAAATAGGTTACAGTGATATGATATACAAGGCAGTAACCTTATACATTCGACCACGGATGCGGACTTACTTTGAGATAACAAACTAACAAATGACCGTTGTGTGCTATTTAGTAACTGCATCTTGTATTGGGATAGCGCCGTGATAAATTACTTGTTTATACAAATTTATTTTAGCTCGATTGCGAAACAAGTTCTTTCAACTTATATAAATCACTCTCGAGACCTCATTCCTGATAGAATCCATCGCCACGAGGGAGAGAAGAGGCAACGTGGAATTTAAATGCCTTGCCTAAGGACATAATCGTAACGGCTCCAGCGGGGCTCGAACTCCAGACCTTTCGCACCTGAAGCGAACGCGCATCCACTGCACCATCACGACTTCCACATAAATTACTATATAACTTATATAATAATATCTAAACTATTGTATAATCCCTGCACGATCGAGTTTACTTAAAGCAGCACTATATCGTAATAAAGGATGTTTTTGGTAAAATATAAATACTATGTGTGTTTACAAAAATCGAAATAGTCGATCAGAAACGATAACAATCCAATATACACCGTCGTATACGCGAATAGTTTATCAACACACGAATATAAATGTAAACACGCACAGTGCGCATGCGTGATAAACAGCGGATGTAGATACGCATGTTGGAATGTCAACACATTTTGAACATTTTGAAAGACTATTTATCTATCTTCCTCTAAGTCGAATCCCTCGCGGGGATGTAGACATGTCCCTAAAAGACTTAGATAACAGAGGTATGAATCGACATATGAAGTAATTCAATTAAAAAAGACAACGTGGGACAACTGGGGACTATCCGTTCCGATTGTAAATAAGTGAGTGACCGACCGACCCGGAACGAACTACAGTTTACTAATTGAACATAATTATGCAAATTATAATGTAAGAATGCGTAGCAGCATTGCTACCCATATGTACAATTTGAATTTTTCAAATAACTTTTATTTCATACGATATAGGGCTGTTTTAAGACTTCCCGTCCTAATGGATTAGGTCGCAAACCAATTGAGGCTACATACTGATGTATACCACTCACGTCTTAAAGACCACCGTGGAAGTCGTTATAGCTCAGTGGTAGCGCGTTCGCTTCACGTGCGAAAGGCCCGGAGTTCGAGCCCCGCTGGAGCCGTTACTATTGTGTCCTTAGGCAAGGCATTTAAATTCCACATGCCTCTACTCTCTCCCTCGTGGCGTCTCGTATATGATTAGTATAAGTTATAAGAACTTGTTTCGCAATCGAGCTAAAATAAATATGTATAAACTACCATCGACTTACTTATCAATCGTCCACATTTGGTGAATTTTCAAAATTCAAATTATAATGTTAATACAACCTGCTATATTGTGCTTGAAACTTGTTTATTCGCTTAAACTCCTATTTCTACATATACACATATTCAATGACGTTGTACAATATTGTTATATTTTATATTATATTTCGGGTTTTACGCCTGCATCAGCACCATTTTGGGCTATATCGCCGGCGGGCAGTTTACCTAACAACACCTTTCCTGGGCAGGCTCCAGCGGTTAACCAGTACTTGGGTGCACCAACCTCCGTAAGAAACTGCCAACATTTTCATATAAATGAGACACGGCCTGAGCGGATGTTGTACAATAACGAATTAAAAAATAAATAAAAACAGTACATCAATCCAGACACAA
This sequence comes from Archivesica marissinica, assembly GCA_014843695.1. Classification (NCBI taxonomy): domain Eukaryota; kingdom Metazoa; phylum Mollusca; class Bivalvia; order Venerida; family Vesicomyidae; genus Archivesica; species Archivesica marissinica. The sequence goes on along the minus strand of CM026397.1, from coordinate 54,212,305 downwards.
ACATTAAAGAACCAGACATCAATGAAGAAATCACATTAGATTGGTTAGATTATATTGTGCTTCCGGTTCTTATTTCTGATCAGTATTTCCGGCACGAGCCGGCACCCGCGTAATATCCCCGACATTCCACAATGGGGCTGATAGAGCACTCTCAGTGGTATTCAAACCCATAGTAATGAGGGACAAGGTGAATTGTAGTGAACGACCGTAACCACTCGGCCACGGATGCCATCGCTGCACGTATAGTGTTTGTCCCAATGTCTACGTCAGTATATTATAATATCTGTTACCTGCTTGGGGACCGGGGACATTTCTAATTCAATTCGCTGCTTTTTAAGAATATTTCAATAGAAGAATGAAAACCACGTGTTGGTTATATTGGGTATAGTTGAATAATATTTATATTTCATATATATATTTTTTTATTATTTTATTTATTTATTTTACAACGATTGCGAAACAAGTTTTAACAACTTATATTAATCACTCTCGTTGGCGCGGATGAAAGTGTAAATTCGTGTGGGAGGAAACCGGAGTACCCGGAGAAACCCCACCTGTCCGATCTGGCGACCACCGTACCATCTCACATACTTCCCAGTCCGAGGATCGAAGCCGGGTTATATTGATCATATATCATCGATGCACTCGAGGGCCATTACCAGGTGAACACAGAGGTTACTGATCCATCATCACAGGGCACTGGGACCGCAACTTGAAAGCTATTTAGTCTATGCAAATGTATTTTAGCTCGATTGTGAAACAAGTTCTTACAACTTATATTAATCACTCTCGAGACCTCATTCCTGAACGGAATCCATCGCCACGAGGGAGAGAGAAGAGGCAACGTGGAATTTTAATGCCTTGCCTAAGGACACACTCGAAACTGCTCCAGCGGGGCTCGAACTCCGTCCTTTCGCACCTGAAACGAACGCCCTACCACTGCGTTTTAACGATATCCACGAAAGCTATTTAATGTTTGATGAGGCAAATGAAATAATGAAATGCATATTGATTCTCCAGATCAAAGTATAGGTAATTAATTAAATAATTTATGATAGTGACATAAGTATCATAAGCAACACACAAAACAATAAACATTGACTGACTAATAAGTTTATTTAATGTCGCCACCGCATAAATGCATTTGGGTGACTGAGTTTTCTAAGAAGATTAAAATACCCATCATCTAAAAGTGATGGTTTTGCCTATCGCAATTATTATAATTAGATGTTTAGTGGGCTATGAGGGCTGCTGTAATCTCAGTGTGTGTTCGGTTTTCATATCTCCAACTGTCGCCCAAACAAGAATTTGTGCCAGCGACAGATGGGGGTAGACCGGGTGAATACAATACCCGGTGCACGTATACTTCTAAGATGTCTAAGACTGCATATATATAAATAATATTATATGCTTACCATTTCTAATACGGTTATGTGACGAGAATACTTTGAAACATGTGAAATAAACATTAAGCAGGAACAATCGACGCAGTCCGACTACATGACACATACAGTCGCTGGTATATACGTTGCGTATGAATTCCTCCTAAAACATGAAATTGATGCAATGGTAAGTCACACACTTAAGGTCTTCCAAAATGAGTAACATTATAAGTGACAGATATCATCAAATATCGCGGTATATATGTGGCATAAGATGGAAAACATGTGTTTGTGTTTGACGTTTATTTATCGTCGGTAGCGGTTGTCCATATGAGCGACACCTCTTGAAAAGATTAGTTATTTTAGATTTTTGGAGGATAGTGCAATGATACAGACAGAGACCCGTTCCAGAGTCTCCTCTGGTTCTTTTACGTGTACGGTGTACTACACCGACACGAGACCTCGGTTAATTGTCCCATCTGAAAGACTGTTAATTTTATTACCGGGGGATCGAACCTGCGATCCCTGGATTACCAGTCCAAAGTGTTACCACTGGACTACAGATCGTCTGTATGTAAAACGTGTGTTTATTTCCAAGAATTCGTGTATTGTATTGATTGTAATACTTCATTTATTCATGTATGTTATGAAATGAGAGAATGAAAGATATTTGTATATTGTCCTCTCTATATCCGAATTTTCGGCTTGAAAGCCTTTTTCACGGGAAACATAAATCGGATATATAACATTCGGACACAGAGAGGACAATATATATATTACTAGTTCCCTGTTAGGAACAATCGACAAATGAAAAAAAGAAGATATTTGACTTGACTTGATAAGAAGTGTAGCACAGAGAATAGCCGGTCCAGTGATTGAGTCTATCTCAAACTACGAGGCCCCCTCTACACCAGTGCCATCCTACTCGGAATACGCGCAGTATGGCATATTAAACAGTTACTGGTAGCACATATATAGTATAAGTATAAATGTATGTGTTTTAGGTTTATTTATCGTCGCTACCGGTTGTCCATATGAGCGACACCTGAAGAGATTAGTTATTTTAGATTTTGGAGGATAGTGCAATGATACAGACAGAGACCCATTCCAGAGTCTCCCCTGGTTCGTTTACGTGCACGGTGTAAAGCACCGACACGAGACCTCGGTTTAACGTCCCATCTGAAAGACTGTTAATTTTATTAGGGTCAGACGGGGGATCGAACCTGTGATCCCTGGATTACCAGTCCAGCGTTTTACCACTGGGCTCTAGATCCGTCTGTGCATAAATGTATTTATAATAGGGAAGTATATATACAAACAATGCATGCTATTGCACGTGTTATTGCCGTAAAGTATCGTAAACTGACTAACGCCCACTTGCGTACTTAAGGGTTATAGGTTTCGTTCAAAGTCATTTATGAGAGGGTAGGCTAATCTAAACATTGTTGATAATTTATAGCCGCTAGAACACATGAACACGTACAGCTGTTCAATAAATATGCCTGTCGGTTCATAAAAACTGTTATAGATACCGTTTTTAAAACGTAATGTGCGCAGGTCGATCACTAGTGGATCATTTCGTTTATAACTGTATCATTGTTCAGGTGAGTACGCAAGCGGAATTTAACCTAGGTCTAAAGCTAGCTTTATAGTTTGAGAGCAAACGTGAACTGGGGATGAATAAGTAGTATATAATTTACATCAATGACTTACCTATGACTCTTACCAGCACAGTTGCAGACATATTTGCTGACGATACAACTATATCTGCCTCCGATCAATCTCTTGACACTCTTACTACTTCTTTATCTACTGATTTGATAAATGTTCAACAGTGGTGTTTAGACAATCGTATGATTCTCAATACTTCTAAGACCAAAATCATGTATATTTCCTCTAAATCAAAAGCTCATAGTATCAGTGAGTCTGCTCTTGAAGTGAAAGTGAACAACACCGTCATACATCCTAGTTCTGCTGAACGACTACTCGGAGTTATGATTGACAACACACTATCCTGGGATAAGCATACTGACAATGTTCTCAAAAAATGTAACTCTTATTTATATTTATTGTCTCGTATAAAAAGGTATCTCTCTATTCCCAATCGCAACCTCTTCTACAATGCTTACATATTGCCTCACTTAGACTTTTGTTGTGTGAGTTGGGGTAACTGCAACTCATCTTTAGAAGATAAAATAGTTCGGTTACAAAAGAGAGCAGCTAGACTAATTCTAGATCAGGACTTTGACACTCCATCGCAATTATTATTCTCCCAACTAAAATGGATGACCTTTCCAGAACGAGTCATATATCAGAAGGCTATACAAATGTATAAAACATTACATGGAGCTGCTCCAGACTATTTAAAATCGTCCTTCACTTTTACTTCTGATATACATCCCAGAATTCTTAGATCAACCTCAGAATATCAATTATACACACCAAGACCAAATTGTGAATTATTTCGTAATACATTTGAATTTTCAGGATCATCTATTTGGAATTCATTGCCTCACTCAGTTCAAAATGCTCCAACTATCCAACTGTCCTTAAGTTGATTTCATACATATTTTGAAGATACCACTACAAGTCAAATCTGCACATTGTTATCTAGTATCTAGTGATCTAGTATCATTAATTGTCTCATTCCCATTTTCTACTCTGCTAGCCAATTCCATATATCATCATATTCCATTACATATTAAATATAGTCTCTCTATTTTTCAGCTTTTACATTACTATATTATTCCAATGTGCAGTTCTCACTTATAGTGCTATCTTTTGATTGCATTTGATTGTATATATGTTGAGGGCCTCATGGTAGATTAACTTTTGTTAAATGAGTACTCTCGTTAAATAAAGTCTTTATTATTATTATTATATGTTTTACGTTTATTTATCGTCGCTAACGGTTGTCCATATGAGAGGCGCCTCCTGGAAATTGTTGGAGGATAGTGCAATGATACAGACAGAGACCCATTCCAGAGCCTCCTCTGGTTCTTTTACGTGCACAGTGTAAAGCACCGACACGAGTCCTCGGTTTAACGTCCCATCTGAAAGAATGTTAATTTTATTAGGGTCAGACGGAGGATCTAGCCTGCGATCGCTGGATTACCAGTCCAGCGTGTTACCACTGGACTACATATTCGTCTGTGGAATGATACGTCAAGTTCAATATGGAGGCATTATAATTCAAAATGATAACTCTTCACGGACAATATGACCACACCTTGTACTGATGGGGAACACTCTCCGGAGTACAACTACTATTATGCGCTAGTGTTCTTCTTTGTACTATTATGTTAATTTTGTGGAAGTCGTGATAGCGCAGTGGTAGCGCGTTCACTTCAGGTGCGAAAGGCCCGGAGTTCGAGTCCCGCTGGAGCCGTTACGATCGTGCCCTTAGGCAATGCATTTTAATTCCACATTACCTTTTCTCTCTCCTTCATGGCGATGGATTCCATTATGAATGAGGTCTCGAGAGTAATTAATATAAGTTGTAAGACCTAGTTTCGCAATCGAGCTAAACTAAATTTGTATTAACTAACATAAAGATATCTATCAACATTAGTATGCATATAATTTATATCAAATGCCCACACATACGAACTAACTAAATTGTCTGTTACATTACATGTTTAGCCCCATTGGCCCACAATAATAAAACATTAAAGCAGTCGTAAACGACGTATTGATATCTCTTCATTTCTCCCGGAATTCTGACAGTTTTATAGAACATCGATTATTCCTGGAAACCAAGAATAGATTTGTCCGCTGTATTAAAGGCATACTTGGTATATTTGATCTATTCGACATTAACGCATATGTATAAATCGTGCACAGTTCGAACAAGTTATATTAATCACTCTCGTTGGCGCGGATGAAAGCGTATATGTGGTCATTCGTGTGGGAGGAAACCTGTGTACCCGGAGAAAACTCATCTGTCCGATCTGGCGACCACAGAACCATCCCCCACTGGGTATCCAACAGCACACACTGAATTACTTAGTTTATACAAATTTATTTTTAGCTCGATTGCGAAACAAGTTCTTATAACTTATATTAATCACTCTCGAGACCTCATTCCTGATGGAATCCATCGCCACGAGGGAGAGAGAAGAGGCAACGTGGAATTTTAAATGCCTTGCCTAAGGGCACAATTGTAACGGCTCCAGCGGGGCTGTGAATTACTTAGTCTGTCATACCTCGACCTTTCTCTTACACACTTTCATCTGCAACATTTATATATATGTTCTACAGGTAACACATGTATTAGCTGCATGTCATCTATAATAAAATTGAGTTTCCTTTTTTTTTGCACATTCGTATCTCATTTACTGTACTTTGAAGTGGGGGAACACAGAATATGCTGCACACCTGTACTGACTTACAAGTTGCTTTTCTGGCAAAAGGACAAGAAATAAGAGGTCGCCAATTATACGTAATTCTGTAGTAAATCATGCGGCATCCAATGTCATAACATAGGCATTACCTGGCATACATCTGGCATCAAAGTTGCGTATAATATTAGTAATGAAAAAGATTAGTAACGTAGGATATTAGTAATGTAGAATAATAGCAACGTAGACTATTTGTAACGTAGGATATTAGGAACGTAGGATATTAGTAACTTAGAATATTTGTAACGTAGGGTCTTAGGAACGTAGGATATTAGTAACGTAAAATATTAGTAACGTAGAATATTAGTAACGTAGGATATTAGGAACGTAGGATATTAGTAACGTAAAATATTAGTCACGTAGAATATTAGTAACGTAGGATATTAGTAACGGATGTTATTAGTAACGTAGAATATTAGCAACGTAGGATATTAGTAACGGAGGTTATTAGTAACGTAGAATATTAGTAATATAGCTAGCCTATTTAAAGTAATATTTCTGTTCAAAAAGCGAAATTGCAGTGTATGAGAGTGTCCGGTGTTTTATGCAAGCAATTTTAATCAAGCATGCTAAAGGTGATTGACGCACGTTCATTTCTTGCTATTATGATTAGTTTATGAGAAACAGAGCTGCAGTGAGGCGTCCACAAAGAGACAATTCCAATAAAAAAAATGTTTGCACAAAACAAAAATTCAGTGAAACATGGAATTTGAAAGAAAAACATTGCACAAAACAAAAATTCAGTGAAACATGGAATTTGAAAAAAATATTGCGTACAAAATTCATGCGTGTATGCTTGTATTATACAACTATGTAGTCTTTCAGTGGGACTTTAAGCAGATATCTCGTGTCGGTGCTTTACACCGTGCCAGCAAAGGTACCAGGGGAGACTCTGGATTGAGTCTCTGTCTGTATAATTGCACTATCCTCCAAATTCTAAAAACACCAATCTCTTCAGGAGGCGTTGTTCATTCGGGATATAGCGATGATAATTAAACGTAAAACACACTTGCATCGTAATGTTCATGTTGGATGACATAAACCCGCTTGGAATCTATGGAAAAAACAACCCCGCGTATTTGTAAATATTGAGAAAACAAGATAAAAATAATCTGACATTTCTAATTTTCTATTACCTCCCTTGGCAGATGAAGTCTTATTTATTCCAAAATTTGAATAGGTCCTATTAGTTCGAATCCTTTGTTTTTATTGTTGATCCCTAACCAGATGTTGCGGTATGATAATGTAATTTTATCAAAATCGTGTTAATTAACTGATAACATTCTTTTTACAAATAAGTATCAATTGTATATACTTTAGGAGCTCTGTCGAGCTATAGTAATTTAATACTCAGAAGCTATAGTGGGATAAAATTGCTAGCATGTTGTGCAAAGGAAACAACGATAAACACAGAGGAAAACACTTGATAGGACTACGTTTAGAGAGTGTTTATACACATTTATTTTAGTTCGATTGCGAAACAAGTTCTTACAACTTATATTAATCACTCTCGATACCTCATTCCTGATGAAATCCATCGCAACGAGGGAGAGAGAAGAGGCAATGTGTAATTTAAATGCCTTGCCTAAGTGCACAATCCTAAACTCCAGGCATTTCGCACATGAAGCGAACGTGCTACCACTGCGCTATTACGTTTAGAAATAATTCAGGGGCAGTAACTCACCGTTTTCTCTCATTGAGAGTCCTGTCATCACATCAACGTCCACTTACTCTTTTTTTCTGTTGATAGTATTTGTAAATATGGATGACATCTGCTATATATTTTGACGTGTCACATAATTTAAGATTCATTCCAAATACGGACCTAAGCACATTCAACATCCAGTAGCGTAGCTAGCGAGTTTTAATTGTCCGGCCCGACTAATAAATTGAGAACCGAAGATCCAATGTTGGGCTCTAATTTATTTTAGCTCGATTGCGAAACAAAGTTCTTACGAACTTATATTAATCACTCTCGATACATTTTTAATGGAATACATCGCCACAAGGGAGAGAGAAGAGGCAACGTGGAATTTAAATGCTTAGTTTATACACATTTAATTTAGCTCGATTGCGAAACATCTTACGAACTTATATTAATCACTCTCGAGACCTCATTTCTAAGGTAATACATCGCCACGAATGAGAGAAGAGGCATTGTGGAATTTAAATGCTTCGTTTATACACATTTATTTTAGCTCGATTATTATATTAATCACACTCGATGCCTAATTAGAGAGAGAAAGAGAGAGAGTGAGCGAGAGAGAGAGAGAGAGAAGATAGAGAAAGAGAGGGAGGGAGAGTGAGCGAGAGAGAGAGAAGAGAAGAGTGAGCGAGAGAGAGAGAAGAGAAGAGAAGAGAAGAGAGAGAGAGAAAGAGAAAGAAAGATAGATAGAGATAGAGATAGAGAGAGCGAGATAGAGAAGAGAGAGAGAGATAGAGATAGAGATAGAGAGAGCGAGAGAGAGAGAAGAGAGAGAGAGAGAAGAGAGAGAGAGAAGAGAGAGATAGAGAGAGTGAGCGAGAGGGAAGAGAGAGAGAGAGAGAGAGAGAAGAGAGAGAGAGAGAAGATAGAGAGTGAGCGAGAGAGAGAAGAGAAGAGAAGAGAGAGAAAGAGAGGGAGAGAGAGAGAGAGAGAGAAGGAAGAAAAGAGGCTACGTGGAATTTAAATGCCTTGCCTAATGACACAATCGTAACGGCATAATAGCTTCAGTGGGGCTCGAACTCCGGACCTTTCGCACCTGAAGCGAACGCGCTACAGCACGAGACGTATTCGAACATCTCAATTTGTGGAAAACTTGTTTACCACGGAGTAAATGGAATGAATTCTTGCTGAACAGTTTTTATGTCCACTTGTTATTCCTAAGCTAATCGAAGAAACATTGGTATAGAATTCGGTTCGCTAATTCCAGGTGCAGATTTGCCAGAGGAAACACTTAAACGAATGCTTAACGGTAAAACCAGCTGTCGTTTGGGTATTACATGGTACAGAGACCCGTTGACAGCTTATTCAACGATAATGGAAGAGCAGCGTCTAAAGAAATAACAGGGGAAAATAGGAAACGACATACTTATAATGAAGGCTGTTGTTCATTCTACAAAGATTATAGTTTTCGATTGTAATGGGGAAATTATGATTTATATAAACAGTATAAAAAGTGTTTGTTTATTATAGTGTCACCCCAATTTAAAGGGTCAGCCATTTCTGACTTTTATTAGACACCTCTTTTTATGAACATCATTACTTCCCGAATCCTATGCTTGTATACATATATTACTATTTCAGGGTGTCGTTCGGGAGTAAAGGTTCGATGGTAGAAACTTTGATAATAGAGGACATACCCTACTATGCTGGGGGACATGTCTGTAGGAATATCATCAACAAAAACAAAAGGTACGTTCTTAACCCTTTCCCCCATAGAAGCACCTCTTGATGCCATTACCAATAGGACATACATGTAGTACCCAGACCAATGTTCATAATAAAGGCGAGAATAATATCTATGTAGGTGGGATAGATATGGCGACTAATTATCCACTGCATGATAGCTAAATGGCTATCGTTTGTATGGAGATATAATAGTATATTAACTTAAATCTCTATGTAGTCCCAGTAATATCTATGGAGGTGGGATAGATATGGCGACTACTTATCCACTGCATGATTGGTACCTGGCTGGCTGGCTGGCTGGCTGACTGACTGACTGACTGACTGACTGACTGACTGACTGACTGACTGACTGACTGACTGACTGACTGACTGACTGACTGACTGACTGACTGACTGACTGACTGACTGACTGACTGACTGACTGACTGACTGACTGATGACTGACTGACTGACTGACTGACTGACTGGACTGACTGACTGACTGACTGACTGACGACTGACTGACTGACGACTGGACTGTGACTGACTGATGACTGACTGACTGACTGACTGACTGACTGACTACTGACTGATGACTGATGACTGACTGATGACTGACTGACTGACTGACTGACTGACTGGTTTAGTGGTTTCTGACCTACAGCTGCACGACGATACTTAATATGTTTCTGACAATACCATATAACATAAAGAAATGTAGTTTTCATTCGTTATTAATATATTCTAAATAGTTAAATATTACCAAAACACACCACCAAAGACTAAAAAAGCGCATACAAAACAAACATTACTTTAACAACTCATTTATTACCTCCAGCCGCAAAAATCATATATTATTTATTTCCCTTGACTACTCTTTCTGGGAAAGAAGAAATTGCGGATCCGTGTTATTTACTTTGCGTCATAATTACTCCATATTACCTATCGTAATTCACATGAAAAATATTGTTTTAAGCATACATTTACTATTCTACAGAATATCAATGTCAGCTATATCTAGATAGTATGTATGTATGTATTATGTATGTTCCATTAATGTCAAACCCCTTACGGGGACGTAGACATGTTTTCCTGGGCAAGCTTAGCCGACATAAGTCGTTAACTAGTACTAAGCAATGTGTGTGAGGTGCCTTGCTCAATGACACTACATACGTGGTCTGACCGAGAATCGAATCCGGGACCGATCGATTCCAAATCCGACGCTCTACGACTGGACCACGGATGCCACACTATTAGTATTGGTTATTGCCAAGACTGTGTACGGAAATACACGCTTAATATCACCAATATTTCATAGTCCAGTTAATCAATTATAAATGATGGTCAGCCGGAAAGTTGATTATTGTATTTACTCGCCCGATTTCTCCGGCCATATCAACCCAGGCCACAAAAGCAGCTAATCACGTGGCCTGTTCTCAGAATAAAATATTTGTCACACGTGTTATTAGCCTTCTCGCAATCTTTCAAACCTGTCGTGTTTAATTTCATTAGTTCCGAGAAACAGAAGTAACTAGTCGGTGATTTATTTTTGTTCTGTGGATGTTTCTATTATAGGACGAAATCAGTTTCAGAATAAAATCGATGACCGTTTTGATTAGAGCGATTTCTACAGATCCAATGTCCATTTCAAATTCGGAATATGACTAACTTGAGTTTGTCTGATGCATCTATTTGATGCAGTATCACTTGGGTGTTAGTATTGTGTAGCATTGAAAGAAAATCACCCGCCCCTCACCGTTTCTTCTTCGAATCCCATTTGGGGTCTTGGATTATGAGGACACTGTTGGCTATTTGTTAACTAACAAGTTCATTACCTCCACGAAGGATGCTATGTGTTTGTCTCCCCAAACTGTTACAGGCGGTTTGTCATGGCATACATTGGGCCTCGGGTATAGAAGGCGGATCAAGGATTTTCACCATTGTGTATCAATAGAGATTTGGCTATCTCCGAATTTTTTGGTGAAACCTTACGACTAACTCCGATTTAGCTTTCTCCGATTAGCTATCTCGGATTTAACTATCTCGGAATGCTCTTATTTTACATGTTATTTTTGTCCGACGGTCAATGAATGTATTTATTGCATTCGACATGATCAGAGGCAAATAATACTATCGGCACACGGGTAATATAACATGGCGTGCACATACGCTTGGGGTCTGGACACATGTTTGCGGGTTCAAAACCACAAAACCAAGACACTTATATCGGTATATAGCTTTGATAGTGACGGTTGTCATTTTAAAACTTGTTTCAATGGTGTAAATATTGTTTTATGTATAGTCTCAAGCCTGTAGTGTATCATAGTGTTCTTAAAAAGCAAAAACTATTTCTTAGTGTTGCGGTTTTGAACCCGCAAACATTTGTCCAGACCCCAAGCGTCTGTGATAGAGTATGGGTGCATTGATTCGTATTTGCTGTAATATCAACCATATGTTGTAACACTACCTGTATTTTTCTAATCAATGGAATACATAGGCGGAGTTCTATGGTATAGAGCACACACTCGGGATGATCTCGGCATGTCCTGGCATGCTCACCTGTCACCTGCTGTATTGTTCTTGCAAAGCACATTGAGTTCTTGCTGGCATGCATATGGTAACTTCAGTTTATTCACTTAGTGTGTGAACTGTTTGCACTAACATTGAGCAGCACACAAATCAGACTTAATAATTAATATAATTAAAACAGAATTTCACAAACTCATTCGTGCGTTCCCAATTATTTCAGCCGGGGTTACAAGAATACGCATAGCACGAGATTGTCTTTCATTGCAATCCAATCCAATTCAATTTAATTTAATTCAGTTCAAATCAGTTCAATTCAATTTAATTCAATTCAATTCAGTTCGGTTCAATTTAATTTAATTTTATTCAATTCAGTTCAATTTAATTCAATTCAATTTAATTCAATTCAATTCAATTCAGTTCGGTTCAGTTCAGTTCAATTTAATTTAATTTTATTCAATTCAGTTCAATTTATCTCAATTTAATTTAATTAAATTCAGTTCAATTCAATTTTTATTTGCTCTCATTTCATGTTACACATAATACTATGAGGCACATGCACCTATCTGCATTCACCGTGTTTTACCTCCTCGGCTATCATGTAAAAGTTTTTTTCAGATCTCAAACTCAATGTTCAGTCATTTGATTGGTTGACTGTGAGATTTACTCTCAATTGAACCAAACAGAAGCTTGCGCCTCAGTTGGAGATAGGAGACACGATTTATAACATAGTGAGGTCATGCCCCGAGATTTTAAAACTTTTCTCCAATCTCAAAACTCAGCCTCAAGCGTCTGATTGGTTTAGCTGACAGTAATACTTATAATCAACCAATCAGATCATTTGTTCTTGAGTTTGAGATCTGAGAAAAGTTTTATAACCTCGGGGCTATGTTATATGTAGCTATGATTATACAGTCTACATCGGTTATGTCGAATTCCGTCGGATCGAACAAAATACTTCGACATGACCGAAGTTTGACGTAACGAAATTCGATATAAACGGAGTCAGTTATATGTAAAATGATAGTGTCTGAAACGGGACTTTGATCCGGGTTCCAGATAACCGGATAATTCGACATAACAGACTTTGACATAGCGGATGTAGACTGTATTTCCCGAACTATATCGTTATAAGCCAGGTGCCAGGCTAAATAGGCAATTAGTAACCATTATATAACTAGCTGGCGGCTCACCAGCCGGTCATATCAGAATGAACCACTGACGATGTTCGAGCCTTCGACCTTCCGTTACGTAGGCGAAAACCTTAACCATTATACCATGGACGGGGACAGTATATTCAGTACCACGTTGAAGCTTGTTTATTGACAGACGGATCTGTAGGCCAGTGGTTAACACGTTGGACTGGTAATCCAGGGATCGCAGGTTCGATCCCCCGTCTGACCCTAATAAAATTAACAGTCTTTCGGATGGGACTTTATACCGAGGTCTCGTGTCGGTGCTTTACACCGTGCACGTACAAGAACCAGCGGAGACTCTGGAATGGGTCTCTGTCGGTATCATTGCACTATCCTCCAAAAATCGAAACATAATAATCTCTTCAGGAAGCGTCGCTCATATGGGCAACCGGTAGCGACGATAAATAAGCGTAAAACACACAAATTCAGTACATGCGTACTGTCAGTACTTCGTTAAAGTGTCTATCTCAAGGAAGCACATAATTGCACCATTCAACACACGCAATATACATAGTATAGCCAAACGACTCACGAATCCATTGTTAACATCTGTAACAAATAAGTACGTGGCATATGTAAGTGGACATAATTGGTTCCTAGCTCTGTAGAAAGCATAAACAAGTAAATTAATCTGAATAATACAGATACTGTGGCGAAGCTGTAATACATGCTATTGTTTTGGCAATGGATTAATGGTTCAAATTATATGTCACAGTACCGACTTAGTCACCACTGGGAATATTATGTGTAAGCGGCTCGGCTAGCTCAGTCGGTAGAGCGGTCGCCGTGTAAATGAAATGTCCCAGGTTCGAGCCCCGGGTTGGCTGCACAGTTTTCTCACTCTGTGATATTTGGCGACCAACGAGGGATCGCGACTGGATATATACTTCGAGATCATGTTTACCTTGTTCTCCATCCTTGGAAATTCGTGGAAGAATTACAATTTGGTGGGGAAGTATGTCGCGTTATGATTATGTGTAAGCGGCTCTGGGAGCTCAGTCGGTAGAGCGTTCGTCTTGTAAGCGAAAGGTACCGGTTTCGAGTCCCGGGTTGGCTGCACAGTATTCTCACCCTGTGACATATAGGACCCACAGTGAATTTGTCCGCAGTTTCTAATATTGCAATGGTAATTTCGATGTTACAACATAATTTATTATGTATTTACTTCTTATAGTGAAAGTACATCCAAGCGATTGTTCACACTATTTGTGTTTGTATTACATGTATGTACATAGATGAGACTTTAATAAAGATTAAAACCACTAAACACATAGGATTGGTGTGATGCATTCAAGACCACTTTAACAGTGTTAATTGATCGACTTTTATTTCGGGATGGTTTAGTTTAATCATAATGTTATTGCAAATCAATAGTATGTATGTCAGACACTTAAAGATCAATCCATAACATGCAATAACAATGATATCGAAGACGAATTTCACTTCATGTTTAAATGTTCTGTGTTTACTGCATTAAGACAAACATATATCAAACGATTTGATAGAATCCGTCCGAGTATGCATAAACTGATTTTGCTGTTTCAATGCACATATTACCACGAATTACTAAATATTTGTAAATGTATCCATGATGCGCTTTCATTACGCAATACAATTACGTAATAATGTACATAGACGTTTTTGTTTTTGAAAGCATTACCCTCATCTTTGTTCCATGTTAAATGTGTATGTATAAATCCATAAGTTCATCCTTATCTCACCATTGCATCATTGTCATTGTTATAGAATGTAAACATTGTATGTTTGTATGGAACGAAAAACTGTACAGTTTAAGCTATTAAAGCATTCTTCTTCTTCTTCATGAATATGCATATGGTTTGGGCCACACGTGTTAACAACATTAGACAACGGCCCGCATCAGGTTTGGTGTGATATCGCAGTCCATAGAGGGGTTGTATTTGGTATTGATAGCGATGTAGCAATAGCGGTGCAGAGTGGACGCCTGGGCTTCGTGGGTCTATACATTGTGTTGCGTCCATTCCACTCTGTTTGCAGGAGTGTGATTCCTATTCAGTGGATGCGCTATATGTGAAATGGTAAATTGTAACTAATTCAAATATCAGCCCGCAGCTGATTGTTTGTTATATCAATATATACACGTATAGTAGTATAATTATGCATGTATTGTGAATCAAGTTCTTGCAACACATGGAAATCGTCATAGCGTAGTGGTTTTAACTAGCCGTTGCACTTATAAATATGTTCTTATATTTCGAAGTAATATGATTTTCTTGGTTTTCTGTTTTGCAAACTGTGGAAAGACTCAAATGTATGATAGAAGCTCATCGTTTTCTTATCATAACTAATTCACATGATTCATATCTACTTTTGAAAATGAGATAATGGTGCTATATATATTCCGTGTCAGTGGCCAAATACGACGACAACGACAACGAAGACGACGACGACGGCGACGACAACGACGACAACAACAACAAGTTGCGGGAGGTCGAAGGGGTTCATTCTGATCGGTGAGCCGCCAGCTAGTTAAATAATGATTACCGATTGCCTACCAGCCTGGCGCCTGACCTTCAATGATATGATTCGGGAGGTACTGATGTTGATATGAGGTGTCTCATAAGTCAGCAATGGCAGACCCTTTCAATAGGGGTGATACTATAATAAACACACAATTTACATTTATATGATTGCAAAGTTAACTAGGACTGAATATTACAAGAAACAATAATACAATATAATTCCCAGCTCTCTATTTTTTCTTGCAGGCGGATCTGTAGTCCAGTGGTAACACGCTGGACTTGTAATCCAGGGATTGCAGGTTCGATCCCCCGTCTGACCCTAATAAAATTAACAGTCTTTCAGATGGGACTTTAAACCGAGGTCTCGTGTCGGTGCTGTAGACCGTGCACGTAAAAGAACCAGAGGATACGCTGGAATGGGTCTCTCTCTGTATCATTGCACTATCCTCCAACAATCTAAAATTACTATTCTCTTCAGGAGGCGTCGCCCATATGGGCAACCGGTAGCGACGATAAATAAACGTAAAACACACACACTCTATATTTTCTTAAATAAACAATGCATTAGTATCACGTTATCCAGTTGTGTCAATCTATTATGCAGTTACAACACTCACTAACCATGTGATATCTATATTCGTATGGAAACCATCTACCCTAAATATATTCACAGTCAACAACATACATCTATATCATGTATTAGCCTAACTACATTGACACGAATGTAGTCCTATGAGTCGCCCAGTGCAATTCCATATATTTCATGAACGATATTATTTAACGATTATGTCATCAATAAATTAATTAAAGAAGTAGGTAATCTACATGTGTGTTGTTGCAGAAGCATATCACTATATTATATCATGCTGTCAGTTATTATGACTTATCTCAGAGCAATTTTGAACCGTAGCCAAAAATATTTTCTTCCAATTTATTAAGTGGCAATTATTAGCAATTACCGTTTGACGGGTATGGGTAGTGTATGAAGGATGGAGATCTGTGTGTAGACACACGGTATAATGACGGCCCGGTATGTCTTGTCAACAACAACAACAACACCAACACCAACACCAACACCACCAACAACACCAACAACACCAACAACAACAACAACAACACCAACAACACCACCAACAACACCAACAACACCACCACCAACAACACCACCAACAACACAACAACACCACCACCAACAACACCCAACAACACCACCAACAACACCAACAACACCACCACCAACAACACCACCAACAACACCAACACCAACAACAACAACACCAACAACAACAACAACAACACCAACAACACCACCAACAACACCAACACCAACAACAACACCAACAACACCAACAACAACAACAACAACAACACCAACACCACCAACACCAACACCACCACCACCAACACCAACACCAACACCACCAACACCAACACCACCAACACCAACACCACCAACACCAACACCACCAACACCAACACCACCAACACCAACACCACCAACACCAACACCACCAACACCAACACCACCAACACCAACACCACCAACACCAACACCACCAACACCAACACCACCAACACCAACACCACCAACACCAACGACAACGACAACAACAACGACGACAACGCGACAACAACGACAACAACGACAACAACGACAACAACAACACAACGCACAAACACCAACACCAACACCAACAGCAACATCAACAGCAACAACGACAACACCAACACCAACGACAACGACGACAACAACAACAACAACAACAACAACAACAACAACAACAACGACAACAACAACAACGACAACAACAACAACGACAACAACACGGCGACGACAACGAAGACGACGACAACAACGATGACAACGACAACAGCAGCAGCAGCAGCAGCAGCAGCAGCAGCAGCAGCAGCAGCAGCAGCAGCAGCAGCAGCAGCAGCAGCAGCAGCAGCAGCAGCAGCAGCAGCAGCAGCAGCAACAACAACAACAACAACGACGACAACGACAAAGACGACGACGACAACGAAGACGACGACGGCGACGACGACAACGAAGACGGCGACGACAACGACGACAACAACAACAAGTTGATATCAGCTGTAACTAAATATTGTATGATATTTAAATGTGCATAGCATAACAATCATTCATTGTTGTGAAATATTCGATATTTGGCTTAGAATAATATGTTTCTAAGCAACTATATAAAGTGAAGACGTCATTGTATTCCCTAACACTGTTGTCAATTGGTATAACTGGGTTGACATGTTCGTTGATAAAGGGTAGTGGTAATTGCCCATTGGCGCGGTATTGGCATAGTTTCGTTATGTGCCCACCATTAGGTAGGTTGTCAATTTGTATAACTGGGTTGACATGTTCGTTGATAAAGGGTAGTGGTAATTGCCCATTGGCGCGGTATTGGCATAGTTTCGTTCTGTGCCCATCTTTAGGTAGGTTGTCAATTGGTATAACTGGGTTGACATGTTCGTTGATAATGGGTAGTGGTAATTTCCCATTGGCGCGGTATTGGCATAGTGTCGTACTGTGCCCATCATTAGGTAGGTTTTGTCTTCGTTCTAAGTCCATTTGTATGTCGTATCTGATGCGGGCTGTTGTCTAATGTTGCTAAAACTTGTACCCCAACCAATTTGCATTTTCATATATTGTATATATTATATATTTGTGCACGACATATTTACTATTGAAACAAAATACGTCTATGGCTAAATTAAGAACGTTATTTTACATTAATGCCGGTTTTTGACAAAATCGTTCAGAATACAGTCAAACATGTGCAGTTAACAGCCAGTTTTCAGATTCCCAATATGTTGTTTTATTATGCATTTATTAAGCAGCCACCTGTGCTAAGCAGCCACTATCTGTAATTCCCTTGCTGACTGCTTAATACAGGTTTGACTGTACAGTAACAACTGACATATTCCAGTCTCATTTCACTGTTACATGTCTACTGTTTTCGCTGAAATTAATTTGAGACCCTTGCTGACTTTCAATGTATACCTTCCTCTGAAAGATGGTTTTGTCCAGCACGAATGCAAACAATGAATCCAAATATTGTTAGATAAAAACCAGCTTTGTTTGTTTTCTATTCGAGTTGTTTAATCATATTTTGCTTCTTTGCTCACGAAAATCATCACATATATCACAAGTACAAATCTATTTAGAGGTTACTACGTGGTTAGTTTCATATCAGGGTAGATATCGACCCGAGATAACTTGATATCAGCCTGAGACCGAAGGCTGATATGAAACTAGCCACGCAATAACGTCTTTATTACTTTGATATGAATTTGAACATTTAATAATCGAAATCATACTCTCCGTTATTCATTATTAGGAATGAATCACAATTACTGATTTAGATACACGAACACGATTGGAATATTACGATGAAACTACAAACATATGTCACGACACCCTGATATGCTGCAGGAAGTAAACGAACTAGCACCGAGTGCGCATGCGTTTCTTAAAATGAACTAGTTATGATACGTATTTCTCTGGTTTGATACGGACTTTTGACCGTATCAAACCAGAACTCGTAATATCAGACTGGAAAATACAGCGTATCAATCTGGGTGGTAGACAGTATTGTGGTAGGCAAATAACCTGAGTGGTAGACAGTATTGTGGTAGGCAAATAACCTGGGTGCTAGACAGTATTGTGGTAGGCAAATAACCTGGGTGGTAGACAGTATTGTGGTAGGCAAATAACCTGGGTGCTAGACAGTATTGTGGTAGGCAAATAACCTGGGTTCTAGACAGTATTGTGGTAGGCAAATAACGGCAAAAATAGGCTAACATTCATTCAAGTAATAAAGCATGAACACACAAATTGTTTGGTTTTAACAATATTAGAAAATGGCCGGAAGTCAAGTGTTGTGTGATAAGATGACATTACATAGCACTAGTATGGTTTTTCCAAGTGATGAAGACTATTGAACAATAGTGCTATATTGCTTAGCAACATAATAACTGGTTTTGTTACGACAAACAGTTTTTGTTTTTATTTTCCGGAACGCGGCATTGATTTTGAATTCCAATCTATTTCAATATAGACATTCTGCTGGTAATAGATCTTAACATTTAGAATAATAATGAAATTCCAACCGGTTATTGAAGGTTCCACCATAACACAAGCTAGCGATTATTAATTGCATTGAATATATATCTAGAAATTGAAAGGAAATGGAATGTTTGGTATGAGATACAATCTGACACTTACTGGTGTATCTGTAAATAATTTAAATACCAATATGCGATTACCTAGAATGTGCCACAGGTGAGTGTGATTCTTTCTCTCACCTATAGAGTGTGTGTTTTACATTTATTTATCGTCGCAACCGGTTGCCCATATGATCGACGCCTCCTGAAGAGATGGGTCATTTTAGATATTTGGAGGGTAGTGCAACGATACAGACATAGACCCATTCCAGAGTCTCCTCTGGTTCCTTTACGTGCACGGTGTAAATCACCGACACGAGACCTCGGTTTAAAGTCCGTTATGAAAGACGGTTAATTTTATTATAGGGTCGGACGGGCAACGATACAGACAGAGACCCATTCCAGAGTCTCCTCTGGTTCCTTTACGTGCACGGTGTAAATCACCGACACGAGACCTCGGTTTAAAGTCCGCTATGAAAGACTGTTAATTTTATTATAAGGTCAGACGGGGGATCGAACCTGGATTACCTATAGACAGGCTCTTAGTGGTTTAAGATAAATATATCTAACCGGGTAGACAATGGGACTACTTTATGCCAATTAGCGCGAACAAGTCTAATAGTATTCATTTATTTCTGTGTCCAAATCTTTATCATTTCATTGGTACACTGCCGTGGAGTTAACGTTGTGTTTAAATTTAAGTGACAAGCACTATCGATGTGATTAAATTGTCACATTCTAATGACCTCATCACCTTATATATATCCACACGCCACTGATGCATGTGTATAGGCTGGCATAAGGTAACGTGCATCAAAAGCCTAAGTAAGGTGAGAAAATAACTCTACCACCTCAATAGAGTTGCAGATAAGGAAATGCCACCTTCGGGCTGAAGATGCGCGCGCAGATAACTCAGAATAACCTCATTCTTGGCACGCATTTTCAGCCCGAGTGTGGACTGTTCCTTATCTGCAACTCTATGGAGGCGCTAGATTCACTTTGTCTTGTTTGATTTGGTGGTTTAAATTCGCACCAACAGCTTATAGTAGTTCAAATGGATGTGTGACGGTAAAGACAAAAAGTAACAAAAGTCACATTTTAAACAAATATAAGAATGATTATGCATCTTATGTATGCTATTTTTGTATTGTGTTAGCTGTTATCATACGAACATTGCATGCTAGTTTACAACACAAATACATGCAATGGGACAACACATATTTCAAATATTCAAAAGTGTCAGATAATGACCCACCCAAGTCGATTCTTCTGCTGTTATTGGTGGGGGAAGACATCCGATGCCACACCTAGTCGTAATACAGACATGATGATGATTCCGTTTATTTACCCTCGCCACCGGTAAACCATATAGGCGAGCTAACGTGCTTTCGCACCGTCGATTATTCGATGAGGTGAAGTGTTGAGTCGTCGGTGTCTTGTAGAGTGGTGTAGATTGAAGTTTGTAGTTGTAGAGTCCCGTGAAGATTTCGGTCTAAGACGATTAGTTTTCTCGATAATTATTCCATGTTGGTTGTATCTATGTTGTTTAGGTCCAAGATGAGTATGTTCTAGTAGGGTAGTCCAAGATGATTATGTTCTAGTAGGGTAGTCCAAGATGATTATGTTCTAGTAGGGTAGTCCAAGATGATTATGTTCTAGTAGGGTAGTCCAAGATGATTATGTTCTAGTAGGGTAGTCCAAGATGGTTATGTTCTAGTAGAGTAGTCCAAGATGATTATGTTCTAGTAGGGTAGTCCAAGATGATTATGTTCTAGTAGGGTAGTCCAAGATGATTATGTTCTAGTAGGGTAGTCCAAGATGATTATGTTCTAGTAGGGTAGTCCAAGATGATTATGTTCTAGTGCAGACCGTGGCTCCGGTAGCCCAAGTCAAGGTGGTTGAAGGTCTGGTCGCTGATTGGATGAAGAAATGAGGTCATCCAGTCGCTGTGAAGGCGCTTCTCCATCGTTGACCCAGTTATGGAGTGATACCAAACGACAGGGTGACATTCCCCGCGCCTGGCATCATCTCCCCGACAACAGGGTGATAAGCCCTGTGCCGGTTTCCTGGGTCGGCTCACAGCAGCAAAATGGTTCGGTTGTTCCGTCGTTGTCCACCCCGTTGACGCATCCGGGGTCGAGGTCGCATCCGTCCGTCCCCAACGGCCTTCATTGGTAGATAGATAAAAGAGTTCGAGGCGACGGGTGTGCCATCCACTCGAAACGATTGCCGTCCTCCTGTCCGGTCACCCGTCGTCTCTTCAGCGCCCCAGTACTAGCTGTCGCTGATTTAGGTAAGTGTAGACACTCCGAAGAGTCGATGCGGGTCCTCGTCTGTATGCGTCAGCGGCGTGGATTGGTCACTTCGGAACGGTGACACAATCTCCCGCTGTGAGCCTATGATGACATCCTTAGGTGGTTCCTTCCTTTCTTGGCAGGTTGACTGGTCCCTTGTAGGGCCACCCTCCTCACTGTTGGTTACCCCGCAGCAGCATTTATACGGATCTGGCAGTTAGGCATCTGGTCGTCGGTTGTCACTCAGGGGAGCGTGGATGCCACGACCGTTGTCGCTCCCTCAGGTCCGCTGTCTCGTCGTCCGCTGGAGAAGTATAAGGAGGAGAGGAAAGATTGAAAAAGCCAGCAAGATAGTGTGGATTTAAGCACTATCTAGAAGAGGCGGCGGTTCTGTCCTATAGCCGTGGGTCCACATGCGCTCCCCCATCGCAAGATCGAGGACCAGAAGATCCCAGAATCCTACGCTGCTGCTGCGGGATGTGCCCCGGTCACGACGTGCACGTCGTGAGGAGATCGACCAGGAATACAGACATAACTTAAGAAAAACTTCATAAATGGCGGATTACAAAAAGCGTAGACTACGGTATATTTGCATGTGAATGATGCATGTAACGCATACATGCCATTTAAAGCATAACTAAGCATTTACCACTGGGCATACATAGGCACGTAGCCACACTGAGGCACACCGAGTAAGTAAATAAATACAATGCAAAGAATACCCCTTTGTTGTATAAAATGTTGATTGCTAGAGAGCTGAAAGGTCAGTACATACTTATACGTCTAAATCAGAAAACGTAGGAAATCGCCTCTATACCCAAATAATTTTAAGGGGGAACATGCCTCGGACCGCTCCACCCAGATTGCATCGGTTGAAATGTGTCTCTGGCTACGGTACGGCTATTAACACAGTGTTATCTTGTTACCTGTGGGCAGCTGGAATTGCAGGTGAATGCGGATACAATATATATATACAAGATAAACGACCAGCTGTTAAACGACTGTTGTTGGACCGATGATGGCCTGACTAACTAGAGATATACAGGTTACTCTGTCGGATCAGTTTAAATTGAATAAAATCACTATAAAACTCACGGAAAAATGTAATTTGAATAAATTCCCCACACAATCAAGGACACATTGAAATGGAGATGTTTGAAGCGTTAATTGTGTGTTAATTAAATGTTAATCAAAGGCAAACCTCCAAAATATTGAATGTAGGTCATAGCACAAATTCACTCACATTATTTCAAAAACAAATACGTCATTTACTAATGTCGCCTGGGTTGATCTGTAGTCCAGTGGTTAACACGCTGGACTGGTAATCCAGGGATCGCAGGTTCGATCCCCCGTCTGACCCTAATACAATTAACAGTCTTTCAGATGGGACTTTAAACAGAGATTTCGTGTCGGTGCTTTTGTAAAGGATACTCTGGAATTGGTCTCTGTCTGTATCATTGCACTATCCTCCAAAAAATCTAAAATGACTAATCTCTTCAGGAGGCGTCGTTCATATGGGCAACCGGTAGCGACGATAAATAAACGTATAACACGTCGATTGGGCATTACGGAACAAGACATTTCGGATGTTTCATCAAAGTTGGTAACATATTAAAATGATGACGATTAAAACAGAGGAAACTAATTGAGAGGAACAAATTACCATTATGAGTATTCAGGGGCAGTAACTGAGTACTGTTCCTCACTAAATGTGTTGTTGCATGAACTGAGGAACTCGTAGTTGTTTATTTATTTCTGTATTGTTGTTCTTCCTCCTAACCATTGACTTTTCCTTTATGCTCTCCAATGAATGATTAAGTTTTATCAGTGAAAGAAAAATGCTATATTTCACTGTTTTCAAACAGTGGACGAGGGCATTTTCTCTGTCACTGCTTGAGTTTCGTACTCCTTTCATGCTTTCCAATGAATGATTGAGTTTTATCGGTGAAAGAAAAATGCTATCTTTCACTCTTTTCAAACAGTGGACGATGGCATTTTCTCTGTCACTGCTTGAGTTTCGTACTCCTATCATGCTTTCCAATGAATGATTGAGTTTTATCAGTGATAGAAAAATGCTATCTGTCACTCTTTTCAAACAGTGGAATATGGCATTTTTTCTGTCACTGCTTGAGTTTCGTTTTCCATCGCTGTTGGATGTACTTTTGTATCTTAGCTATTATCTGACAATTACGAATAGTTAATTGTACAGTAATATATACTAATGAATTTGTTTTGTCTGTAGTTTTTAATCTTGATTGCAAACAGAAACTAACTGGATATTTATAGCGGAACTATTTCTCATTACGGATGGTCATACTGACATAAGTGGTTGTGTGGTTGTGCTTTGTAGTGAAACGAGGCTCCCAGCATGAATTAAATTTGATAATACATATTATATTAGCCAAAATCACCTGGAATTGGAAACTGTTCAATTTCAATGTTGTTTTGTGTGATTCAAATCGAATTCGTACAAGTATGCACTTATTTATATGTAGTTTCAATAAATATATTTAATACAGTTCTGTTCCATATTGACATCATCCACATTATGTTTCGAAAGAAACAATACACATCAATGACCCATCTGGAGTCATGCATCTGCATCATGTTGTTATCAAACTTAGAAACCATTTATCAGTCTGTACTTCAAACTGATCTCGCTCCAGACAGAATTCTGAGAGTTTTATTCAGTGTTTATTTTAGATGGATATGGACTATATTCTCCAAAGCATTAATTCCGATTGAAGCAAAAACGGTGAAATTTCAGATAGACTTAATTTGCTGCCATTAACTGTCTGCGCCCCAGTGTGAAGACACGTGATATACGTGCGGTAAAACGCCGTAAATGCGTGGACTTAGGGCAGATGATTAGCACGTTGGGCTGCTGCTTCAGGAAGCGCAGGTTTAATCCCCCGCTTGACTCTAATACTAGTAACAGTCTTTCAGATGGGAAATAAACCGAGGCATCATGTATCGGTGCTATACACTGGGCATGTAAAAGAACCAGGGGTCCTTCTAGAATTCTAAAAAAATAATATGACTAATATGGCACTTCTGGAGGCGCCGTCCCGAAAAACAACAACAAAGAAAATCCTGGTTATTATGTTAGACTTTCTAGTTTTCAATAATAATGTATGCATGTTTTCAGAAATGTTCGAACGCCTCAAATGAACTGTTTATAACTAAATTACTATTTTAAAATAACCTAGGATGCATTATGGGTATATCGTGGTACTAGCTTTTAAAAACCTCATTTTGCTTCATCCTATGACGTCTCCACTACAGCATTACAAATACACAAAGAAGAAATACTATTGGGAATCACTTGTGCTTATTATGTTTTTGCCGGCATCGTGTCAGCAGTTACGTAAACAGTTTTTCCGGGTATACCGCTGTAAATGGCCGAGCCTATGATTTGGGTGTTTATACAATGGTAGTCATAATACAATTATGTGAGTATTTGATAGAGATCTTAATCTGTTTAATAGGTAAGTCTAGCATAAAACATGAATATCGTTTTAATCTCCCACCAGAACACAACATGGGCCTACTCTTTATGAATAATAAAATGAGGGAATCTGGAGATATCACCACATGTCAATAGATGTACGTCACAGGAAAATGTTCCAAAGATAGGAACATCCACTTGTTTATAATAAACAAAATACTAAATTTGTGGGAAACAATGTTTTTTAAAAAGAATCATTCAGTAGAAACAGTACGTCTCGAACCTTATTATTATGCCAATATTTGGTATAGTTACTGGAAGTAGTAAGCTAAACACGTGAACAAAACATGTCCATTCAAAGATATCAGATAGCAGACCGCCAATTGAATTCAATGAATGTTTGATGAACATAAATATATATGATGGTCATTTGGAGCATTTTTCAGATGAAGGGGTGGGGTAATTTTACATAGAACTTGATATTCAGGCAAGTAGCTTTCATATGTGGTGTACTTACCATTTATGTTGACAGTGTGTGCGTGTGTGTTTAAGTTTATTTATCGTCGCTACCGGTTGCTCATATGAGTGACGCCTCCTGAAGAGATTAGTCATTTTCGATTTTTGGAGGATAGTGCAATGATACAGACAGAGACCCATTCCAGAGTCTCCTCTGGTTCTTTTACGTGCACGATGTAAAGCACCGACACGGACTCTCTGTTTAAAGTCCCATCTGAAATACTGTTCATTTTATTAGGGTCAGACGGGGGATCGAACCAGCGATCCCTGGATTACCAGTCCAGCGTGTTACCACTGGACTACAGGACCGTCTTATGTTGACAGTTTATGATTTCTTGTTTATCAACACATGTTTACCTTTATGGGTCAACACTGATCCAATGGAAATAATGATATGTCGCGTTATTTTGCCTCGTTCTGAAAAAAGTGTGGATGCCTCGGTATGTCAAGTCCAGCGATATGGTAAGAAACGACTATACAACATTTATTTTGTAAGTAATAGTTTACTACAGGTATGATTAATATAGTAATTTTTCTTTGAAGGAAACAAAGCGCAAAAAGAGATTATAATAATGCGTCATGAATGTTCATGGCCGCGATGCACTGCTAAACTAATTAAAATGTTAACAGGCTTAGCCAAGTCTTCCATGTTGACCTCTGCTGCGCTGTGGTGCGAATTGAAAACCCGATCATAATAAAGGAAACAGTTTTTATAAAAGCTAGTCTAGGCTTCCTACTTGAGCCTTTCGATTATGTATTATGTATGTCGTTGTATGATATATGTGGTTTATGTTTTGCAATAAATACTGTTTAAAACAAACTAATTAAAATTGTAATGTAAGCACAACTATGAATACATGTGTTACAACAACAGCCACCAAACGTTGGCAAGGTAACCGAAATTGAAAGTTGATGAAGATGCGCACCTGCACGGGAAATACACGTCTGTTGTATTTGATATTGAAAAGCTATTCACATTTGTGAAAGAATGGTTACTTATTGTTATTTGAAGATTTGGGTTTAAACTTAGGGACTTCATTTGGAGTGGCTACGAATTGATGTTCACGTTCCGATGAAATACCTGTCTAACTTATTCTGCCAACGTAATCTAGAACCTGGCATACATCAACAATAGCCTATCTATTGCACGATGCAAAGTGTATCAGTACATGTTTACATGCACACGTATGTAATCTATTATTTCATACAAAGGTTCTGCCACACTCCCGTATACAATACATAACACGAGCATAGCCAACTGTATGTGCACTTGATGACTCTAGCCTAGCTTGAGTCTGCACCAGTTCTGTTATATGAAAGAAGTGTATCCCAGAAGGCAATGCGCTACCGAATGTCGTCCTTTACTGTATTATACATATATCAATATAGGTGATATGTATATGTGTGACTTCAATGATTATACACTGCTTAGTATGAAAAGGGAATCAGGATATATATGAAACGTTTCAAAACAACTCATATTTTACACATGAAGTTTAAATAATTTTATATTACCGAGAATAACCGTCTTTGCTTTGCCAGTGGCTATTCTTCAGTGTTGACCTCTGCGCATGTCTACAGAGGACAACAGGCATAGCCAATGGCTAGTGTGTGTATTTTACGTTTATTTATCGTCGCTATCGGTTGCCCATATGAGCGACACCTCCTGAAGAGATTAATCATTTTATATTGTTGGAGGATAGTGCAATGGTGCAGACAGCGACCCATTCCAGAGTCTCATCTTGTTCATTTACGTACACGGTGTAGAGCACCGACACGAGACCTCGGTTTAACGTCCCATCTGAAGACTGTTAAATTTATCATGGTCAGACGGGGGATCGAACCTGCGATCCCTGGATTACCAATCCAGCGTGTTAACTACTGGACTACAGATCCGTCCAATGGCTAGTCTTCCACACCGATCCATTCATAGGTGTTGGAGCTGTATAGAGGTTAATATGCTTAGCCATTGGCAAGACTTCCATGTTGACCTCTGCGCATGGCTACAGAGGATAACGCGATATGGCCGTAGCTGTGGTGTGAATTTAAACCCAGAAGACAAACAAAAACTAATACTTCGTAACAGTATTTGTTTGCATTTATACCATAACATTAAGCAGGTTCGTGTATAACTCTCAATTTGCGTTTGGCCTATGGTTAGATTGGCTCTTCTATGTGTCGCGTTTGTCTGTTTGTCGTTATGGCTGTGGCCCTTACGTGGTCCGAGTATTTACATACATTGTGCCCAAGCTACATTGGTGGTATTTGCAAGTCTTCACAAATAAATTGGTTATATTTGACACGCATTTTGTACCAATCTAGAGCTATATTCGGATTGATATATGCTTTCGGTCGTATATAGCTCTACTCCCACCGAATATGGCTCCCATATACGCACCGCACCCAATGCGACTTTTGAAAGGCAAAACAACAAGTTATCACGTATAAGGCCGCAAGCGACACGCGACCAAAACATCGGTACATAATTCCATGTTCTTAAAAAGGTGTCTCGTCACCTAGTGGGTGGGAATTGATTGAATGTATCTTTGCATTAAAGCGGGACAGTGGGCATTGTTTACATGCATATTTGCATTAATGCGGAACTATATCATATGGAATACACGTATTAAAACATTTCAAATTTGACGTACCCAATGCTACTACCAATTCTTCAATTATAATTTGTATATGTAATTAGTTACAGTAAGTAAACAGTGTTTTTCAGCATAACACACTGAAAGTGAAAGTACGACATTTCTAAATCGGTTGAGCACGCCCTGCGTACATTCGTAGCACATCACTCCGGTAATCAGAGCATACATCTAAGACAGCTGTTTCAACACCCGTTGTTGCGCCACGCATGCGCATTAAGCATTGTTTACATTGATAAACAATTCATGTGCACGATGCTGCTATATTTATATGATTTTTCTCAGTTTTGTGAGAATAATTTCATTTGTTTTAAACACACAGTCATTGGAATTTATATTGTTTAATGTTTGTTTATCGCACCAACACTATCCGTTTGTCGCTTTAAAGACAGTGAGAGGCATGTTTGTGTCAGTGAGATAGATAGGTCGACCTAGTACATTCCAGTCAGAAAAGAAAATCTATTTGGGAATACAGATAAAACATGTTTCTGAGATGCTTTGTCGATAATAAGCAATTGCGCCTGATAGACCCGACGAAGACGTCAATGATTTAGATATAACCGAACTTGAGCCCTCAACATTCAAGCAGTTGATAAAGTCATCAATGTCCCATCAACTCGCTGGCATCACGCTGCCATTCTCAGAGAGGAATAAATATTTGTCTATGTGTGCAATGATGCTTAAAATGCTTTGCATGTTGGGTAAAATAGCTGCTATAAATAGATCAAATAATTGTACAAGACTACAGTTCGTTAATGTGATGGTCTTACTTATAGCTGAAAACTCAGTTACGACACGATTCTAATGAAATTCCGTGACATATTTGCCTGCTATTTTCACCGCTGGCGTACACCATTGGCGTAGCTTCCTATAGGCTGTGTAGGCCGTGGCCTACACTTTCCCCCGAAAAATCGTAAAAATAAAAATGCCAAATCTGCAACAAAAATCGGGAGGCCACGATTAAATTATATACGCTATAAATAGTTTTCCTGGGTACGACCCCCGGAACCCCCCCTCCCGTCTTAAGTTTTAAGTTGGTCTACACATCGATTCAGCCAAGTTACGCCCCTGTACACAGAGGTAGATCTAAGTAATACATGTATTGGTACAATTGTAGTGTATAGCTATATATATAATTGTATATATATCTGAATGGATCTTGAATGTTAGTACAATTTATAGATATGACTTATATGAGAGGAGATCAGTCTCTTGAATGTAATTGTCAGCCATATATATGGTAATTGTCAGTCATATATATGGTAATTGTCAGTCATAGCTATGGCTCATATATACTAGAGGTCAATCTCTTGAATGTAATTGTCAGTCATATATATGGTAATTGTCAGTCATATATATGGTAATTGTCAGTCATAGCTATGGCTCATATATACTAGAGGTCAATCTCTTGAATGTAATTGTCAGTCATATATATGGTAATTGTCAGTCATATATATGGTAATTGTCAGTCATATATATGGTAATTGTCAGTCATAGATATGGTAATTGTCAGT
Organism: Archivesica marissinica; assembly: GCA_014843695.1. Classification (NCBI taxonomy): domain Eukaryota; kingdom Metazoa; phylum Mollusca; class Bivalvia; order Venerida; family Vesicomyidae; genus Archivesica; species Archivesica marissinica. The sequence continues at coordinate 54,182,328 of CM026397.1, read as the reverse complement.
CATATATATGGTAATTGTCAGTCATAGATATGGCTCATATATACTAGAGGTCAATCTCTTGAATGTAATTGTCAGTCATATATATGGTAATTGTCAGTCATAGATATGGTAATTGTCAGTCATATATATGATAATTGTCAGTCATAGATATGGTAATTGTCAGTCATATATATGGTAATTGTCAGTCATAGATATGGCTCATATATACTGGAGGTCAATCTCTTGAATGTAATTGTCAGTCATATATATGGTAATTGTCAGTCATAGATATGGCTCATATATACTAGAGGTCAGTCCCATGAATGTAATTATCAGTCATAGCTATGGCTTATACTAGAGGTCAGTCGCTTCAATGTATTTACCAGTCATAACTATGGCTTATACTAGAGGTCAGTCTCTTGCATGTATTTACCAGTCATAGCGATGGCTTATGCAAGAGGTCAGTCTCTTGCATGTATTTACCAGTCATAGCTATGGCCTATACAAGGTCAGTCTCTTCAATGTATTTACCAGTCATATATATGGCTTATACAAGAGGTCAGTCTCTTGCATGTATTTACCAGTCATATATATGGCTTATACAAGAGGGCAGTCTCTTGCATGTATTTACCAGTCATATATATGGCTTATACAAGAGGGCAGTCTCTTGCATGTATTTACCAGTCATATATATGGCTTATACAAGAGGGCAGTCTCTTGCATGTATTTACCAGTCATATATATGGCTTATACAAGAGGTCAGTCTCTTGCATGTATTTACCAGTCATATATATGGCTTATACAAGAGGGCAGTCTCTTGCATGTATTTACCAGTCATATATATGGCTTATACAAGAGGTCAGTCTCTTGCATGTATTTACCAGTCATATATATGGCTTATACAAGAGGTCAGTCTCTTGCATGTATTTACCAGTCATAGCTATGGCTTATACAAGAGGTCAGTCTCTGCTTGCATTGACCTCGGTTTCAAGGTGCAAATGTTTCCCCAGTATTATATATTAAAAGTGAGTACATGTATTTTTATAAAAGTCACATTTACAGTATTTTAATCCTAAACAATTATGTATGTTTTTATTTTGGTAGATACTTGATGATCCGATACAGGTGTATATAAATCTAGTCTTTTGAAAACCAACATTGTATTAATTTTTCGTCACTATTAAGCTATGTCCCGGCTCGATATAATGCGATAGATTATGCAAAACAGAGCCGGTATCCATTATATAATAGCCTCAGAAATGCGTGGAAATTAAAATTGTTTTCATTTCTGATTTGTTCTGTAAAAGCTAGAAGTTTAGACACATATCATTTGATTTATAATCTGTAGTCCAGTAGTAACACGCTGGACTGGTAATCCAGGGATAGCAGGTTCGATCCACCGTCTGACCCTAATACAATTAACAGTCTTTCAGTTGGGACTTTAAAACGAGGTCTCGTGTCTGTGCTTTACATCGTGCACGTAAAAGAACCAGAAGAGATTCTAGAATGGGTCTTTGTCTGTATCATTGCACTATCCTCCAACAATCTAAAATGACTAATCTCTTCAGGAGGCAACCGGTAGCGACGATAAATAAACGTAAAGCACAAAACACACAAAGTGAACTCTCTTAAAATAGAAACTCCAAATGTCTACAATAAACGTGAAATATGCGACAGACGCAGACAGTGAATGTGGTATACGATCGATACAGCCTTCATATGTAGCATATCCAAACAGACTATAGCCTGTCATTGTTGAATCATGTGTCTGTAGTATCACTTTAAAGTTGTCCCTATCTCCGATATGTAAACAAGCGTGTGTACAATGTCTATGTTGTTCATGATGTAGACGTATATATGAAACTGTTACAGAGAACTCTGGCCTATTTCTGGAATTCTCGTAGCGTAACTATAGCTTACAGCAGTTTCTTTTTCATCACAGGCACTTACATTTCACACTTCAAAATAGATCCTTGCATAGTATCAACAACTACACTATCACCACACGTTTGGGGAGGGAGGGCAGTTTGCTAATGTTGTTAGAAATTGTTCCACAACCCATTTTGCATTTTCTTTGCTTTGTCAGGATCATGTATGTAAAGTAAATGTCAAATGGCAAATACAATCTGAAATGAGTGTGAAATCGGTACACTGCTTTAATATACTTTCAATCAACTATTATCTTTTCTAAGCAATTTTCCTACATTATTATACCTCAAGTGACAAATCAATGCAAAAGTCCCATATTGTTTACCTTACGCCTCCGAGATAATATGTTCGGTACTATTGACTGACGTTGGGTTCCAGTCTGAATCAGTAAAACGCTCATTGAGATATTGTTATAAAACTAAGCGCCTCTCAATATATGTAAGACGCTTATTGGTTTAAACAGTATTTATTCCCAATAAATTGACATGTATAACACAAAAAATGTTACAAATTACATATATTGTGAATGGTTTGGATTGGAAAACAAGTTTTCAGAAAACTTATATTAATTCCTCTCCAAAGACGTTTATTGAAATGCAAATATAAAAGCTTCTAGATATTTATAGATTATATAAATAGATTCATTGAGACAAGTCAGCTCGAATCTTGATTGTTTGTTGTAACCAGTTTTCTGTTAAAATACTTGTACCTAGGTTAGGTATAATAAAATAAATATTGCATTCCTGAATGGGCAATATGAAAAATAGTACATCTCGAAACTTGAATATTAATCTCGGCTGACGAATCGGTTAATATTCATGTTCTCGGGCTGATAATGTTCATATTGCCCACTCAGGAATGCAATATGTATACACTATTAAACATTCAGATATGCTATGATATGAATATAGACCGTTTCTGGCGTTGGCTCAATCCTAGTATTGGTCAGATGGAAGTTAATGTCCAATTTTGATGAAGAAAACCTAAGTATTTTTAATTCAGTTCAAAAGTGTATACATGATACTGCGAGGTTTTCAAATTAGCGTAATAACAGTATTTCTATTTCTTATTGTGTGTGTGGGGGGGGGGGGGGTTTCGAGGTCGCGGATCAGGGCGAACATCACACAAGCACATTCACGTGAATACTTCTGCTGGCATTTTTCTTTAAAATAACATATCTTTTTCTTAATTGTACTTTTGTAGCCATAATCTATTTCTGTACATGAATTGTATTGGGGAGGGCCATTTTATAATGTGTATAGCACTTGTGGCCCAAACCTTTTGCTGTATATATTTGGCAATAAATTATGTTTAAACAAAAGAAATGTCCAATGTTGGTGTTATTTTCATAGAACGGCAAATTGAGGCAGAAATGGCAGAAATGGCAGAAATCTTAATGGCAGAAATCTTAATTAACTGGTAGAGTCATCTATATGAAACGCCAATTTGGTGACCATGTCTTCGGTGCGTTCAGAAAATAACCACATCTTCATTTATCTTTCGAGGTATTAACTAGCAATATGTGATTGCAACCGTGCGCCAAAGGACTAAAACTAATCTAATCACGCGCACTCTAATTTCTTCAAGTTTCCTGCCAATGTTGGTTTTGTACTGCAAATAAATAGCGCCGTTCATATTGAGATGTAATCTTGCTATAATGTGCATTATGTTGAATAATGTTTTATGCGCCCTACCTGCCGGCCAACCATTATCTTTAATACATACATCATTAGTTCAATGTTGTTTGTTTAACTCTTTCAGCGCCGAATAAATTCAGAGCATGTGCAAACAACATAGATCCAGATCAGCCGCGGCGTAACGCCGCGTCTGATCAGGATCTATGTTGTTTGCTATTCGGACAGGTGCTTCAGCTCCACTGTCTGAAGAGCAATCAGCATATAGCCTGATCAGACGGCATGTTCTGTTCTGTCCGATCGGGATCTCTACTTTTTTTTTACAAAGTCGCTTTTATGCGACATTGGCGGTGAAAGGGTTAAACATATTTATTCCACTATATACATTCACAAAACAATACATGTATACAAAATCAAAGAAGTAAGTATATAGGAACAGATTAAAACGGAAACAGAGCTTATATAGTGTCTCTCCTTGCAGTTCAAAATACACAGTGCTATATTGGACGGTGTGGAACTAATACATGTATACCAAGTGTGCACATTGCATAGAAATGACACAAATGTAATATCGACAAGAATACAGTAGAAAGAGAGTGTAGCGCAGGCAGACAGGGGTAAAGTCATCAAGTGCACGTCTTGTGTGTGTGCTTTACGTTTATTTATCGTCGCTACCGGTTGCCCATATGAGCGACGCCTCCTGAAGATATTAGTCATTTTAGAATTTGGAGGATAGTGTAGTGATACAGACAGAGACCCATTCCAGAGTCTTCTCTGGGTATTTTACGTGCACAGTGTAAAGCACCGACACGAGACCTCGGTTTAACGTCCCATCTGAATGACTATTAATTTTATTAGGGTCAGACGGGGGGTCGAACCTGCGATCCCTGGATTACCAGTCCAGCGTGTTACCACTGGACTACAGATCCGGTGGTGAGCCTTAGATACGTGTAACGATCATCATTTATATCAGATTCTGCATATGTTTGACATGTTATGGCTGTATGCATTAATATCATACAATCGCGAATACAGTGACTAAGACCTAATCAATTTATCACATATGTTGCAGAGAAGACTGTTAATTTTATTAGGGTCAGACGGGGGATCGAACCTGCGATCCCTGGATTACCAGTCCAGCGTATTACCACTGGACTACAGATCCGTCTGTAAATACACGGGCGTCTTATATACATGGGGTTTCACGCAAAGAATCGTTTTGTATCACGAATGAAATTATGGACATATTCAAATATGATTTTGTTAACGTCATCTGTAAGAGTCTCCGCACCGTGTAGGCTAGTATGCATATCATTGTTTTGCGTTGCAAAATGCCCTACCGGGGGTAATGGTGTGTGGTGTAGTGATTATTGATGAGCTATGATTTCAAATCACATGCCCATCACCATTGTAGGTTCGAATCCGACTGGGCTGTCGAATGATTTCATGTTAGAAAGTTAACCAACTGGCACACAAGTTCTGTGGTTCTACCAGGGTACCCGTCCGAGCCTGAACTAGTTCTTACGAAAGTTCAATCACCCGGCACGAGGTCTAAGCTTACACGGTTGTGACAATTAACTCTTCGACTCGTCAAGTATGTACAACCAGCCCCGTATGTTTTATAGAGCCTACGTGGCCGAGTGTTCTAATACGCTGTCGTTAAACTCGCCTTTCGCCGCTATCATCTGGGCTGCAGGTTCGCTCCCTATCAGGGCCAAGTGATAAATGGTGATATGTGAGAAAGTTGGCAGACGTTTGCGCATGTTGGAGAGTTGAGGGGTGGTTTTGTCCCAGGAAATGAGGGTGGTCTACTCTCCGCCACAACAGGCTGACCCACTAGTAACACTCGCGAGAGGAGTTGGCAATGTTCAGAGATAGATATATATATTCATTTTATAGAATGATAACATTGTTCTTTAAACTAAGTGCACCAAGCTGCAAGTGTTTGCATTCCAACACCTGGTATGATGGTAAACAAACGTGCAACAAACGATCATTTCTAGCAACCTGACGTCATCAGAAATAACTAGCTGTTGTTAAATTATTTTATCATAGATCGAGTACAATATTAATATCAATTTCAAAACAGTAGCATTTAATAAAGACTCATAATCAATGTAATTAATTCAAATAGAACACATTTACTTTCAAAGCAGACTAGAAAGGTTAGTGAGGCACTTTAGATTATGCTTGTGGAGGTCGTGATAGCGTAGTAGTAAAGCGTTCGCTTCAGGTGCGAACGGCCCGGAGTTTGCGCCCCGCTGGAGCCGTTACGATTGTGCCCTTAGACAAAGGCATTTAAATTCCATATTGCCTCTTCTCTCCCCCTCGTGGCGATGGATTCGATCAGGAATGAGGGCTCGAGAATGATTGATATAAGTTGTAGGAACTTGTTTCGCAATCAAGCTAATATAATGTTCTCCCTGATTAGATGGCGGTTTGAGGTTCACATACGTATGTCAAAGGTGTGATCATATTTACACATTATTTATAATGTGCCAACACGTATGTACGTCGAGCACTATTTCTAATTACATGTTGGAATTTCACTGGACTCACTGGAGGTATCGATTATTTCCAGTGCGGAAGCTATCAAGGTGGCTTTATGTAAGTTCGGTGGTTCTACCAGGGTGACGGACTTCCTGTCCGTACCTGAAATACGGCTCGGAAGGTCACCTGTTTTCAGGAATGAGGTCTCGAGAGTGATTAATATAAGTTGAGAGAACTTGTTTCGCAATCGAGGTAAAATAAATTTGTATAAACTAAACTAATAGGCGGAGAGTCGCGATATGATCTAAGGTGTTGGTGTAACTTTTGACCCACAAATCAAACAAACACAATTGTTATGACAAAATGGATACACATATCTGCGAAATATATCGCGAAAATTAACCAAATCCGCAAAGTGTAATACGACCGTTCTTGTATACTACCAAGAATTGCCATATAGATACTCTACAAGACTAATAATGTTAATAGTCTCTGATATTAGCTAATTTCGAGAGAGGGCTAGACAAGTACACAATATCACAATGTTTTCTCCTCACCAAACTGTACAATATAGTCAGACTGTTTATTGATTCGATTCCGAGTCTAACGACCAGAGCGTCACAATCTATACATACACTTGCCGTATACATGTAGAGGAAATGGAAATGAGACGGAAATGGTAGACTGATATGTGTTTTCTTTCATTTACTAACTCTCGAGAATTCAATAAATTAATGGTAAGCCGAGTAGGAATGTTTGTTCAGCTGTTGGCTATCTTAAGCAATATTATTTATTTGATACTTCCGTACCATCTGCAACGATTCTAGATAATTCAATGATCCGTGCTTGTTCCGTTTGTTAAGCTATAGACATCCATGCAATATCAAGTGCTAAGTTTAGATTATTCGCTGAATAGTTTCAAAGAATTAAAGAAACTCGGCGTATGACTGTTCGCTAACCGTAGGCAAATCCTTAAGTTTCGTGTTTCGGTTCTAAGAAACGTCAACAAATTAATGGATATCAGTGCGAGATTCTGGAAAAGTGTTCGCACCTTTTCAAAGTGTTAAACAGCACATTGATACGAATTTCTTAGCCCTTTGGGTTTAAAATAGATATACGGAATGCCAGCTATTTTAATTGTGCATGAAGATTCTGATAATGTAATTCTAATCTAATTTGAGAAGCGTGTTTGTAGTTATGTTAGCTATTGTTCATACATACCTGCGCGTAGTCGCTGATTAATGTGAAGTGACGTATGGGCCATCTACACAACAACCTGGCAAGGATACCCCGCTGGTCATATTAACCTAGAATCCTACTCTTTTCGTTTAGTGCTAAAAATTTCACATATTGCCAGTGTGTGCTTTCGGATGGACTTAAACGTTTCTTGGAACTAGTATTGTGGAAAGTTGGATGTTTCGTACTAGAAAACCTTCAAAGGGTTATATGGTTCAAAGAAAATTAAATATTTATTTGGACCAGTGGACGAGTTGGATTTTCGTTATTACACATATATTTCGCTTTAAGTGGTGCATTTATAAAAAAACCGCTCCAACTACCCTTTAGTACAGTAGTCCACAGCAGTGGGAATATGCTTGGTAGGTACATATATATATACATATTAAAATAGTTTTATACAAAATCACTTATATATAATATTAATTGTACTCAATGCTTGGTACGTACATATAAAAAATACATACTAAAATAGTTTTATAATTAAAAAAAAAAAAAAAAAAAAAATTCAATGTTAAAAATAATTTATTCCCTAGTAAATGTATCAATGCAAACAGTTTTTTAATTGGAAACCTAAGACAATGTGCATGTGCTGTTAACCATTGGTCTGCATTTTTCTACAACTGAGTGTGGTCACTACTCGTTAATTTTGTGTTTTACGTTTATTTATCGTCGCTACCGGTTGCCCATATGAGCGACACCTCCTGAAGAGATTAGTTATTTTAGATTTTTGGAGGATAGTGCAATGGTACAGACATAGACCTATTCCAGAGTCTCCTCTGGTTCTTTTACGTGCACGGTGTACAACACCGACACGAGACCTCGGTTTAAATTCCCATCGGAAAGACTGTTAACTTTATTAGGGTCAGTCGGGCTACTCGATAAGTCTATCAATACCGTAATTACTTCATTTCTGGATTAATGGTTTGCTTAGCATAGTCATTACTGTAACATACATAAACATTAACTGTGTGTACAACAACTGCTCCAGAGTCATAACATAAAAGTTGCGATTTCTGTACAGCTAATGTTCCACAAACAATGAGGTGGGGCTTATAGGTCATAACATAAATGTTGCGATTTCTGTACAACTAATGTTCCGCAGACAATGAGATGGAACCTATAGGTCATAGCATAAATGTTGCGATTTCTGTACAACTAATGTTCCGCAGACAATGAGGTGGAACTTATAGGTCATAACATAAATGTAGCGATTTCTGTACAACTAATGTTCCACAAACAATGAGGTGGGGCTTATAGGTCATAACATAAATGAAGAGATTTCTGTACAACTAATGTTCCGCAGACACTGAGGTGGAACCTACAGGTCATAACATAAATGTTGCGGTTTCTGTACAACTAATGTTCCGCAGACAATGAGATGGAACCTATAGGTCATACCATACATGTTGAGATTTCTGTACAACTAATGTTCCGCAGACAATGAGGTGGGGCTTATAGGTCATAACATAAATGTTGCGATTTCTGTACAACTGATGTTCCACAAACAATGAGGTGGGACCTATATGTAATAGCATACATGTTGCGATTTCTGTACAACTGATGTTCCACAAACAATGAGGTGGGACCTATATGTAATAGCATACATGTTGCGATTTCTGTACAACTAATGTTTCACAAACAATGAGGTGGGACCTATATGTAATAGCATACATGTTGCGATTTCTGTACAACTAATGTTCCACAAACAATGAGGTGGGACCTATATGTAATAGCATAACTGTTGTGATTTCTGTACAGCTAATGTTTCACAAACAATGAGGTGGGGCTTATAGGTCATAACATAAATGTTGAGAGATTTCTGTACAACTAATGTTCTACAGACAATGAGGTGGACCTATATGTCATAACATAAATTTACCGATTTGCGAAATACTAACATGTTTACATATCAAGCGGCCTACTTTATAAGATAAACATATCTTTATTAAGGCAAAACATAACATAAGGTTTATTGTCATATGCAAGGCCTCCAGCCCATAAGTGATCAAATGAGTTATCTCGTTAATTAATGTATATATATCATTATTATTATTATAATACTAATAATAATGCAATCAATCAGAACAGATTATTCATGTTAAATAGTATCTACTGGTCCAACGCGATATGTGATCTATGTATATAAACAGAAAACCACTAATATAAACACGATATAGGCGATCCAGGTAGTTGGTATCGACCAGGTATAATGAGACTAATCACTTAGTCAAACAAGCGTGTTTCACGATATCTTAGTGTAATGGTATCGTCCTCAATATCGCGTGGCATTTATACTATTTGTGTTTATTTAAATTATGCACATATATACAGCTACAGTGTACATGACTTTGTATAAACAACATAATGCTAGTTATTACCGTGGTTATAGACACTTATGACCTAATTCAATAATTAGAAAATAATGCAAGTCATGGTTTCGTTCAAATGACACATAGCTTTCAAAATGTGTTTATTTTTGGGTTATGCAAATCTATTTGAGCTCGATTGTCAAACAAGTTTTTAGATTTAGATTAATCGCGTGTACCTCAAATAATCTTCCTCCGCTAATAATAGCCGGAGATTCGCCATAAAATCTAAGAATTCGGTGCGACTTAAACCAAAACACAAACAAACGCCCACACACCATGATCATGATCAAACCAATATTACATTTATAATTCTGTTTGCGTACTGGTTCCCGTTCTGTGCCGTAGAGAAGGATGATATTGAGCAAAAACAATTGGAATGTAAAGCCATAAGAAAATAATTAGGAGTCAATTATAACTGGAACAGAGGGGAACATTCTAGGATGAACAAATCTACCATCTCATTACAAGTGTATGCAAGAAGTGCTTGTATGATAACAGGACAAAATGGAACTAATAATGAGAGACATCAGTCAGTTACTGCCCCTGAATAGGTCCTATTAAGTGTTTTCCTCTGTTTTTATCGTTGTTTCCGTTGCACAACATGCTAACAATGTTATACCACTATTACTTCTTATGATTATTAAATTACTATATCTCAACATATCTCCTACAGTATATGCAATGGGTACTTATTTGTAAAATAATGTTATCACTTAATTAACAACATCTGGTTAGGGCACAACAGTAAAAACAAAAGATTCTAACTAAAAGGTCCTATTCACATATTGGAATAAATCAGACGGTATCTGACAAGGGGGAGGTAATAGAAAATTACAGATGTCTCTCATTGGTCGTATATACCAGAGCAATCGCCAACAAAAATAGTTCTTCCTCAATCTGCTACTGGGTCTATTTGATTACGCGTGCGAATTATTTTTATCCTCCGCTCGTTTACAGAAGAGAGGAAATTTTGGTTACAAAACCCAACTCAATCCTGATTGATATAAAACTTATTAGGGTATGGTACCAATTTAATCTCCAACTATAATTCTTCATTTTTGTCCATGGATATTGCATCGGAATCACAAAAATGCGGCTCTGTGTCCAATTCATTTATCTGGATTTGAGACAGTTTTACGATCGATCAGATTGATTTGTGTCCTCTATGGTCCTGTCTTGTGAATATATTCGAGCTAAAAAATATGTTGTAGGATTTACATTTCTGCCGGCGAAAGTTTTCGTTAGATATACCAAATGGCAGAAAGTCGTTAGAGCTAAGTAATGAGTGAATGTGAGAGACAATGCTGGCTTTTCTATTACCTCCCCTGACAGATAAAGTCCGATTTATCCCGGAATGCATAATGATCCCTTTAGTTGCAATCCGTTGTATTTACTGTTGTTTTCTAACCATATGTTGTGGATGTATGTTCATATTAATTAAATGATGACCAATTTTTACAGCTACGTATCAATAGGATATCTGCCGAGATTTAATAATTTACCATTAACAAGATGAGAAAACGGATGCAAATGGGTAGCATGTGGTGCAAAGGAAACAACGATACAACCAGAGAAAACCAATTAAGAGGATCAATCGAATTTTAGGAGTATTCAAGGGCAGTGATTGACTAATGGTTCTCATTGCATTCTGCACAGTAAAGACATTGGTATGTGGCAGAAAATCGCAGACACCTAATTAAGTTTATACACATTTATTTTAGCTCGATTACGAAACAAGTTTTTACAACTTATATTAATCACTCTCGAGACCTCATTCCTAATGGAATCCATCGCCATGAGGGAGAGAGACGAGGCAATGTTGAATTTAAATGCCTTACCTCATGGGTTTGTCTTTAGTTCGGGTCTTATATTTGTTTAATTGTTTTGGGTGTTTTGATTTCGTCCCAACAGCTTAGGTCACGTGTAGGACTCTGTAGCTATACTAGAGGACATAGAAAACGCACACCTACATTATAAAATTATGCTAGAGGACATAGAAAACGCACACCTACATTATATACTAGAGGACATAGAAAACGCACCCCTACATTATATACTAGAGGACATAGAAAACGCACACCTACATTATATACTAGAGGACATAGAAAACGCACACCTACATTATATACTAGAGGACATAGAAAACGCACACCTACATTATATACTAGAGGACATAGAAAACGCACACCTACATTATATACTAGAGGACATAGAAAACGCACCCCTACATTATATACTAGAGGACATAGAAAACGCACACCTACATTATATACTAGAGGACATAGAAAACGCACACCTACATTATATACTAGAGGACATAGAAAACGCACACCTACATTATATACTAGAGGACATAGAAAACGCACACCTACATTATATACTAGAGGACATAGAAAACGCACACCTACATTATATACTAGAGGACATAGACAACGCACACCTACATTATATACTAGAGGACATAGAAAACGCACACCTACATTATATACTAGAGGACATAGAAAACGCCCACCTACATTATATGATTATTATTACATGAAAACGAATTACGAATGATTCCATCAAAGATATGTCACATCTTTATTACAAAACACAAACTGAACAACTAAAAATATTCCAAAAATGTTTAAAGCTATGTATTTATATAGTTATTGTTGTTCATGTAAGAACACACTTATCCGAAGTGTGCGTTTTCTATGTCCTCTAGTATATTATTGGCGGAGGAATACCCCGGGTGCATATAGAGCCTAGAGCAGTAGTTCAGGCATTGACAGGCACCCGGGTAGAACCGCCAACATTCCGCAAGCGAGCTTGATAACTTCCCAACACCAAATAATTCGACACGCCCAGTGGGATTCGAACCTACGACAAGTATCTTGAAGTCCACGACTATAAGCACTGGCGCACATAGGCCCCATTATGTATGTTTGAAGTACACTTCCATCCATTGAACCACTATCTTTTATAAATTTCATATTTCATTGGAAAGCAGTGCGAATAACGTGCTACATTCCATTGCTTCCAAACAGTGACATGCCATATTTATGTCAATGACACGTTTCTATATTTCATTGGAAAGCAGTGCGAATAACGTGCTACATTCCATTGCTTCCAAACAGTGACATGCCATATTTATGTCAATGACACGTGTCTATATTCCATTGGAAAGTAGTGCGAATAACGAGCGATATTCCATTGCTTCCAAACAGTGACATGCCATATTTATGTCAATGACACGTGTCTATATTCCATTGGAAAGCAGTGCGAATAACGAGCTACATTCCATTGCTTCCAAACAGTGACATGCCATATTTATGTCAATGACACGTGCCTATATTCCATTGGAAAGCAGTGCGAATAACGTGCTACATTCCATTGCTTCCAAACAGTGACATGCCATATTTATGTCAATGACACGTGCCTATATTCCATTGGAAAGCAGTGCGAATAACGAGCTACATTCCATTGCTTCCAAACAGTGACCTGCCATATTTATGTCAATGACATGTTTCTATATTTCATTGGAAAGCAGTGCGAATAACGAGCTACATTCCATTGCTTCCAAACAGTAACATGCCATATTTATGTCAATGACACGTTTCTATATTTCATTGGAAAGAACCGAGCATTGCAGCAATCGTTAAAGCGACATTACATAATTATATTATATATAGTTTAAAGCGACATTACATCGCAAAAAGCAAATAAAATGCATTAGTTTCACGTATAAATTCATTGCTACTACACATTCTTCCCAATACATTCGAACACTAACATTGAATCAATAAACGTCTTCAAACTTTCAAAATTCAAAATAGGATTTCATATAACGGTCATACATGCTCCTGAATTGACATTTGTTTGTCATCGCAGTCAATACTAACCGCGAGAAAGATGTGTCTCCAAACAAATATGCATAAGCACAAATGTGGGATATAACGGGAAATCTGTACATGTACCACACATCGTGTTATTCAGGATACACGAGTTGTATTACGCATGGATGTCCACCCTAATTACATTATTTTGTTATGTCAACAAACCACGTATACGACGTTTGTTTATTAGTTGAAATACTCAGTTTTTGAGGCAAATATTCGAAAAACAATTATACCATACAATAGGAAAGTACATTCTGTAGAAATTTGCGTTTTCACTGATGTAATGTCGCTTTAACATGGCAGTTGATAATTACTCTTAAAATATATACGGCATTTTACAGGAATGATGTTACAAATGCACTAACAAGTTATTAGCATGCACATTCAATTAATCAGAAATAACTTATATAATTTACGATCATATAATTGCATTACGGTTGCAGGTAAAATACTACTTGATAGCAACAAGGAATTATTTTCTTGGAATACTTTTGGCATCTGAAGAAATGACGGTAATTCACTGATATAATCAATCAAATAGCGAACCATGAAGCGATGTAATATCTATTGTATGTATAAAGAACCCAGCAGCAGAAAATATCTGACATTCGTTTAGAACATAATATTTATAGGTGAAGTGTACAATCGTATAAACATATCACACACCCTCACACATAGCACAGGAACTATGTATTAATTTAATGAATATATATTTGGACGACACATCGGCATTATTACAGACGGATCTGAAGTCCAGTGGTAACACGCTGGACTGGTAATACAGGGATCGCAGGTTCGATCCCTCGTCTGACCCTAATAAAAATTAACAGTCTTTCAGATGGGACTTTAAACCGAGGTCCGTGTTGGTGCTTTACATCGTGCACGTGAAGGAACCAGAGGAGACGCTGGAATGACTCTAAAATGACTAATCTCTTCATGATGGGTCTCTCAAATTGGCAACCGGTAGCGACGATAAATAAACGCAAAACACACACAAGTTCATATGACAGCTCTCCAGTTGGCAGTACCACTCCGAGCAGTAGGCCAGGCATGGATGGTCACACTGGTATAATCGCCAACCTCCCGTAAGCCATCTGTATAGCTTCCTAACGTTAAAGATGTCGACACAACAAGTAGAATTCGAACCTTCAGCGACGAGCAGAAAGTGCTTTAAAGTCATAGATCATAACCATTCTACCACGGACGCCTCTTGCATTTTAAGAACAAAACCGTTTGCTATCCTACTACCAACATTTTGTAAAATAAATTAATGAATATTTGGGGAAAATAAACAGGAACAAAAGCCAATGTAGTTTTATTTCATCAAATACAAACAAATATTATAACATATGAAGTAAGTCAAAAATGACCTATGATCAAAATTTTAATATGGTATAATGGTACAGTGTATTTGGGCGGTGTCTTACACCTACTCCCGGTGTTTCCCATACCATATTAAAGCCTAAAGTCTATGTAGTAACAGCAATGCTCACTGATATATTAGAAGAACGTTCAGACGACGTCACTTATTCAATTAAGTTAGAATTGGATTCCTTTTCAGCTTCATACTTTGTAAGAATTGACAGACGAGAAATGTCTGTTTCTGTATTCATATTGTAGGTTTAGGTGAATACCTTGGAAACCTTTGGGTAGATGAATTAATTGATAGATAATGAGAGGATGGTCGTTAAAAGGTCATAATTACACCTTCAAAGGGGCTTCGGGACGTGCTCAAAGATAAAGCTGCTAACAATGTTGAGAAAAAGAACAGTGTAGCTGTGGGTGTCGTTGTGGAAGTAGTGAATGAATAAATTGATTATTACTTTTATTGTGATATAGCTAACTTTATGGAGATACAAGGTACATCTAAATTGCAAGGCGGGAAGCAATCATTAGAACAGAAAATGTATTTGGAATAACTTGTGTCAAAAATGGAAATATGTTATTTGAGGATGAAATAAAGTGAAAATAAGAATTAGTCGAACAAAACTGGGATCTTAGTGAGGTTGGTGTTTTAATGCTGGAATTTATTAAAGAAAATACTAATGCTAAAACAGCTTCATAGCTTCCTTGCGCACAAATGCATACTAAGATAGCAGATTTAGATAATTGGACATTAACATCGTATAAAAAACGTCAAAGGAGATTGCCTCGATACGCATCTTTGTTTACATCTATAATATATGTAGATAAGTGCAATCATTATTTGCCATTCTTATTGTTAGCTTAATTCTATTTAATGCATCCATCATGATACAACATGCCAACAAATAAGCAAGCACACTTAGCGCGATAATACAAATGATTTGGCAAGTTTTAACAACATTAGAAAACGGTCCACGTCAGAAAAGATAAATATATTTCTCGAATTCAATTTCGGCTCCTGTTGCTCGACTCATCTTCCTATCCATCATCATCAATCACCATCAATCATCATTAATCATCATTCTCATTGTTATAAACTGATTTACCTGGTTTAAGTATACATGTGTGGACAGTGTATATGTGTGCTCAAGGAAATGAAATCGGGTGTATCTTTCTTGTATGCTTCAGTGAAAGAAAATGCTATCGTTCATTGTTATGAAACAATGGAGGATATGTCATTGTCTTTCCAACTGCGCGGGTTTCGTATTCCTCCGAATTGGCTGTACTGTTGGAGTTAATCTATTATCTGCCAATTATAAACAGTTAATTATAAAGTAATATGTTTTAATATATTTGTTTTGTCTGTAGTTTCTTTATTTTGACAGAAAACAGAAACTAACTTGGACATTTATACCAGAACAATGTTTTATTGCGAAGATGCACACTGAATGTTGTGGGGTTGTGTATTGTAGTGAAATGAGGGGAAGCTAAAATGAATAAAATTGGATAACACATATTATATTAGCCAACATCATTGGTAATCATAAAAGAAAAAAACAGTTGTGTTTCTTAGTGTAAGATAGGAATTTATTTCATCTCGCGATCACCAAAATATGTCTGTTCCACTTATACATATAACTAATTATAAGAAGACACACAGGTGCATATAATATACATTAGATTTATATATCCTTGTATAATTACACGTTGTATTAACCCAGCAAATCAAATGAGCCTACAAAATAGAAACAATTACATGATTCATTACGCGAGCACAGGGTAGCCAGTGTCTTGTGAAATTATGCATGTCTAATTTATTTGAATCTTACGTGCCATCGAGAACATGGCCGTTGTTTGCGTGTTGTTAATTACATTGAAGAGGATCTCGGTACCTACATAGTCTGTTCAGGTGTGAAAGGTCCGGAGTTCGAGCCCCGCTGGAGCCGTTACGATTGTACCCTTAGGCAAGGCATTTAAATTCCACGCTGTCTCTTCTCTCTCCCTCATTGCGATGGATTCCATCAGGAATGAGGTATCGAGAGTGATTAATATAAGTTGTAATAACTTGTTTCGCAATCGAGCTAAAATAAATTTGTATAAAGTCTGTTTAGTTTTGTTTTTGTGGTTTAATGTCGCACCAACAGCTTAGGTCATACAGCGCCTCTCCAGCTGTTATTGGTTGAGGACGACCCCGGATGTCCCTCCGAGCAATATTGCAGGTACGGTGCTACCCGGGTAGAACCACAGATCTACCGCAAGCTAGCTGTATAGCTTCATTAAATTCCACACATCGCATGGAATTCGAACCTACTGCGGTGAGGGGCAAGTGATTTGAAGTCAACGCCCGTAACCACTCGGTCACGAGATATAAAATACTGTTTCTTAGTTTACATGCGATATAAAACAATGTTTCCTGTTACGTTTTTCATAGCCAATTTACGTGAAATACAAAAACAGCGTGTCCTGTCGTACTTGCATTTGACTTTTCGAAGCACAAATCAATCATTAGAAATAAATAATTCACGTTGGTTATTCATATTATGTTGCTACGAAAATGAGTTTCTCAACACATTAAATTAGCGTGTATATGCAATTTTATGCATACTGATTCTAAAATGATGTCGCTTTGTGTTGTAAGGGAGACATACAATTGCCCACCTTGCTCCATGTGGTGCCGTTTATGTGTGTGTGTCTTACGTTTATTTATCGTCGCTACCATTTGCCCATATGAGCGACGCCTCCTGAAGAGATTAGTCATTTTAGATTGTGGCGGATAGTACAATGATACAGACTGAAACCCATTCCAGAATCTCCTCTGGTTCGATTACGTACACGATGTAAAGCACCGACACAGGAGTCGTTTATGTGTTGATATTTCTGTGTTATGTGTGTGGGTTCGTCTGGGTTGGATAGATACATAGGTTACGCTTCAATGCAGTTTTCAGCATTTAGATTGGATAACGTAGCCGGAAATATATTTCCGAGAAAGCCGTGTATATTACACCGCAAAAAGACATACTCGTTTGCCTCGCGATTCTTAAAATAAAACCGACAGTTGCGCGTTCGGTATGATAATGAGCAATGTATCTGTAATTGACAAGGAACTAAATATGCAGGTAATTTCCCAACAATTTGCACAATTAACTATGCTGAAATTTCTTGACACACGGTAAGACTAACAGCGAAATTCGATATGAAAATTCTATTGAACATCTGTGTGGTTCCCCATCTGGACATTCCGGTATCAAGGTAAAACGCACTCATCGTGAAATTCCCGACGTGTTAACCACTGGACCTCTGTGGTGTCATTGTAAATTACTATTGTAGCAACAATGCGGGGTATCTATCTGATTCTGGTATATCAGTTATTCTGGTAAATATCTCGTATTATATTCTGCATTCTCAAATGGTTCTGTTATGTGATATTTCAGTTAACCACCGCTTCTGGGCATGCAGGTGTTTAATCAATTGCGATATACAACGATTATGAACAAGTTTGGATACTGAATGTTCATTTCCTATGTTTATCGAGTGTTTTAACTTGTGTTTCTATTACCAAAAAGCCCTCAGTCTCTTTCCCAGACGTTAATTGGTTACATAATGATTCATGCGAAATATAAGTGGCTTTCCTTGATTCATCGTAAACGATGCGCAAATTATTTCAAATATATTTGCACGATGGTTTTTTTGGAGAACTTTCAGAAAATATTTTTTCTGCAATTATTTTGTTTATATCGACGGAGGTACTTCATTGAGTTATGCCAGGATAATAAATTGGCAATTCTTGCGTTCAAGGACAACATTCCTGTTATGTTAACCTCATGGTTAGTGTCTGAACAATGAATCAACAATGTATCATCCGTGTCAACTAGAGTAATGATGTGAATTGCATTTCCATGTGCAGCATTGCGGTGTGCATTATTTCGCTGTATTTCGGTTTGGAGAGATGCTTTTTTTAAAAATGTGATTTGGATATAATTTTTGTTGTTTGTTTATCTAATTGGATAGCAATATGTCTCACAAGTACGGAGCTTGTAATTGTTTAGTTTGAATCGCGGGGCGTTAAAACATGTGAACTTGAAACTTGTTTATTTGCTTAAACGCCTATTTCTACATATAAATACATATTCATTGGCGTTGTACAATAATGAATTAAAAGATAATAAAAACAGTACATCAATCCAGACCCAGACATTAAATAACCGGTCATCAATGAAGAAATCACATTAGAATATTCAGAACAATGCATAGCAGTCTCTGAAGAAGTGAGTTTTCAATACGATTACGAGTACGATTAATACAACATATACTTCTTTTAGAATCAGGTTAAACAGTTACTGTAGTAACAGCATGATTGAATATATGTTCATAATTATACGATTATGTGGGTATTTTATCAGCTATTGGTGTACATATTGCTTAAAGCGACATTACACCGCAAAAAGCAAATAACATGCATTCTTTTCACGTATGAATGCATAGTTACTACACATTCTTCTGAATACATTTGAACACTAACATTGAATCAATAACCAGTGTTTTTGTGGTATACACACTTTCAAAAGTGAAAGTAGGATTTCATATAACGGTCAACCGCGCTCCTGAATTGATGCTTGTTTGTCATTGGAGTAAGCACGCGATACCTTCGATTAGAGATATGTTAACTAAGATTAGTCTATACAAATAAATATGCATACATGTGAGATATCACGGTAAATATGTACCATACTTCATTTTATTTAGGATACACGCGTTGTATTACGCATGAATATCGACAATATTTACATTATTTTGTTATGTCAACAAACCGCGTAGACGACGTTTGTTTATTTGTTGAAATACTCCATTTTTGAGGCAAATATTTGGGGAAAAATAATACCATATAATAGCAAATTGCATTCTGCAGACATTTGCGTTTCACCGATGTATTACCGCTTTAAGTATGATGGTGACCTTTGGTAGTTTAAATGTTTCTCTAACAGTTAGTGTAAATAGTTGACCCATATCCATTTAATGCAATCTGTTGTATTACGTCAAACGTTAGGATATTATGTATGTGTGTTTTACATTTATTTATCGTCGCTACCGGTTGCCCATACCAGCGACACCTCCTGAAGAGATTAGTCATTTTAGAATTTTGGAAGATAGTGCAACGATACAGACAGAGGACGCCTCCTGAAGAGATTAGTCATTTTAGAATTTTGGAGGATAGTGCAATGATACAGACAGAGACCATTACAGATGCTCTCTGGTTCCATTACGTGCACGATGTACAGCACCTCGGTTTACATTCCCATCTGAAAGACTGTTAATTTTATTAGGGTGAGACGGGGGATCGAACCCTCGATCCATGTATTACCAGTCCAGCGTGTTAACCACTGAACTACAGAGTATTCGTACTATGTATGTTGATTATTTAGGCACATATATGACGTATGACCTCCATGGCCTAGTGGTGATGGTCGTTAGTCTATACACATTTATTTTAGCTCCATTGCGAAACAAGTTCTTATAACTTCTATTAATCACTCTCTAGAGACCTCATTCCTGATGGAATCCATCGCCACATTTGAATTGTTATGTTCACTGGCTTGCTACTTATCACCGTAGGTTCGAACACCCACTGGATGTGTCGTGTCGGAATTCGTTCATGTCCGGAAGCTATCCAATCTTGAGAGTTGTAATTTCATATTTTCGATGAGGGATACCAGTCATGTTATAGGTTGCATGTTTTCCTAACGAGTAGATGGCGTTATCTGCCAGACAATGGTATTAAAACGTCAAGATCAATACCGGTGTTACTCTGTATTTTATTGTATTCTTTTACGGCAATGTAATTTCATTAAGGTTATGTGAGCTAGTAAAACCGTAGGGTGGCATTTTTGACGTCTCTGTGGATTTGGAAGACACCTTTGATGCTCTTGTTTCTGCTTCTGGTTCACAATGTGTGTCTATGTGAATATTAACCGTGTCTTTGTGTTTGAAATTGTGTTTGAATTGTCAAAGTTGGACTTTATAGTGTCAATCTAGCGTGATAGTTGTTCCGAAGTTGATTGTTTATTGATGTATTTAATATAGGAATTATTGCGAACGCGGAGGAGGATAGTCGTTTAAATTGCGAAGTCGGAAACCTGTAAGGATATTTATATGTGGATACACAAAGTTTATTTTGTCGCTGTAATGGAATTAATTTCTCACGTCTCACTGAAATTGCGACTGTTTTATGTATTTAGCATGAATGATCGCTGGATGGTTCCCAGCTATATGTACACAAATGATGAAAATTTCCATATAATTGGTCCCTGTAGCCAATAGTAGATTTGAAATCATTTTTACAAAATTGTTAATCTGATTACAAATTATAGATATGATAAGTTTGTGCAAATCGGGTATCGACCAAACATGTGGATACTTTTGGGATGGGAAGATGGGCTTGCTTGGTATTGTATGCCGTCCTGGACTCAGGGGAGCGTGCATGGATGGCGACTTTGTTATCATCTTCTTTATGCATCTTCTTTATCACCCGTTTTCCGACCAATTACAAACACTCACCAATCATTTGGAAAAAGACACACACTATGTCCATTGACGCATCCACTACTGTCTACACGGACTTTGATAACGGTGCGAACCACCTTCAGAGATTCTCTTCTATTATAACTGAGGACATAGAAAACGCACACCTACATTATATGATTATTATTACATGAAAACGAAATACGAAGGATTCCATCAAAAATATATCACATCTTTATTACAAAACACAAACTGAACAACTAAAAATATTCCAAAATGTTTTAAACTATGTATTTATATAGTTATTGTTTTTCATATAAAAATACACTTATCCGAAGTGTGCGTTTTCTATGTCCTCTAATATAGTTCCGGTTGAATCCAATTATACTATCGGTCTTCGTCTTCAAGCAGAACCAGATATTTCTGATGTCGTATCTTGGTCTTATTATGATGTCGTATTCATTATTTAAACCTGTTTGTATGAATGAACGATGATCGCATAGATATAGTAATTATCGCAATGTCAATACCTTTTGAAATAGATACATCAATTAAGCAGCATGTCACCTATGTGTGTGTGTTTTACGTTTATTTATCGTCGCTACCGGTTGCCCATTTGAGCGACGCCTCCTGAAGAGATTAGTCATTTTAGATTTTTGGAGGATAGTGTAATGATATAGACAGATACACATTCCAGAATCTTCTCTGGTTCTTTTACGTGCACGGTGTAAAGCACCGACACGAGACCTCGGTTTAATGCCCCACCTGGAAGACTGTTTATTTTATTACGGTCAGACTGGGGATCGAATCAGTCCAGCGTGTTACCACTGGACTACAGATCCGTCTGCATCCCCCTGCCACCTATTGCTCTGATGAACATTTTATAGTCATATAAATAAACAACAACTTGTAGTATATATAACTATTTATCTTTTATTTACTCAATATTACTTGCATACGAAAAGCAAACCAGTCATCATTCATTATTCTTTGCATGTATTAGTTTATACAGATTTATTTTAGCTCGATTGCGAAACAAGTCCTTTCAACTTATATTGATCACTCTCGATACCTCATTCCTGATGGAATCCATCGCCACGAGGGAGAGAGAAGAGGCAACGTGGAATTTAAATGCCTTGCATAAAGGCACAATCGTAACGGCTCCAGCGCGGCGCGAACTCCAGACCGTTCGCACATGAAGCGAACGCGCATCCACTGCGCTATCACGACTTCCACTTGCATGTATTAATTCAAATGAGCAATTAAAATTAGGTAACCATTGAAACAGGTTGTTTTTTCGTCAGTATTACATATTTGAACATGATAATTATGAATATTCAAGGAAATAATTGTTGTTTAGACTAATTGAAGATGATAACAGCGTGTAATTTCATTAATCTGTTATTGTATTATCACGTTTCAATCTAGTCTGGGTGCCAAGTCTGTCGATTTTTCACTAATTTACTTCTGGCAAAATGACAGTTGATATTATCAGAAAGTCAATACGGCCCAATTAATCGTCTCGGTGTTAAGCTATATGACTGACTAGGCAAATTATACCAACACCTTGTTCCCAGGTTAGTTTCAATCCAAAAGCCATATAATATAATTAAATAGCATAGTGACATTGCTGGGTTTTCTATTACCTCCCTTTGCAGATAAAATCCGATTTATCCGGAAATATTTGTAATTTTAGTTGGAATTCTTTGTGTTTACTGACCAGATATTGCGGTATGATAAATGTGATTTTACCAATTCGTGTTACTGGAATGATATCATTCTTTTACAATAAAGTACTGATTGGATTAACTGTAATAATTCAATAATCATAAGATGAGAAAACGGATGAAAATTGATAGCCTGTGGTGCAAAGGAAACAACGATACAAACAGAGGAAACTAAGTAAGCGGACCAATCTACTCTTAATATATGTTGTCAGTGGCAGTAACTGACCAATGTCTCTCATATGTCACCAAAACCATACACTGTGTACCTATATTCTATATACCAGTTTGGATCTGTACGAAAGGGGAGTACTCCCTGATTCTAGTATAACGTTTCATTATATATTACCAAGAAACTATGAAATGCACTAGATGATACATTGCACATTGGGTGGCCAGAAACCTTGTAATTCAATAAATGAAAACGGAACAGACAACCGCTTTATATTTAGACCTAACCCGCACAAACGTCATTTCCAAATTTCAAACCACTGTGTATTTATATATTCATAAAACAGTATCAAGTATATTATCTATTTCATAAAACACACAGCGGGAATAGAACTACTATTAGATAAGAATGAAGAACAGTAAGTGCGCAAATGTGCTTATTAAAAATGATTTCGTACTAAATTGGTTTTTACGGAATCGTTATTATCTTGGAAGCTTTCCGTATTATTTCATTATCGCCTATTATTACTATTTATGCAACATTCGTGATGCAATGGGTCCACTGTCCGCCTAGAACACGGAACCGAAGTCCTGCGAGTTCGGGTACCGTTAGAATCACGGTGGTTGTGTCTTGGTTATGGTCACAAGACAATTAAATCCACATCGCCTATCCCCTCTTCCTCATTGTAAAACAACAAATACGTTGCCTATTAAATACATAGTAAAAAGTAAAAACATACAGTCTGTTCATTTATATTTCCAATCTTTCATTTCTTCTGATACCACATCCACTGCGTGGAGGTATTCAAATAAAACCGAAAAAACAGCCAAAATATTACAAATGCAATGTCAAACATTGACACCAGTTACCTGTGAATGATGTCACTGTGTTTACACACTGTATCCTTCCGCCAACTAGTACAGTATACCTTCAGTTTGCAATTCTTATACCACATCTTTTCTACACATCAACTAGTCTAAAATCTTCTCAAGTCATATAATTTCTCAAAATAACCCACACAAACTTGAAAACGCATTTTGTTATCAAAAAGAAAAAAACTATATTAGTTTTCAGGACTACATTCGACCTCGGATGCACTTCCGCCTATTTACGTATATACAACATCATGAATGTGGATTCCATCAGGAATGAGGTTTTGAGAGCCATTAATCTATTGTTGTAGGAACTTGCTTGGCAACCGAGCTCAAAGAAATGTATATAGGCTAGGGAGATGACAGATCTCTGCTCATTTAGTTGTGTTATAATGCGTGGTCCGATCCCATTGTGTTGCTTTTATTCTTCTGTTGGCATTGTTCTGTTCATATGTATGTTTTTTTACATTCATTTGGAAACTACATATTGTTTTAGGTTGAACAACAATTGTGTAGTTTATATAAACTATTGATGCTACATAGTAACTCCGGCTTTTTATCAATTATTGCTAAAATATATATTCATTGTTAAATGTATAGTTATAAAAGTTGTTGTCGCCCACATGCATTTATGCGATGGCGATTTAAAATAATACTACACAAGACAGTTATAAATAGCTTATTTTCTGGTATTCCAGAGCGTGTTGTGGATGTTACTATTTATAGATTACAAGGAGTTTATGACGTATTCTGTGACGTACTGTAATATTGACCACGAGATTGTGCTATAGAGAGTGCAGCCGGTTATTAGTGTGTTCAATTACTGGAGCTGATATGAAAGGATTTAATCAAAGGTATTGAAGGAGACGAACATCTCAGACGTAATCTATCAAACTATAATTATGAAGAATCAATGCGTCTCTCTGAGTACCATATGTTGTCGTTATTCCTCTACAAATTCGACCAAATAAAAGGCATTAGATGTAAATAAAGGGAGTTCCAGCACATTTCATAAACAGATATACCGTTCGGAGAAGTATTCAAATATTGTGTACGAATTAATTCATATATGCAGTTGGTATATCCTGCAGTATTGGCTGTCTGTTAGCGCAGTGGTTAGCGCGCTCGCTTCTCACCTCTCACCAATGCAACCCGGGTTCGATCCTCGGACTGGGAAGTATGTGAGATGGTACGGTGGTCGCCAGATCGGACAGGTGGATTTTCTCCGGGTAGGCCTACTCCGGTTTCCTCCCACACGAATTACCACATTTACACTTTCACCAGCGCCAACGAGAGTGATTAATATATATTAAGTTGCTTCGCAATCGTTGTAAACTAAATAAAGATTTAAAAAGTATGGACATCATGATAATGCATGACGACACCCGTTTACATTACGTGTTTGCAAGTGTCAAACAAACAGAAAGATGAGCATTACAACAGAGGTAGTGTCAATCGACGTGTGTTAAGCAAACGTGCAAACGGCGTGTGCAAATGGCGCTATCGGATGCAGAAATCATAATATA
This sequence comes from Archivesica marissinica, assembly GCA_014843695.1. Classification (NCBI taxonomy): domain Eukaryota; kingdom Metazoa; phylum Mollusca; class Bivalvia; order Venerida; family Vesicomyidae; genus Archivesica; species Archivesica marissinica. The sequence continues at coordinate 54,156,632 of CM026397.1, read as the reverse complement.
AAATCTATGTGCATGTTGAAGTCGTGATAGCGCCGTGGTAGCGTGTTCGATTCAGGTGTGAGAGGCCCGGAATTCGAGCTCTGCTGGAGCCGTTACGAGTATGTCCTTAGGCAAGGCACTTAAATTCCACATGGCCTCTTCTCTATCCATCATGGCGATGTATTCAATCAGGAATGAGTTCTCGAGAGCGATTAAATTAAGCAAGAATAATTGTGTATAAACTAAGCTATTATATACGCACACGAAAAAGAAAGTGTGCACTTGGTTAGAGGGAAAAGTTTATACTTATATTCACGCGTAAAAAGAAAGTGTGCACTTGGTTAGAGGGAAAAGTTTATACTTATATTCACGCGTAAAAAGAAAGTGTGCACTTGGTTAGAGGGAAAATTTCATACTTATATTCACGCGTAAAAAGAAACTGTGCACTTGGTTAGAGGGAACATTTTAGACTTATATTCACGCGTAAAACAATGTTCTGATAATTATCAAATTTCAATTAAAAGTAAAACATCGTGTAGCCAATACATGTTTGCACATGTTGATACCATATTTGCCTATAGTTTGCTTCTAGAGATCTATATAAGTATAACATGTTCCCACTAACCAAGCAAATGCACACTATCTGTGTGCGCGTGTTTTACGTTTATTTATCGTCGCTACCGGTTGCCCATATCTTCTTCTTCTTCTTGTCGTTCGCGAATCACATGGACAAGCCGGCAGCAAACACGAAATGGGCCGTCCTCCTCAGATCCTCCCGGCAAGGTTGCCCATATGAGCGACGCCTCCTCAAGAAATTAGTCATTTTAGATTTAGATTAGATAGTGCAATGATACAGACAGAGACCTATTCCAGAGTCTCCTCTGGTTCTTTTACGTACACGGTGTAGAGCACCGACACGAGACCTCGGTTTAACGTCCCATCGGAAAGACACTTTCTTTTTCGTGGGAGTATATATGTGGATGCATTGATCAACTTGATGATCCGTAGTTTAAATGGATTGACCTTGAACGATGACTGTTATTTTATTTCCTACATTAACCCACTCAGAAGCAGCACTGGTTGCACGCTTGTATGTGGTAAAGGTTAATGGCGATGTATATAAGGAATTAGATGGGGAACCAATTAATGATTACGAGAAAATAACGTAGCATCCTCAAGTTTATGGTATATTTTAAGTTTCTTGCAATTAACAACATAATTATTATTATACATAAATTTATTTATGAGTCCTTATTATAAACTTGTACGAGAAAACCATTTGCGGTATAATATATATAGGATCGTACACTCATGGTGATTTCATACCATGTTTTATGAACAAAACAATTTGCGGTATTATATATGTGTATATATATAGGATCGTACACTCCTGGTGATTTCATACCATGTTTTATGAACAAAACAATTTGCGGTATTATATATGTGTATATATATAGGATCGTACACTCGTGGTGATTTCATACCATGTGTTATGAACAAAACAATTTGCGGTATTATATATGTGTATATATATAGGATCGTACACTCCTGGTGATTTCATACCATGTTTTATGAACAAAACAATTTGCGGTATTATATATGTGTATATATATAGGATCGTACACTCGTGGTGATTTCATACCATGTGTTATGAACAAAACAATTTGCGGTATTATATATGTGTATATATATAGGATCGTACACTCGTGGTGATTTCATACCATGTTTTATGAACAAAACAATTTGCGGTATTATATATGTGTATATATATAGGATCGTACACTCGTGGTGATTTCATACCATGTTTTATGAACAAAACAATTTGCGGTATTATATATGTGTATATATATAGGATCGTACACTCCTGGTGATTTCATACCATGTTTTATGAACAAAACAATTTGCGGTATTATATATGTGTATATATATAGGATCGTACACTCCTGGTGATTTCATACCATGTTTTATGAACAAAACAATTTGCGGTATTATATATGTGTATATATATAGGATCGTACACTCGTGGTGATTTCATACCATGTTTTATGAACAAAACAATTTGCGGTATTATATATGTGTATATATATAGGATCGTACACTCCTGGTGATTTCATACCATGTTTTATGAACAAAACAATTTGCGGTATTATATATGTGTATATATATAGGATCGTACACTCGTGGTGATTTCATACCATGTTTTATGAACAAAACAATTTGCGGTATTATATATGTGTATATATATAGGATCGTACACTCGTGGTGATTTCATACCATGTGTTATGAACAAAACAATTTGCGGTATTATATATGTGTATATATATAGGATCGTACACTCGTGGTGATTTCATACCATGTGTTATGAACAAAACAATTTGCGGTATTATATATGTGTATATATATAGGATCGTACACTCGTGGTGATTTCATACCATGTGTTATGAACAAAACAATTTGCGGTATTATATATGTGTATATATATAGGATCGTACACTCGTGGTGATTTCATACCATGTTTTATGAACAAAACAATTTGCGGTATTATATATGTGTATATATAGGATCGTACACTCGTGGTGATTTCATACCATGTTTTATGAACAAAACAATTTGCGGTATTATATATGTGTATATATATAGGATCGTACACTCGTGGTGATTTCATACCATGTTTTATGAACAAAACAATTTGCGGTATTATATATGTGTATATATATAGGATCGTACACTCGTGGTGATTTCATACCATGTTTTATGAACAAAACAATTTGCGGTATTATATATGTGTATATATATAGGATCGTACACTCCTGGTGATTTCATACCATGTTTTATGAACAAAACAATTTGCGGTATTATATATGTGTATATATATAGGATCGTACACTCGTGGTGATTTCATACCATGTTTTATGAACAAAACAATTTGCGGTATTATATATGTGTATATATATAGGATCGTACACTCGTGGTGATTTCATACCATGTTTTATGAACCAAAAAAATATTTATGAAACGAGTTTTAGGATTTTGTTATTAAAAGACTTTCTTTGTACATACACATTGCCACAGTAACAACAACTATACATTTGAAGAAAGGTTATGTTTCTGTTTGCCAGTATAGTGTTGAGCCTTGTCACATTAACGCATCCGTACGCGGTAGTAACTAGTCCCTGATAATGCATCCGTACGCCGTAGTAAATAGTCCCTGATAATGCATCCGTATGCCGTAGTAAATAGTCCCTGATAATGCATCCGTACGCCGTAGTAACTAGTCCCTGATAATGCATCCGTACGCCATAGTAAATAGTCCCTGATAATGCATCCGTACGCCATAGTAACTAGTCCCTGATAATGCATCCGTACATCGTAGTAAATAGTCCCCGATAATGCATCCGTACACCGTAGTAAATAGTCCCTGATAATGCATCCGTACACCGTAGTAAATAGTCCCCGATAATGCATCCGTACGCCGTAGTAAATAGTCCCTGATAATGCATCCATACATCGTAGTAAATAGTCCCTGATAATGCATCCGTACGCCGTAGTAAATAGTCCCTGATAATGCATCCGTACGCCGTAGTAAATAGTCCCTGATAATGCATCCGTACACCGTAGTAAATAGTCCCCGATAATGCATCCGTACGCCGTAGTAAATAGTCCCTGATAATGCATCCATACATCGTAGTAAATAGTCCCTGATAATGCATCCGTACGCCGTAGTAAATAGTCCCTGATAATGCATCCGTACGCCGTAGTAAATAGTCCCTGATAATGCATCCATACATCGTAGTAAATAGTCCCTGATAATGCATCCGTACGCCGTAGTAAATAGTCCCTGATAATGCATCCGTACGCCGTAGTAAATAGTCCCTGATAATGCATCCATACATCGTAGTAAATAGTCCCTGATAATGCATCCATACATCGTAGTAAATAGTCCCTGATAATGCATCCATACATCGTAGTAAATAGTCCCCGATAATGCATCCGTACGCCGTAGTAAATAGTCCCTGATAATGCATCCGTACACCGTAGTAAATAGTCCCCGATAATGCATCCGTACGCCGTAGTAAATAGTCCCTGATAATGCATCCATACATCGTAGTAAATAGTCCCTGATAATGCATCCGTACGCCGTAGTAACTAGTCCCTGATAATGCATCCGTACGCCGTAGTAAATAGTCCCTGATAATGCATCCATACGCCGTAGTAAATAGTCCCCGATAATGCATCCGTACGCCGTAGTAAATAGTCCCTGATAATGCATCCGTACACCGTAGTAAATAGTCCCCGATAATGCATCCGTACGCCGTAGTAAATAGTCCCTGATAATGCATCCATACATCGTAGTAAATAGTCCCTGATAATGCATCCGTACGCCGTAGTAACTAGTCCCTGATAATGCATCCGTACGACGTAGTAAATAGTCCCTGATAATGCATCCATACGCCGTAGTAAATAGTCCCCGATAATGCATCCGTACGCCGTAGTAAATAGTCCCCGATAATGCATCCGTACGCCGTAGTAAATAGTCCCTGATAATGCATCCGTACGCCGTAGTAAATAGTCCCTGATAATGCATCCATACACCGTAGTAAATAGTCCCCGATAATGCATCCGTATGCCGTAGTAAATAGTCCCTGATAATGCATCCGTACGCCGTAGTAAATAGTCCCCGATAATGCATCCGTACACCGTAGTAAATAGTCCCCGATAATGCATCCGTACGCCGTAGTAAATAGTCCCTGATAATGCATCCGTACGCCGTAGTAACTAGTCCCCGATAATGCATCCGTACGCCGTAGTAAATAGTCCCTGATAATGCATCCGTACACCTTAGTAAATAGTCCCCGATAATGCATCCGTACGCCGTAGTAAATAGTGCCTGTTAATGCATCCGTACGCCGTAGTAAATAGTCCCTGATAATGCATCCGTACGCCGTAGTAACTAGTCCCCGATAATGCATCCGTACGCCGTAGTAAATAGTCCCCGATAATGCATCCGTATGCCGTAGTAAATAGTCCCCGATAATGCATCCGTATGCCGTAGTAACTAGTCCCCGATAATGCATCCGTACGCCGTAGTAAATAGTCCCCGATAATGCATCCGTATGCCGTAGTAACTAGTCCCCGATAATGCATCCGTACGCCGTAGTAAATAGTCCCCGATAATGCATCCGTATGCCGTAGTAAATAGTCCCCGATAATGCATCCGTACGCCGTAGTAAATAGTCCCCGATAATGCATCCGTACGCCGTAGTAAATAGTCCCCGATAATGCATCCGTACGCCGTAGTAACTAGTCCCTGATAATGGAACAAACTTCACGCAAATACTCGATACAACATTTTTAATCACCGTATTCCACTAGTGCTTATTTAGCATTTTATTGATCTAAGCAGCTGATTAAAAGAACTAAAAGCATGAACACACACAGCATGTATATGCAGAATGCTTGAAAGCATGAATACACACAGCATGTATATGCAGAATGCTTGAAAGCATGAATACACACAGCATGTATACGCAGAATGCTTGAAAGCATGAATACACACAGCATGTATATGCAGAATGCTTGAAAGCATGAATACACACAGCATGTATATGCAGAATGCTTGAAAGCATGAATACACACAGCATGTATATGCAGAATGCTTGAAAGCATGAACACACACAGCATGTATATGCAGAATGCTGTCAATGTTACGCCGCGACCAATCAGAATCGTTCCATGTGTTATTACACGTGTGGACATATAAGAAAATATGACTGTATTACAAGCAGAATTATGTGATAAATCAAAATATATACCATGATATTTAGGACAACAGTAATCTGACAATATACTATAACTATGGTTATGCTACTTTTTCATAAATAATAATTAATACTATTTCGCTGGCCTTGTTTTCACAATAATTGTATCGCTAGCGTATGTGGGCTACATAACTATTTTGGCGTGCATTTTAATATGTCAGTAAATACAATTTACTGATCACATGGTATCAAAGATATGCGAGTAAATAGTACTTGATGCTGTATGATATTCTGCTGAAATATAATGTTCATCATATGTTACTAATTCAACATAACATAATATGTATAACATAAGTTTGACTTAACGAAATTCGATATAAACAGATCCAGTTATATGTAAAATGGGTGTCTGAAACGGGTTTTTGATCCGACTTCGAGATAACAGGATAATTCGACATAACCAACTTTGACATAACGGATGTATACTGTATCTAACTAGTCACGTAATGTAAATATATTATATGATTCTGTACTGTGTACACGTCTGATAATAAAATGTTGTTCTGTTATGTTCTATAAATTATTAAATGAACTATTTATTTTGATCGCATTCCAACTGTGGCAAGTACTTTATATCAATAATTTATTACAATATGGTAGTATTTTGTGTTAATGAGGTAATGACATTATATAAGAGCAAACTATGCAATCCCAGATCATATCTTTTAGATTAATCTTACGCGGGGTCTTTGAAGCTTAATCTAGTGGTTAATTATCACCAGCTAGTTTGTCGAAGATGAAAAGTAGGTTTCATGGTCAAACCCATACTGATAATTGGCAACTAGTAATGAAAATCATTTGTTCATTATCTCCATGTTTCGTAAGGTGTAGCAATAACCTTAACCACTATTGCGGTCACATGTACATCAATAATAAATACGAGTTTGTTAGGGTAGGAGTTGGATACGAGCATTGGGAGACATTCGTGGATTATTCATGGTATATATATCGCTTACTGTGCTGAAATTAAACACATAATTCATAATTGGATTGGTATTGGTATGTGGGATTGAATCTGATAGACTGTAGGGTGTTGATGGTACACTGAGCAAAAGTTATTCTTTTATTTTGGAATGGTTCACACTTGATTCAGTAGTATTTAGCTATCGAAATCATAGGCAATGTGGGGAAATTGTATACAGGAACACATTGAACAGAGGATATTGCCATGGACTTACATGGAATTATACTACAGTGAAATTCACTGGAGTTGAAATACAGTCAAACCTGTCTTAAGCAGCCAGCCAAGGGAATCATCACAGATAGTGGCTGCTTAGCATGTGTGGTTAATAGAGGTTAAATGTATGTTGGTAATCTGTCAACTGGCTGCCTAATGCAGGTCGGCTGCTTAATAGAGGTGATCACTAACACAGGTTTGACTGTAATCGAATTAGAGAGCGCGTGTTTTTTTTATTTGTTTTGATAATTGTGCTAGGTCATGTGACAGAGTTAGGTAATGTATATATCGTTAATAGAATAACTATAGAATACAATAACATACATTATTTAATGTGTTTGTATGACACTGTACGCTATAATTTTGAGTATGCATTTAGTATACAGACGTCATTGAAGCAATTAAAACACTGTTGTGACGTCATACCCTTGGACTGGTGTTAAAAAGCAAGCGTATTATTTTAAATACTACGCGTTAATGTACGAAATTAAATTTTAAATTAGCAGGATCTTGTGTACGCGTGTGTTTTAAGTAAAGTAAGATATAAGCCTCAAACGGACCCAATATGTAAACTATTGAAGACAGTATAAATATATGGGATCGTTTTCGGCTGATATCCTATACCCAAATGCTTAGGTATGTTAGAACAATGCGTACATTACAGTAAGACATACACGTATAACGGACACGATCAAACAACGGAGGCACGTATTATTGAAACGATATTGACAAATATAGCAATATGGCGGTTTTCACAATTATTACGTGGCCTAGCATAAATTATGTATATCAAAACATATTGGGTGCCTATATTGATTGATATATTGAATACAATTACATACATATAATGAATCAATCACTCAATCACTCAATCAATCGCTCAATCAATCAATCAATCAATCAATCAATCACCCAATCAATTAATCAGTCAATCACTCACTCACTCACTCGCTCACTCACTCAATCAATCAATCAATCACTTAATCAATCACTTAATCACTCACTCACTCAATCAATCACTCAATCAATCAAAATAATCGAAATAAAGCTGATTTGATTCCAGTAATATAAACAATAATAAATACACCAGACATAAATGCAGACAAACTTGTATTACAATACCAACAAAATGAAGGGCAAAGAAACGGTCTCTAAGAGCAGGAACGGTCTCTAGGCAGGAACGGTCTCTAGGCAGAAATGGTCTCTAGGCAGGAATGGTCTCTAGGCAGGAATGGGCTCTAGGCAGGAATGGTCTCTAAGCAGGAATGGTCTCTTAATACAGAATAATGTGTTCTTTAACAACACAATCATGACTGAAAAAGTGGCATCTTTATACAAGTGGTCTCTTAATAGACGTGGTCTTTCGTGCAAGTTTAACTGTATATCGTAAGGTAACAGAGACCATGGCAGCTTAGAGTATGTCTATTGACACATCCGAGATAAAGTTTTTGTTACTTTCTTACAATAATTAGTTTGTAAAAATATATTTTAGAACGATTGCGAAACAAGTTCTTACAATTTATATTAATAACTTTCGAGACCTCATTCCTGATGGACTCCATCGCCACGAGGTAGAGAGAAGAGGCAATGTGGATTGCATATGCCTTGCCTAAGGGCACTATCGCAGCGACTACACATGGGCGCGAACTCGGGGCCTTTCGCACCGGAAGCGAAACCGCTACAACAGCACTATGACGAGATTCAGTTATATTATATAAGGTGAAGCATATTTCAAAATCTACGCCGTTACAACTACGTATACTAGACGACATAGAAAACGCACACCTACATTATATACTAGAGGATATAGAAAACGCACACCTACATTATATACTATAGGCCATAGAAAACGCACACCTACATTATATACTAGAGGACATAGAAATCGCACACCTACATTATATACTAGAGGATATAGAAAACGCACACCTACATTATATACTAGAGTGCATAGAAAACACACACCTACATTATATACTAGAGGACGTAGAAAACGCACACCTACATGATATACTAGAAGACATAGAAAACGCACACCTACATTATATAATAGAGGATATAGAAAACGCACACCTACATTATATACTAGAGGGCATAGAAAACGCACACCTACATTATACACTAGAGGACATAGAAGACACACACCTACATTATATACTAGAGGACATAGTAAACACACACCTACATTATATACTAGAGGACATAGAAAACGCACACCTACATTATATACTAGAGGATATAGAAAACGCACACCTACATTATATACTATAGGCCATAGAAAACGCACACCTACATTATATACTAGAGGACATAGAAATCGCACACCTACATTATATACTAGAGGATATAGAAAACGCACACCTACATTATATACTAGAGGGCATAGAAAACACATACCTACATTATATACTAGAGGACCTAGAAAACGCACACCTACATTATATACTAGAGGGCATAGAAAACGCACACCTACATTATATACTAGAGGACATAGAAAACGCACACCTACATTATATACTAGAGGACATAGAAAACGCACACCTATATTAGATACTAGAGGATATAGAAAACCACACCTACTTTATATACTAGAGGATATAGAAAACGCACACCTATATTAGATACTAGAGGATATAGAAAACCACACCTACTTTATATACTAGAGGATATAGAAAACGCACACCTACATTATATACTAAAGGCACCTACATTATATACTAGAGGACATAGAAAACGCACACCTACATTATATGATTATTATTACATGAAAACTAAATACGAAGGATTACATCAAAGATATATCACATATTTATTACAAAACACAAACTGAACAACTAAAAATATTCCAAAATGTTTAAAACTATGTATTTATATAGTTATTGTTTTTCATGTAAAAACACACGTTTTCTATGTCCTCTACTATATCATTAATAAACATTTTTATTAAAATTCCCCTGTTCATGAATTTTCCCACAAAATACAATGTTATTGATTTCACAAGTTCTCATATTATCACTTAGATTGAGATATTGCATTTCCTGTATGCAATGCTCTTTAAGTCAGACATTCAATGCAGCGGAAATGCATCGTTGATTACCCAGACTAAATCGCTCAGGTTGAAGAATGCCATTAGTTGAAGTCGTATTTGTAAATCAATAGTTGATGCAGTCGTATTTGTGGAACCAATATGTGATGAAGTCGTATTTGTGGAATCAATAGTTGATGAAGTCGTATTTGTGGAATCAATAGTAGATGAAGTCGTATTTGTGGAATCAATAGTTGATGAAGTCGTATTTGTGAATCAATAGTTGATGAAGTCGTATTTGTGGAATCAATAGTTGATGAAGTCGTATTTGTGGAATCAATAGTTGATGAAGTCGTATTTGTAAATCAATAGTTGATGAAGTCGTATTTGTGAATCAATAGTTGATGAAGTCGTATTTGTAAATCAATAGTTGATGAAGTCGTATTTGTAAATCAATAGTTGATGAAGTCGTATTTGTGAATCAATAGTTGATGAAGTCGTATTTGTGAATCAATAGTTGATGAAGTCGCATTTGTGAATCAATAGTTGATGAAGTCGTATTGGTAAATCAATAGTAGATGAAGTCGTATTTGTAAATCAATAGTTGATAAAGTCGTATTTGTGAATCAATAGTTGATGAAGTCGTATTTGTAAATCAATAGTAGATGAAGTCGTATTTGTGAATCAATAGTTGATGAAGTCGTATTTGTAAATCAATAGATGATGAAGTCGTATTTGTGAATCAATAGTAGATGAAGTCGTATTTGTAAATCAATAGTTGATGAAGTCGTATTTGTAAATCAATAGTAGATGAAGTCGTATTTGTGAATCAATAGTGGATGAAGTCGTATTTGTGGAATCAATAGTTGATGAAGTCGTATTTGTGGAATCAATAGTTGACGAAGTCGTATTTGTGAAATCAATAGTTGATGAAGTCGTATTTGTGGAATCAATAGTTGATGAAGTCGTATTTGTAAATCAATAGTTGACGAATTCGTATTTGTAAATCAATAGTAGATGAAGTCGTATTTGTAAATCAATAGTTGATGAAATCGTATTTGTAAATCAATAGTTGATGAAGTCGTATTTGTAAATCAATAGTTGATGAAATCGTATTTGTAAAGCAATAGTGGATGAAGTCGTATTTGTAAATCAATAGTTGATAAAAGTCGTATTTGTGGAATCAATAGTTGATGAAGTCTAAGACAATCCTGGTTATAATTAACTATTTTATGCTTTCCAATTTCCTTAAACCGATAGTGACATCATTTGAGTGGCTAAACGGACCGTTCTAGCATAATATAGCGCATGATTACATCTTTCCAATTTCTAGCATTTCAGCCTAAATTAAAACGTCAGTCATTGACATCGTTTGTCATCATTAACACATGCGACTACCGCGCCACTCTTGAGAATATTGCTGTCAATGTTCATTCAGCGAAATAAAATTCTGTAAAAACTGTAATAGATTTTACAAGGTTGGAAAAGGAAATAATAATGACAATTATAGAACGGTTGTATGGTACCTACGTAATGAATGCGTAACTTGCCGAATATAAAACGTTTCAAAATGTTTCAACAACACTATCTTATTTTCGAAATTCATTTTAGACGTAATATGTGTTCAGTAACCCTCTGTGATTAATATAGATTGGTAGTACTTGTTTCGCAATCGTTGTAAAATAAATAATATGCTCATATGGGCAACCGGTAGCGACGATAAATAAACGTAAAACACACAGTGTCCCTTTAAAAGCAATTGTATTAAAGTGATTTCATTTCATTTACACGCCCTGCTATGAACTCGTACATCCAACAGACGGATCTGTAGTGTCCAGTGGTAACACGCTGGACTGGTAATCCAGGGATCGCCGGTTCGATTCCCCGTCTGACCCTAATAAAATTAACAGTCTTTCAATTGGGACTTTAAACCGAGGTCTCGTGTCGGTGCTTTACACCGCGCACGTAAAAGAACCAGAGGAGACTCTGGAATGGGTCTCTGTCTGTATCATTAAATAAATAAACGTAAAACACACAGTGTCCCTTTAAAAGCAATGGTATTAAAGTGATTTCATTTCATTTACACGCCCTGCTATGAACTCATACATCCATTTTGTTTGAATTTCTACCTTGGAGCAAAATGAAATCAGATCATTGACAAGATATAGAAGTAAATACAGTATGCACATAATTAAAATAGTTCAAGTAATAATTTATTTAGCAATGACAAATACGAACGTATGTATAATGAATGTAGCAGAAACAACTACAACAAGCAATAGGAGAACTAAGGCATTAAAGTGTGGAGAGAGATTGTGATATAATTCCGTCGGGAGATGACATATGATATGTATGTAAAGTAAATAGTGTATGTGTGTTTTACGTTTATTTATCGTCGCTACCGGTTGCCCATATGAGCAACGCCTCCTGAAGAGATTAGTCATTTTAGATTTTGGAGGAAAGTGCAATGATACAGACAGAGACCCATTACAGAGTCTCCTCTGGTTCTTTTACGTGCACCAACACAAGACCTCGGTTTAAAGTCCCAACTGAGACTGTTATTTTTATTAGGGTCAGACGGGGAATCGAACCTGCGATCCCTGGATTACCAGTCCAGCGTGTAAGTAAATATTTTGTAATAGCGACTTTTATAACTAACAAAAACCCGACACTAAAATGAATAAATACATAAACAAAAGCGTTGTCTGTCAAATTAATGGCTAACACATAATTGCATTACTTATTTTGTAATTCATAAACATATATTTAATTTATACACATGTTTTAAAGTTTGATTGCGAAACAAGTCTTTACAACGGTAGTTAATCGCTCCCGATGCCTCATTCCTGATGGAATCCATCGCCATGGGGGAGAGAGAAAAGGCAATGTGGGCATTTAAATGCCTAGCCATATATGGCACATTCGTAACTACTGCAGCTAGGCGGGAACCCCGGACCTTTCGCACCTGACGCGACCGCGCCACCACTGCGTTATCACGACTTCCATAATATGATATAGTCAGATATGATACATATATGAACATTAAATGAATATAACTATTGCAGGTTCGATCCCCCGTCTGACCCTAATCGAATTAACAGTCTTTAAGATGGGACGTTAAACCGAGGTCTCGTGTCGGTGCTTTACACCGTGCACGTAAAAGAACCAGAGGAGACTCTGGAATGGGTCTCTCTCTGTATCATTGCACTATCCTCCAACAATCTAAAATGACTAATCTCTTCAGGAGGCGTCGTTCATATGGGCAACCGGTAGACGATAAGTAAACGTAAACCACACATAACATCGTTAGATTTACCACCAAATTGCTGGTTCAGTGGTTAACCATACCACACCCAGTCCACATCGTCGTGGAGTAATAACACTGCATCAACAGCCAGCGTCGTTGCTGGTTCGAATCCACTATGGGTTATTGCATATGTGAGGAGGCTGTATCAATGCACTATCCTCCAACAATCTAAAATGACTAATCTCTTAAGGCACAGGTCTGTATCATTGCACTATCCTCCAACAATCTAAAATGACTAATATCTTCAGGAGGCGTCGCTCATATGGGCAACCGATAGCGACGATAAATAAACGTAAACACACATATAACTATAGCAACCATATGTTATTATGCCGCTTCTTTACGCATACAAATATCCTCTGGGAAATTAGAGATGGCGATAATGTAATACATGTGTATATTATACGTTTATTTATCGTCGCTACCGGTTGCCCATAAGAACGACGCGACGCCTCCTGAAGAGATTAGTCATTTTAGATTTGTTGAAGGATACAGACAGAGACCCATTCCAGAGTATCCTCTAGTTCTTTTACGTGCACGGTGTATACTTTAAATACATTGCTTATAAGGGCACAATCGTAACGGCTCCAGCGGGGCTAGAACTCCGGACCTTTCGCACATGAAGCGAACGCGCTACCACTGCGCTACCACTGCGCTACCACGGCGCTACCACTGCGCTACCACTGCGCTACCACTGCGCTACCACTGCGCTACCACTGCGCTACCACTGCGCTATCACTGCGCTACCACTGCGCTATCACTGCGCTACCACTGCGCTACCACTGCGCTACCACTGCGCTACCACTGCGCTACCACTGCGCTACCACTGCGCTACCACTGCGCTATCACTGCGCTACCACTGCGCTACCACTGCGCTACCACTGCGCTACCACTGCGCTACCACTGCGCTACCACTGCGCTACCACTGCGCTATCACTGCGCTACCACTGCGCTATCACTGCGCTACCACTGCGCTACCACTGCGCTACCACTGCGCTACCACTGCGCTACCACTGCGCTACCACTGCGCTATCACGACTTCAACAAAATACATAGTAATATGCATCATAACTAAAACATACGTTGGTTTGGCAGCTAAAACACGCGATATAATTAGTTGGCACGCAACCTGTGACGTCCATGTTGGTGGCAGACTCACACGCAACCTGTGACGTCCATGTTGGTGGCAGACTCACTTTTCCCCCACTTCTTTGTAGCAATACACTCAATAACACACGAAAATGTCGGTAAGAAAAATCGAGTTCAATTCCATTCCAATTTCATACAGGTTCTGAACAAGAATTCCAAATAAATGTGATAAGAATGGTTTTTAGTACACCTGACGAAGTCCAACATGTATGAAACGTTGAATTACATTTAACGATTTACTGGAGTGTGTTCATTTATTTCAAGATATAAATACATTTATAGGAATACGAAAATATTTTAATCTGTGAATATAAATTGAAGGGAAATAAGTATTATATAATGTTGGAGATATGCATTGCAGTATCGTTTAGATTGGCATTTAAAATATTTTGGATGTATAACGTTTTCGATCTGAACAGTGGTTTTGCTTTTTTGTGTACGTATTAATTAATTAGAAATAAATAATTGTTTCTTGGAAAACAGATGGAAAATGTGAGCAATATCGGTACATTATTGGACTTATAGAAAGTACAGAAGCCGAACAACCGTCACAGGCAATGGATTGTTCCTTTTATGATAGTTATGATGTTATCCTCATGTCATATGTTAAAATATAGAGTGGTGGAACCTATGCTCGGCGTATTCCTTAACCTGGGTTACAGTCTGTCGATTTTTCACTTTTTAACTTCTAGCCAAATGATATGATCAGAAGCTCAATACGGCCTAATTAATAGTCTCGGTGTTAAACTATATTTATTTGACTGACCATGCAAACTATATCGACGCCTGTTCCCAGGCTACATATTCCTATGCTCGGCGTATTTGTCCATTTATAACCGTATTTAAAATATTTATATAGTTCTAGGCTAATTTCGCTGACAGAGCTGAAGCATGGTTCAATAGCATTCCGTTGCGTGTATCGGTAGCCTGATGCAACTGTCACGTGACTGGTCCAGCAGACGAATATAAACAAACAAATCAATGGGAGAATATTTCCACTGAAACTGATACGGTGTATGAGCAATTCAGGTAGCTATCCGAATATTAACATCTACAACTAACCAGAAACATAGTTTCTCTATCATTTCTAATTAACATCAATAAGCGTTTTTATAAATAAACAATAACAAGTACGCCGTGCATATGTGCCCGGAAGTCTTGAGCGACAGCTGAATTGAGCAGCAAGGTCAAGTGATGAATCTAAAACTGTCAACAAGAGTTTTTGGAAAGTTGTTTTCACGATTTAAGAAAATAATAATATACAAGCGCAATTTTTTATTGACGGATCTGTAGTCCAGTGCTTAACACGTTGGACTGGTAATCCAGGGATCGCAGGTTCGATCCCCCGTCTGACCTTAATAAAATTAACAATCTTTCAGAAGGGACATTAAACCGAGGCCTCGTGTCGTTGCTTTACACCGTACACGTAAAAGAACAAGAGGAGACTCTAGAATGGGTCTCTCTCTGTATCATTGCACTACCCTCCAAAATCTAAAATGACTAATCTCTTCAGGAGGCGTCGCTCACATAGGTAACCGGTAGCGACGATAAATAAACGTAAAACAAACATACGCCGTGCATAGGTGCCAGGAAGTTTTGAGCGACAGCTGAATTGAGCAGCAAGGTCAAGTGATGAATCTAATACTGTCAACATTAGTTTTTGGAAAGTTGTTTTCACGATTTAAGAAAATAATAATAGGCGTCGCTCATATAGGTAACCGGTTGCGACGATAAATAAACGTAAAAAAGCTCGTTCCATCACTATAAACACCTTCGTATGGATTAATACAGCACTTATAACAGGGGAATGAAATGGCTTTATATTAGTACATATATTACAAGGCAAGTTTAATACAGGACTGCATATAACAAATACATTAGTGATGAAAGATATACAGTCTACATCCGCTATGTCAAAGTCCGTTATGTCGAATTCTCCGGTTATATCGAGGTCGGATCAAAGTCCCGTTTCAGACTTTTAGATTCTATCATTTTACATATAACTGGCTCCATTTATATCGAATTTCGTTGACTCAAACTTCGGTTATGTCGAAGTATTGTGTTCGGTCCGACGGAATTCGACATAACGGATGTAGACTGTAGTGAACTATGACGACAGGATTTTCCGACTTCTGTAGCAGTTTGCGTTGCAATATCTTGGATATTATAAAAATTGTGCAATAAATGAAGGTGCATTAGACACATATCTACTAAATGTGAATTTTTATTATTGGAAGTAAGAACCGGTACCGATCGGTATACACGTTTAATTACTCCATTTCCGAAGAGTATAGCATATTTACAACATATTAGTAATATATATAAGCAAGCATAATAGTATCACATGCACAATTAACCCCGCTAATGAGTTGTGCCTTCTATCAGTATTGTATAATTAGCTGATTTGTCAGTGGAGTACATCGTATTACCCGGAATACTGAGGTATACTAAGAAACGTTTCAAGTACAGTTGTACTATTCTAGGAATGAATACACGTATTGCTTGTCGATTCCAAAAATAACAGTAAATTAAGCTAGTAAGAACCATTATCGGGAATCTGACGGTTTACTAAGCCAAACTTGGAGTTATTGCAGTATGAACAGACATTAAACGCAGTGAGTTGAACTGAACACGACAATCTAAGTATTGATAACTCTAATGACAACAAAGTGTACGTCTAGCAGACATATGAAGAAACAGAAAAGAAAAATGTTTTTCAAAGACACTGGACACGATAATAGGTTGGATAATAGGCAGTTCAAAACGGCAACAGGGTCACCGATATTATATACACGGTTCAAGAAACATAAAGGGATTTATTATCCGTTAGCGAAGCATCACATGATAATGAAACCCAGACCACAACCGACACACAGACACGCGACTGTTGTGTACTCGAGAACTTACGGTAGAGAAGTGTACGACAGTGTAGATATATGGCCCGATGAGACGGCCAGGGAGAAATTAATTCAAAAATTGAAAGGATTATCTGTGTCGGAAGAAGAAGAGGACGTTGGAATTGACATTCCACAAGGTATAGCTGCAAGTGATGACGAAATTGTTACCAGGTATGTAACATTCAGTTTCTCTATGATTCAATAGATGCAACACAGCAGGACTGTGTTATAAATTATATTCTGAGTGGTTTTAGTGCAACTAAGGAAGGATATGTTGCTGACAGGTATACAACAAGCAGTGGTTTGATTGGATTCGTTGATTTTAAATCGATTTCCTCTCGCCGCTGTAGGTCTTTATCATACTAGGCTAATGCAATTATTTCATGTAGTGAATCCAGCTGTTATGATGAAGGTCGGTGGCTTAACCAGGGTGCTTTACACGGTGCACATAAAAGAACCAGAGGAGACTCTGCAATGGGTCTCTGTCTGTATCATGCACTATCCTTCAAAATCTAAAATGACTAATATCTTGGTAACACAATGCGAGTACGTTGGAATGGACATCCAGAATTTGTATGTAACCGAGACATGTGTGTCGACCGGTATATTGCATTTACCTTTTTAACAAAGTGTTTGAAAGGACTATATCTATCACATGAAAGGGTAATACAGTCTACATCCGTTATGTCGAATCCCGTCGGACCGAACAAAATACTTCGACATAGCTGAAGTTTGACTTAACGAAATTCTATATAAAATATATGTAAAATGATAGTGTCTGAAACGGGACTTTGATCAGACTTCGAGATAACCGGATAATTCGACATAACCTACTTTGACATAACGGATGTAGACTGTACATAGTGGTTCCATTTCTTCATCATATAGAAAAACCAAATATGCACACAAGCACATCGGCAATAGAAGAACGCACAGACGCACATACACTTGGGGTCTAGGCAATATCGACTATAAGTACTCAGATAGTGACGGGGTGCCATTTTAAGATATGCTTGGGTATGGTCTAAATTGTTTGTATGTATAGTATCAAGCCTATGGTTGATCATAATGTTCTCTAAAAAAATAAAGAAATACTTGGTTATAAACCCGAAACCACCTATCCAGACCCCAAGCGTATGTGGAAGAACCTGCCATGCTAAGAAAATCCCTAACATTTGTCCAGAACTAGTCCTGGTGTCGTATAAAATATAACATAACGGAATTTCCCTGGCATTGATTGTTCGACAGAAATGCTTTCAAATGAATATATATATATCTCTGTCTGCAATAACCGGCAAGATAGACACATTACTGTGTTTTGTGCTGACACACATTGCCGGGAATGTTATTTTCTGGTCATAAGCAGGGGCGTAGAGGTTGGCCTTGATATATGTGTGTAGCCGCCATTAAGATAGGCGTTCAGGGTTATTTCCCCATGAAGATTTTGAAAGTCTATATCGCCGCAGCTGCAATCAGAGGCATTTAACGCTTATTTTGATAAGAAATAAGAAAATATTGTTGCAGTTGTGAACATCTTCTTTCATCAGTTTATATGCAACAACATGCCGACATATTTCTATATTCGACGGGTTCACTGTATCTAATACGCGAGACACTTCCACTAGCCTGGGTTCCAGTCTGTTACAGACGGATCTGCAGTCCAGTGGTAACACACTGGACTGGTAATCCAGGGATCGCAGGTTCGATCCCCCGTCTGACCCTAATAAAATTAAGTCTTTCAGATGGGACATTAAACAGAGGTCTCGTGTCGGTGCTTTACACCGTGTACGCAAAAGAACCAGAGGAGACTCTGGAATGGATCTCTGTCTGTATCATTGCACTATCCTCCAACAATCTAAAATGACTAATCTCTTTAGGAGGCGTCGCTCATATGGGCAACCGGTAGCGACGATAAATAAACGTAAAACACACCCCAGTCTGGCAAAATGACATATGATCAGAAGCTTAATACGGCCCAATTAATAGTCTCGGTTTTAAAATATATTTATTTGACTGACCAGGTAACATATATCGACGCCTGTTCCCAGGCTACACGTCCACTCTCCACCACCCTTGATTGTATTGCATTGTTCGCATATTATTATTTTTATTTTCAAATTTTGAAAACAATGTGTAAACACGTGCCTACATAGTCCAAAACGTGAACGTTATTATCTTTTTTTAAAAATATTTTTATTTAAGTTTATTTAACGTTGCTACCGGTTGCCCATTTGTGTGACGGGCAGCTTACCTAACAGCAACTTTCCAGGGCAAGCTCCAGAGGTTAACCAGTGCACCAGTTAACATGGTGCACCAACCTCCATAAGAAACTGCCATTTTTTTCATATAAATGAGACACGGTCTGAGCGGGGGCTCGAACCTGTGACCATAAGTGATAATAGTCTACAGTGGTATACAAGTCAACTACCGTAACCACTCAACGACGGAGGCGGACTCAACGTCATTACCATTCCATATATATGAACGGAACGTCATGCGAAGGTAACTAGAGTCACAGGGTGGGGCTAACGCCTACAGTGCCTATATGTAGCTACGCCGCTGCTAGGTATTGACTGTAACTAGGCAATGCTGAATATAAGAAATAAATATGCAAATCAGACGCGCAAACAGCGGAATCGACCTCAAACTATGTTATTTACATCGGAGAAAGTCAAGATATATCCTATTTTGGGAGCTGTTGTGACAGCATTTTATCGGATTGCGTGATTTAGTGGCTTAGTCGGAGACGAAAAGCAAAGCCAATGCCCTTTATGTCGCCTCGCGTGATTCCGTTGTATGCCAAATAAGCATTAACTATTCTGCCTTATTTGCAAATTAACATTACAAAACATGTTCCGAGTAGCTAGTCTCCCCCTCTCCTCCCTCCGTCTCTCCCTCTTGATATATATATATATATATATATATAGAGAGAGATATATACAGGAGGGATATATGAAGAGGGAGAGAGGGAGTGGGAAGACGGAGGGAGACTAATATTTATATATATAATAGTGCATAAACACATCGCGCACAATGCTCAAGAACTCTTTACATGCCGGGTAAATTAAAGGCTATAAATAGATCTAATCGTAGCAGACGACAATTCATTAATGCGTATTTCTTATTTGTAGTTGAAAATTCTGGTAATATGTGATGGACTTTTATTAGAATTGTGTCGTTTTTACACAATTCTAATGAAATTGCATGACCTATGTCACTGTTATGTTCACTTTGTGTATGCTTATTCGCACTAACATAACTCGGCACTATATACATAAATAGCAAATGATTGACTAAACAGGTAACATAATTGTGAAGCTTTTCATTGTTGTTTCTAATTATTACACTTATTGAATAAGTACTTCTGTAGCACTAACCGTCTGCAGTGCCTTACTCACGCTGATAATTTGAAAGCTATTACATTTATATAAGTATTCACCGATCCCGCGTAACATCAGGTCACGATAAGCACATTTCATTACCTCACACACAACACATACAGTGCATTGCCATACATCGACCAGGTCGTGCTACAATGCCAGGGGAACATTACACACGTAGTAACACTTATTCAGAAATCCCACGATCATGATCAGTATACAAACAACATATTGTAATGCTGCACCAATTCCATGATACATGACCAGGGGACATACAACACATTGTAATACTGCACCAATTCCATGACACATGACCAGGGAACATACAACACATTGTATTGCTGCACCAATTCCATGATACATGACCAGGGAACATACAACACATTGTAATACTGCACCAATTCCATGATACATGACCAGGGAACATACAACACATTGTAATACTGCATCAATTCCACGATACATGACCAGGGAACATACAACACATTGTAATATTGCATCAATTCCACGAGACATGACCAGGGAACATACAACACATTGTAATACTGCACCAATTCCACGATACACGACCAGGGAACACACAACACATTGTAATACTATACCAATTCCATGATACATGACCAGGGAACACACAACACATTGTAATACTGCACCAATTCCATGATACATGACCAGGGAACACACAACGCATTGTAATACTGCACCAATTCCATGATACATGACCAGGGAACACACAACGCATTGTAATACTGCACCAATTCCATGATACACGATCAGGGAACATACAACACATTGTAATACTGCACCAATTCCATGATACATGACCAGGGAACACACAACACATTGAAATACTGCATCAATTCCATGATACATGACCAGGGAACACACAACACATTGAAATACTGCATCAATTCCATGATACATGACCAGGGAACACACAACACATTGTAATACTGCATCAATTCCATGATACATGACCAGGGAACACACAACACATTGTAATACTGCACCAATTCCATGCTATATAAACATGGAGTTACTGCTTATAGCCTGTAATGCTCGCCCATATGTTCGGTGGTGATGAGGGTAAATAAACACCTGCACCGAGGAAGGGCAAGTGATTTGAGGACAACGATCTTAGCCACCCGGTTTGAAGTAATAGAGAATGGACTGCATTTATTTAGTACATACACTATAAGTTACAAACACCTAGGAAAATACAGTCTACATCCGTTATGTCAAAGTCGGTTATGTCGAATTATCCGGTTATCTCGAAGTCGGATCAAAGTCCCGTTTCAGACACTATCATTTTACATATAACTGGCTACGTTTATATAGAATTTCGTTAAGTCAAACGTCGGTTATGTCGAATTATTTTGTTTGGTCCGACGGAATTCTAGATAACTGATGTAGACTGTATTAGAAATAGATCCACCTAAGAAATAATACAGTATATTACCTAACGATTTAAGTATTATCATCGCTAGATCTAATCCGTAATATCAAAAGTTACCAGCTGGGAGACTATAGCCTTTGGAATTATTCCAAAGCATATTACTACCATGATCAAGGATGTTGAGCAGATCATTGTCAGTGCCTCGTTCATTCCCTGGCCTGCTATAACCTTCAGATGTTTACAATTAATACCCGGTAATCAGACCCAATTATAAACGGTATACTTCACAGTGGGTCTGGTTCAGTTGTGGGTCATAATTTATGTTGAAGATTGACCGTGCATTACTTTAGCAATTTCTAATAGCAATTTCAAGTTGCATTAATATTTCGCTTCAGGAGCCTAAAGTCGCACCACTTATAATGGAAATTTCAAGTTACATTAATATTTCGCCTCAGGAGCCTAAAGTCGCACCACATATAATGGAAAGCTTAAGTTACATTAATGCTTCGCTTCAGGAGCCTAACGTCGCACCAATTATAATGGAAAGTTCAAGTTACATTAATGGTTTGCTTCAGGAACCTAAAGTCGCACTAACTACTTAGGTTATATGGCGACTATCCAGTAGTTATTGGTGGAGGAATCCCACAAATGCCCCTCCGAACAGTATTTCAGGTACTGGTGAGCATCCGAGTAAATTCATGGCATTCCACAAGCCAACTGGATAGCTTCAACACATGAAAGAGTTCGCTTCAGGTGTGAAAGGTCCGGGGTTCGAGCCCCGATGTAGCCGTTACGATTGTGCCCTTAGGCAAGGCATTTAAATTCCACGTTGTCTCTTCTCTCTCCCTCGTGGCGATGGATTCCATCAAGAATGATGTCTCGAGAGTGATTGATATAAGTGGTAAGAACTTGTTTCGCAATCGAACTAAAATAAATTTGTCTAAACTAAAGAGTTCGACACCCTTAGCGGTATTCGAGAAATTAGATGGAGGTGCAAGTGGTTTGAAATGAACGGCCTTAACAACTCGACCATATAGCCCTTTTATATGCAATGACTGGCACAAACTGAAGTGCTACTGACCACGTCATAGCAAATGATATGCTGTGTTTCTGCATGTAATTACATGTCTATGTATATGTATTTATTATGATAATTTCCATACTAGAGCACATAGAAAACGCACACCTACATTATATACTAGAGCACATAGAAAACGCACACCTACATTATATACTAGAGGCCATAGAAAACGACGCACACCTACATTATATACTAGAGGACATAGAAAACGCACACCTACATTATATACTAGAGGACATAGAAAACGCACCCCTACATTATATACTAGAGGACATAGAAAACGCACACCTACATTATATACTAGAGCACATAGAAAACGCACACCTACATTATATACTAGAGGCCATAGAAAACGACGCACACCTACATTATATACTAGAGGACACAGAAAACGCACACCTACATTATATACTAGAGGACATAGAAAACGCACCCCTACATTATATACTAGAGGACATAGAAAACACACACCTACATTATATACTAGAGGACATAGAAAACGCACACCTACATTATATACTAGAGGACATAGAAAACGCACACCTACATTATATACTAGAGGACATAGAAAACGCACACCTACATTATATACTAGAGGACATAGAAAACGCACACCTACATTATATACTAGAGGACATAGAAAACGCACACCTACATTATATACTAGAGGACATAGAAAACGCACACCTACATTATATACTAGAGGACATAGAAAACGCACACCTACATTATATACTAGAGGACATAGAAAACGCACACCTACATTATATACTAGAGGACATAGAAAACGCACACCTACATTATATACTAGAGGACATAGAAAACGACGCACACCTACATTATATACTAGAGGACATAGAAAACGCACACCTACATTATATACTAGAGGACATAGAAAACGCACACCTACATTATATACTAGAGGACAAAGAAAACAAACGCCTACATTATATACTAGAGGACATAGAAAGCGCACACCTACATTATATACTAGAGGACATAGAAAACGCACACCTAAATTATATGATTATTATTACATGAAATCGAAATACGAAGGATTCCATCAAAGATATATCACATCTTTATTACAAAACACAAACTGAACTAAAAATATTCCAAAATGTTTAAAACTATGTAAAAACACACTTATACGAAGTGTGCGTTTTCTATGTCTTCTAGTATATGTTCAATTTAATACATATATAATTCATCTTCAAGTTATAATTTACACAAATCAACACATTCGTTGTCAGATACAAATATACAAACCATTCGCTTACTTTTCTGAGAAACCGCTACTTAACATTGCTACCGCTTGTTTTCATAAACCATTTTCATTTTGTACTCAGCAGCACTTTCTAAACGAACAGTGCGTGACTTTATACCGACGTCATTATTTGTTTCGCAATATTTATTGCAACTGTTCCGATAATTATCTACAGGGTGTAGGGTTATGTATCTTCGTGACTGACAGCGATCAGTTCAATCCATTACATCGATGATTTACAGGGGAGTTTATTATAAGTGATATCACATGCCGGCGTCAAGAGCCTGCGTTCCTTGTTTCACTTAAAGCACGCTATTTAGAGAGTATTACGCGGCTAGTTTCATATCAGCCTAGGTATCGACCCTCGGTAACTTGATATCAGCCTAGGTATCCACCCTCGGTAACTTGATGTCAGCCTAGGTATCGACCCTCGGTAACTTGATATCAGCCTAGGTATCCACCCTCGGTAACTTGATGTCAGCCTAGATATCCACCCTCGGTAACTTGATATCAGCCTAGGTATCCACCCTCGGTAGCTTGATATCAGCCTAGGTATCCACCCTCGGTAACTTGATATCAGCCGTTCGGTCTCAGACACATGAGCCGTTACGAGTGTGACCTTAGGTAAGCAATGCATTTAAATTCCACTCTTCTCTCTCTGTCGTGGCGAAGGATTCCATCCGGAATGAGGTCTCGATAGTGATTCATATAAGTTGTAAGAACCTGTTTCGCAATCGAGGTAAAATTAATTTGTATAAACTAACGTGTAGAAACATGAACGGTCAAAGCCAAATTTTATTATAGGCAGTGGTGCCATTCTCTCAGATTGCATAGTTACGAATCTATTGATCTGACCACTACCGTCTCCTACATTTTAAATATTCATGATCTCATATATAACCATAGAATTGCAGTTGAATGCAGACATTAACTGCGTCTCTTGGTACATGCGTATTCACATTGTCGTAAATAATGCTATTGAAAAGATGCAGTGTAGGTACGGTTCCGTGGTATTGAGCTGGGGCGTATGGGGTGAGGTTCCCAGGCCTGGTTTCCTATGGCAGATATTGTAACAGTCACATAATGAGGTACGATATAGAGTGTTTCTGAGTTTACTAGAGTACACTCGGAATTTAATTCATCGAGTGACTTTGTATAATTTGTATATATAATTTATTCATTTTAAATACCGCTGTCGGGAGCCTAATTTCACTACGGGCTAAACACATTTAGATTATACAAATTTACTTTAGCTCGATGAGGAGATGCATTATATAAGAGTCAGTCTTGGTAATACGCAATAATCAGACTGGTAATCCAGGGATCTCAGGTTCGATCCCCCGTCTGACCATAATAAAATTAACAGTCATTCAGATGGGACATTATACCGAGGTATCGCGCCGGTGCTTTACACCTTGCACGCAAAAGAACCAGAGGAGACTCTGGAATGGGTCTCTATCTGTATCATTGCACTATCCTCCAAATCTCTAAAATGACTAATCTCTTCAGGAGGCGTCTCTCATATGGACAACCGGTAGCGACGATAAATACACGTAAAACACACAACAATTCTATAAACTCAATGTATGTTATAGACCTACAACGATATTATGAAACTATTTTTCATCTCTCCAGATTGTAGTATCGACGCAATCCCTTTCTCTCTCCGCATACTGATTCACTTCTCTCATACTCCGTTTGCCAGACACTTAAAAAAAGCCACGGAAAATAGTGCCATTTCCTTTCTAACAAAAAAATTTGACATGGAGTTTGCTACAGGTGTTCCAGGAATTCGTACCTACATGATGCTATAACTAGAATCACGTGTCAATTATGACTCATTAATAGGTATATAATATCGATAATGGTAAGCTCATAGCGTATCATAAACATATAATAATTGCGGCTTTAATGCAGATTATTTATGGTAATGGGCATACCAATATTACATATAATGCTTATTGGGCGGACAAACCACATCATAATGAAAATTGACATATTTTACGCACTATATGGGGTGGTACAGGGTATGCATAATTGATACAAGATTCATGATGTATTTGTTTACACTCCCTATATATAGATGACATTCGCTCTCTGTGTGATTTTATTGGCCTGTTTACATATATATATATTATATATATAAAGTATTCATCTATCTGTCACGCTATGACGTTGGCTATGACTATGTGTGGACATGTTTCTCAGGATTATACAGGGGCAGTAACTCACCAATGTGTCTCATTGAGGAGTATTCAAGGACAGTAACTCACCAATGTTTCTCCAATGAAGTATTCAGGGGCAGTAAATCACCAATGTTTCTACTATGGAATATTCAGGGGCAGTAACTGGGCAATGTTCCTCCTTTGGAATATGCAGGGACAGTAACTGGTCAATGTTCTCCTATGGAGTATTCAGGGGCAGTAACTGACCAATGTTTCTCTTATGGAGTATTCAGGGGCACTAACTCACCAATGTTTCTCCTATGGAGTATTCAGGGGCAGTAACTGACCAATGTTTCTTCATATGAGTATTCAGGGCCAGTAACTCACCAATGTTTCTCATTTAGGACTATTCAGGGGCAGTCATTCACCAATGTTTTTACTTGGGAGTGTTCACGGGGCAGTAATTGACCAATGTTCCTCCTTTAGGAATATTCAGGGGCAGTAACTCACAACTGTTTCTCACTTAGGAGTATCCAGGGGCAGTAACTTGTCAATGATTCTCATATGTAGTATTCAGGGGCAGTAACTCACCAATGTTTCTCATTGATACCATTCGTGTATTTTCTAATTCGTTAAGCACACAAATGAAAATGTGTAAACACTGAATCAAGAAGTATTGGAATTAGTATCAGTTAGGAAGCAGTTAATAACAACAACAGTAGCCGCGCTATCACACTACTGATAGTAGTAACAACAACAGTAGCCGCGCTATCACACTACTGATAGTAGTAACAACAACAACAGTAGCCGCGCTATCACACTACTGATAGTAGTAGTAACAACAACAGTAGCCGCGCTATCACACTACTGATAGTAGTAACCAACAACAGTAGCCGCGCTATCACACTACTGATAGTAGTCAACAACAACAGTAGCCGCGCTATCACACTACTGATAGTAGTAACAACAACAACAGTAGCCGCGCTATCACACTACTGATAGTAGTAACAACAACAGTAGCCGCGCTATCATACTACTGATGTAGTAGTAACAACAACAGTAGCCGCGCTATCACACTACTGATGAGTAGTAACAACAACAGTAGCCGCGCTATCACACTACTGATGTAGTAGTAACAACAACAGTAGCCGCGCTATCACACTACTGATAGTAGTAACAACAACAGTAGCCGCGCTATCACACTACTGATAGTAGTAACAACAACAGTAGCCGCGCTATCACACTACTGATAGTAGTAACACAACAGTAGCCGCGCTATCACACTACTGATAGTAGTAACAACAACAGTAGCCGCGCTATCACACTACTGATAGTAGTAACAACAACAGTAGCCGCGCTATCACACTACTGATAGTAGTAACAACAACAGTAGCCGCGCTATCACACTACTGATAGTAGTAACAACAACAGTAGCCGCGCTATCACACTACTGATAGTAGTAACAACAACAGTAGCCGCGCTATCACACTACTGATAGTAGTAACAACAACAGTAGCCGCGCTATCACACTACTGATAGTAGTAACAACAACAGTAGCCGCGCTATCACACTACTGATAGTAGTAACAACAACAGTAGCCGCGCTATCACACTACTGATAGTAGTAACAACAACAGTAGCCGCGCTATCACACTACTGATAGTAGTAACAACAACAGTAGCCGCGCTATCACACTACTGATAGTAGTAACAACAACAGTAGCCGCGCTATCACACTACTGATAGTAGTAACAACAACAGTAGCCGCGCTATCATACTACTGATAGTAGTAACAACAAAAACAGTAGCCGCGCTATCACACTACTGATGGTAGTAACAACAACAGTAGCCGCGCTATCACACTACTGATTAGTAGTAGTAACAACAACAGTAGCCGCGCTATCACACTACTGATAGTAGTAACAACAACAGTAGCCGCGCTATCACACTACTGATGGTAGTAACAACAACAGTAGCCGCGCTATCATACTACTGATAGTAGTAACAACAACAACAGTAGCCGCGCTATCACACTACTGATGGTAGTACCAACAACAGTAGCCGCGCTATCATACTACTGATGGTAGTAGTAACAACAACAGTAGCCGCGCTATCATACTACTGATAGTAGTAGTAACAACAACAGTAGCCGCGCTATCACACTACTGATGGTAGTAACAACAACAGTAGCCGCGCTATCATACTACTGATGGTAGTAACAACAACAGTAGCCGCGCTATCACACTACTGATAGTAGTACCAACAACAGTAGCCGCGCTATCATACTACTGATGGTAGTAACAACAACAGTAGCCGCGCTATCACACTACTGATGGTAGTACAACAACAGTAGCCGCGCTATCATACTACTGATGGTAGTACCAACAACAGTAGCCGCGCTATCACACCACTGATAGTAGTACCAACAACAGTAGCCGCGCTATCATACTACTGATGGTAGTAACTACAACAGTAGCCGCGCTATCACACTACTGATGGTAGTACCAACAACAGTAGCCGCGCTATCATACTACTGATGGTAGTACCAACAACAGTAGCCGCGCTATCACACTACTGATGGTAGTAACAACAACAACAGTAGCCGCGCTATCACACTACTGATAGTAGTAGTAACAACAACAGTAGCCGCGCTATCATACTACTGATAGTAGTAACAACAACAGTAGCCGCGCTATCACACTACTGATGGTAGTACCAACAACAGTAGCCGCGCTATCACACTACTGATAGTAGTAACAACAACAGTAGCCGCGCTATCATACTACTGATAGTAGTAACAACAACAGTAGCCGCGCTATCATACTACTGATGGTAGTAACAACAACAACAGTAGCCGCGCTATCACACTACTGATAGTAGTAGTAACAACAACAGTAGCCGCGCTATCATACTACTGATAGTAGTAACAACAACAGTAGCCGCGCTATCACACTACTGATGGTAGTACCAACAACAGTAGCCGCGCTATCACACTACTGATGGTAGTACCAACAACAGTAGCCGCGCTATCACACTACTGATGGTAGTAACAACAACAACAGTAGCCGCGCTATCATACTACTGATGGTAGTAACAACAACAACAGTAGCCGCGCTATCATACTACTGATGGTAGTAACAACAACAACAGTAGCCGCGCTATCATACTACTGATGGTAGTAACAACAACAACAGTAGCCTCGCTATCACACTACTGATGGTAGTAACAACAACAGTAGCCGCGCTATCACACTACTGATGGTAGTAACAACAACAAGTAGCCGCGCTATCATACTACTGATGGTAGTAACAACAACAACAACAGTAGCCTCGCTATAACACTACTGATGGTAGTAACAACAACAGTAGCCGCGCTATCACACCACTGATAGTAGTACCAACAACAGTAGCCGCGCTATCATACTACTGATGGTAGTAACTACAACAGTAGCCGCGCTATCACACTACTGATGGTAGTACCAACAACAGTAGCCGCGCTATCATACTACTGATGGTAGTACCAACAACAGTAGCCGCGCTATCACACCACTGATAGTAGTACCAACAACAGTAGCCGCGCTATCATACTACTGATGGTAGTAACTACAACAGTAGCCGCGCTATCACACTACTGATGGTAGTACCAACAACAGTAGCCGCGCTATCATACTACTGATGGTAGTACCAACAACAGTAGCCGCGCTATCACACCACTGATAGTAGTACCAACAACAGTAGCCGCGCTATCATACTACTGATGGTAGTAACTACAACAGTAGCCGCGCTATCACACTACTGATGGTAGTACCAACAACAGTAGCCGCGCTATCATACTACTGATGGTAGTACCAACAACAGTAGCCGCGCTATCACACCACTGATAGTAGTACCAACAACAGTAGCCGCGCTATCATACTACTGATGGTAGTAACTACAACAGTAGCCGCGCTATCATACTACTGATAGTAGTAACAACAACAGTAGCCGCGCTATCACACTACTGATGGTAGTACCAACAACAGTAGCCGCGCTATCACACTACTGATGGTAGTAACAACAACAGTAGCCGCGCTATCACACTACTGATGGTAGTAACAACAACAACAGTAGCCGCGCTATCATACTACTGATGGTAGTAACAACAACAACAGTAGCCGCGCTATCATACTACTGATGGTAGTACCAACAACAGTAGCCGCGCTATCACACTACTGATGGTAGTACCAACAACAGTAGCCGCGCTATCACACTACTGATGGTAGTAACAACAACAGTAGCCGCGCTATCATACTACTGATAGTAGTAACAACAACAACAGTAGCCGCGCTATCACACTACTGATAGTAGTAACAACAACAGTAGCCGCGCTATCACACTACTGATGGTAGTAACAACAACAGTAGCCGCGCTATCACACTACTGATGGTAGTACCAACAACAGTAGCCGCGCTATCACACTACTGATGGTAGTAACAACAACAGTAGCCGCGCTATCACACTACTGATAGTAGTACAACAACAACAGTAGCCGCGCTATCACACTACTGATAGTAGTACCAACAACAGTAGCCGCGCTATCACACTACTGATAGTAGTAACAACAACAGTAGCCGCGCTATCACACTACTGATAGTAGTACAACAACAACAGTAGCCGCGCTATCACACTACTGATGGTAGTACCAACAATAGTAGCCGCGCTATCACACTACTGATGGTAATACCAACAACAGTAGCCGCGCTATCATACTACTGATAGTAGTAGCAACAACAACAGTAGCCGCGCTATCACACTACTGATGGTAGTAACAACAACAGTAGCCGCGCTATCACACTACTGATGGTAGTAACAACAACAGTAGCCGCGCTATCACACTACTGATAGTAGTAACAACAACAACAGTAGCTGCGCTATCACACTACTGATAGTAGTAACAACAACAGTAGCCGCGCTATCACACTACTGATGGTAGTACCAACAAGAGTAGCCGCGCTATCACACTACTGATAGTAGTAACAACAACAGTAGCCGCGCTATCACACTACTGATAGTAGTAACAACAACAACAACAGTAGCCGCGCTATCACACTACTGATGGTAGTACCAACAACAGTAGCCGCGCTATCACACTACTGATGGTAGTAACAACAACAGTAGCCGCGCTATCACACTACTGATGGTAGTAACAACAACAGTAGCCGCGCTATCACACTACTGATAGTAGTAACAACAACAACAGTAGCCGCGCTATCACACTACTGATAGTAGTAACAACAACAGTAGCCGCGCTATCACACTACTGATGGTAGTAACAACAACAGTAGCCGCGCTATCACACTACTGATAGTAGTAACAACAACAGTAGCCGCGCTATCACACTACTGATAGTAGTAACAACAACAGTAGCCGCGCTATCACACTACTGATAGTAGTAACAACAACAGTAGCCGCGCTATCATACTACTGATAGTAGTAACAACAAACAGTAGCCGCGCTATCACACTACTGATGGTAGTAACAACAACAACAGTAGCCGCGCTATCACACTACTGATAGTAGTAGTAGTAACAACAACAGTAGCCGCGCTATCACACTACTGATAGTAAAACAACAACAGTAGCCGCGCTATCACACTACTGATGGTAGTAACAACAACAGTAGCCGCGCTATCATACTACTGATAGTAGTAACAACAACAACAGTAGCCGCGCTATCACACTACTGATGGTAGTACCAACAACAGTAGCCGCGCTATCATACTACTGATGGTAGTAGTAACAACAACAGTAGCCGCGCTATCACACTACTGATAGTAGTAACAACAACAGTAGCCGCGCTATCATACTACTGATGGTAGTAACAACAACAACAGTAGCCGCGCTATCACACTACTGATAGTAGTAGTAACAACAACAGTAGCCGCGCTATCATACTACTGATAGTAGTAACAACAACAGTAGCCGCGCTATCACACTACTGATGGTAGTAACCAACAACAGTAGCCGCGCTATCACACTACTGATGGTAGTACAACAACAGTAGCCGCGCTATCACACTACTGATGGTAGTAACAACAACAACAGTAGCCGCGCTATCACACTACTGATGGTAGTAACAACAACAGTAGCCGCGCTATCACACTACTGATGGTAGTAACAACAACAGTAGCCGCGCTATCATACTACTGATGGTAGTAACAACAACAACAGTAGCCGCGCTATCACACTACTGATGGTAGTAACTACAACAGTAGCCGCGCTATCATACTACTGATGGTAGTACCAACAACAGTAGCCGCGCTATCACACTACTGATGGTAGTAACAACAACAACAGTAGCCGCGCTATCACACTACTGATGGTAGTACCAACAACAGTAGCCGCGCTATCATACTACTGATAGTAGTACCAACAACAGTAGCCGCGCTATCACACTACTGATGGTAGTACCAACAACAGTAGCCGCGCTATCACACTACTGATAGTAGTAACAACAACAGTAGCCGCGCTATCACACTACTGATAGTAGTAACAACAACAACAGTAGCCGCGCTATCATACTACTGATAGTAGTACAACAACAACAGTAGCCGCGCTATCACACTACTGATGGTAGTAACAACAACAGTAGCCGCGCTATCACACTACTGATAGTAGTAACAACAACAACAGTAGCCGCGCTATCACACTACTGATAGTAGTAACAACAACAGTAGCCGCGCTATCACACTACTGATGGTAGTAACCAACAACAGTAGCCGCGCTATCACACTACTGATAGTAGTAACAACAACAGTAGCCGCGCTATCACACTACTGATGGTAGTAACAACAACAACAGTAGCCGCGCTATCACACTACTGATGGTAGTAACAACAACAGTAGCCGCGCTATCATACTACTGATGGTAGTACCAACAACAGTAGCCGCGCTATCACACTACTGATGGTAGTAACAACAACAACAGTAGCCGCGCTATCACACTACTGATAGTAGTAGTAACAACAACAGTAGCCGCGCTATCATACTACTGATAGTAGTAACAACAACAGTAACCGCGCTATCACACTACTGATGGTAGTACCAACAACAGTAGCCGCGCTATCACACTACTGATAGTAGTAACAACAACAGTAGCCGCGCTATCATACTACTGATAGTAGTAACAACAACAGTAGCCGCGCTATCATACTACTGATGGTAGTAACAACAACAACAGTAGCCGCGCTATCATACTACTGATAGTAGTAACAACAACAGTAGCCGCGCTATCATACTACTGATGGTAGTAACAACAACAGTAGCCGCGCTATCATACTACTGATGGTAGTAACAACAACAACAGTAGCCGCGCTATCATACTACTGATGGTAGTAACAACAACAACAGTAGCCGCGCTATCATACTACTGATGGTAGTAATAACAACAACAGTAGCCGCGCTATCATACTACTGATGGTAGTAACAACAACAACAGTAGCCGCGCTATCACACTACTGATGGTAGTAACAACAACAGTAGCCGCGCTATCACACTACTGATGGTAGTAACAACAACAGTAGCCGCGCTATCATACTACTGATGGTAGTAACAACAACAACAGTAGCCGCGCTATCACACTACTGATGGTAGTAACTACAACAGTAGCCGCGCTATCATACTACTGATGGTAGTACCAACAACAGTAGCCGCGCTATCACACTACTGATGGTAGTAACAACAACAACAGTAGCCGCGCTATCACACTACTGATGGTAGTACCAACAACAGTAGCCGCGCTATCATACTACTGATAGTAGTACCAACAACAGTAGCCGCGCTATCACACTACTGATGGTAGTAACAACAACAGTAGCCGCGCTATCACACTACTGATAGTAGTACAACAACAACAGTAGCCGCGCTATCACACTACTGATGGTAGTAACAACAACAGTAGCCGCGCTATCACACTACTGATGGTAGTAACAACAACAGTAGCCGCGCTATCACACTACTGATAGTAGTAACACAACAACGTAGCCGCGCTATCACACTACTGATAGTAGTACAACAACAGTAGCCGCGCTATCACACTACTGATGGTAGTACCAACAACAGTAGCCGCGCTATCACACTACTGATAGTAGTAACAACAACAGTAGCCGCGCTATCACACTACTGATAGTAGTAACAACAACAACAGTAGCCGCGCTATCACACTACTGATAGTAGTACCAACAACAACAGTAGCCGCGCTATCACACTACTATAGTAGTACCAACAACAGTAGCCGCGCTATCACACTACTGATAGTAGTAACAACAACAGTAGCCGCGCTATCACACTACTGATGGTAGTAACAACAACAGTAGCCGCGCTATCACACTACTGATGGTAGTAACAACAACAGTAGCCGCGCTATCACACTACTGATAGTAGTAACAACAACAACAGTAGCCGCGCTATCACACTACTGATAGTAGTAACAACAACAGTAGCCGCGCTATCACACTACT
>CM026397.1:54074115-54120497 GCA_014843695.1 Archivesica marissinica | reverse complement strand
TAGCCGCGCTATCACACTACTGATGTGTAGTAACAACAACAGTAGCCGCGCTATCACACTACTGATGTTAGTAACAACAACAGTAGCCGCGCTATCACACTACTGATAGTAGTAACAACAACAGTAGCCGCGCTATCATACTACTGATAGTACCAACAACAGTAGCCGCGCTATCATACTACTGATAGTAACAACAACAGTAGCCGCGCTATCATACTACTGATGGTAGTACCAACAACAGTAGCCGCGCTATCACACTACTGATGGTAGTAACAACAACAACAGTAGCCGCGCTATCACACTACTGATAGTAGTAACAACAACAGTAGCCGCGCTATCACACTACTGATAGTAGTACCAACAACAGTAGCCGCGCTATCACACTACTGATGGTAGTACCAACAACAACAGTAGCCGCGCTATCACACTACTGATAGTAGTAACAACAACAGTAGCCGCGCTATCACACTACTGATAGTAGTACAACAACAACAGTAGCCGCGCTATCACACTACTGATAGTAGTAGTAACAACAACAGTAGCCGCGCTATCACACTACTGATAGTAGTACAACAACAACAGTAGCCGCGCTATCACACTACTGATAGTAGTAACCAACAACAGTAGCCGCGCTATCACACTACTGATAGTAGTACCAACAACAGTAGCCGCGCTATCACACTACTGATAGTAGTAGAGAACAACAACAGTAGCCGCGCTATCACACTACTGATAGTAGTAGTAACAACAACAGTAGCCGCGCTATCACACTACTGATAGTAGTAACAACAACAGTAGCCGCGCTATCACACTACTGATAGTAGTAACAACAACAACAGTAGCCGCGCTATCACACTACTGATAGTAGTAGTAACAACAACAGTAGCCGCGCTATCATACTACTGATAGTAGTACAACAACAACAGTAGCCGCGCTATCACACTACTGATGGTAGTAACAACAACAGTAGCCGCGCTATCACACTACTGATGGTAGTAACAACAACAGTAGCCGCGCTATCACACTACTGATAGTAGTAACAACAACAACAGTAGCCGCGCTATCACACTACTGATGGTAGTACCAACAACAGTAGCCGCGCTATCACACTACTGATAGTAGTAACAACAACAGTAGCCGCGCTATCACACTACTGATAGTAGTAACAACAACAACAACAGTAGCCGCGCTATCACACTACTGATGGTAGTACCAACAACAGTAGCCGCGCTATCACACTACTGATGGTAGTAACAACAACAGTAGCCGCGCTATCACACTACTGATGGTAGTAACAACAACAGTAGCCGCGCTATCACACTACTGATAGTAGTAACAACAACAACAGTAGCTGCGCTATCACACTACTGATAGTAGTAACAACAACAGTAGCCGCGCTATCACACTACTGATGGTAGTACCAACAACAGTAGCCGCGCTATCACACTACTGATAGTAGTAACAACAACAGTAGCCGCGCTATCACACTACTGATAGTAGTAACAACAACAACAACAGTAGCCGCGCTATCACACTACTGATGGTAGTACCAACAACAGTAGCCGCGCTATCACACTACTGATGGTAGTAACAACAACAGTAGCCGCGCTATCACACTACTGATAGTAGTAACAACAACAGTAGCCGCGCTATCACACTACTGATAGTAGTAACACAACAGTAGCCGCGCTATCACACTACTGATAGTAGTAACAACAACAGTAGCCGCGCTATCACACTACTGATAGTAGTAACAACAACAACAGTAGCCGCGCTATCACACTACTGATAGTAGTAACAAACAACAGTAGCCGCGCTATCACACTACTGATGTAGTAACAACAACAGTAGCCGCGCTATCACACTACTGATAGTAGTAACAACAACAGTAGCCGCGCTATCACACTACTGATGGTAGTAACAACAACAGTAGCCGCGCTATCACACTACTGATAGTAGTACCAACAACAGTAGCCGCGCTATCACACTACTGATAGTAGTACCAACAACAGTAGCCGCGCTATCACACTACTGATAGTAGTACCAACAACAACAGTAGCCGCGCTATCACACTACTGATAGTAGTAACAACAACAGTAGCCGCGCTATCACACTACTGATAGTAGTAACAACAACAGTAGCCGCGCTATCACACTACTGATAGTAGCAACAACAACAGTAGCCGCGCTATCATACTACTGATAGTAGTAACTACAACAGTAGCCGCGCTATCACACTACTGATAGTAGCAACAACAACAGTAGCCGCGCTATCACACTACTGATAGTAGTAGCAACAACAACAGTAGCCGCGCTATCACACTACTGATAGTAGTAACAACAACAGTAGCCGCGCTATCACACTACTGATGGTAGTAACAACAACAGTAGCCGCGCTATCACACTACTGATAGTAGCAACAACAACAGTAGCCGCGCTATCACACTACTGATAGTAGTAGTAACAACAACAGTAGCCGCGCTATCACACTACTGATAGTAGTAACAACAACAACAGTAGCCGCGCTATCATACTACTGATAGTAGTAACAACAACAGTAGCCGCGCTATCACACTACTGATAGTAGCAACAACAACAGTAGCCGCGCTATCACACTACTGATAGTAGTAGTAACAACAACAGTAGCCGCGCTATCACACTACTGATAGTAGCAACAACAACAGTAGCCGCGCTATCACACTACTGATAGTAGTAGTAACAACAACAGTAGCCGCGCTATCACACTACTGATGGTAGTAACAACAACAGTAGCCGCGCTATCACACTACTGATAGTAGTAACAACAACAGTAGCCGCGCTATCTACTACTGATAGTAACAACAACAGTAGCCGCGCTATCACACTACTGATAGTACCAACAACAACAGTAGCCGCGCTATCATACTACTGATGGTAGTACCAACAACAGTAGCCGCGCTATCACACTACTGATAGTAGTAACAACAACAGTAGCCGCGCTATCACACTACTGATAGTAGTAACAACAACAGTAGCCGCGCTATCACACTACTGATAGTAGTAACAACAACAACAGTAGCCGCGCTATCACACTACTGATAGTAGTACCAACAACAGTAGCCGCGCTATCACACTACTGATAGTAGTACCAACAACAACAGTAGCCGCGCTATCACACTACTGATAGTAGTAGTAACAACAACAGTAGCCGCGCTATCACACTACTGATAGTAGTAACAACAAACAGTAGCCGCGCTATCACACTACTGATAGTAGTAAACAACAACAGTAGCCGCGCTATCACACTACTGATAGTAGTAACAACAACAGTAGCCGCGCTATCACACTACTGATAGTAGTACCAACAACAACAGTAGCCGCGCTATCACACTACTGATAGTAGTAAACAACAACAGTAGCCGCGCTATCACACTACTGATAGTAGTAACAACAACAGTAGCCGCGCTATCACACTACTGATAGTAACAACAACAACAGTAGCCGCGCTATCACACTACTGATAGTAGTAACAACAACAGTAGCCGCGCTATCACACTACTGATAGTAGTAACAACAACAGTAGCCGCGCTATCACACTACTGATAGTAGTAACAACAACAGTAGCCGCGCTATCACACTACTGATAGTAGTAACAACAACAGTAGCCGCGCTATCACACTACTGATAGTAGTAACAACAACAGTAGCCGCGCTATCACACTACTGATAGTAGTAACAACAACAACAGTAGCCGCGCTATCACACTACTGATAGTAGTAACAACAACAGTAGCCGCGCTATCACACTACTGATAGTAGTAACAACAACAACAGTAGCCGCGCTATCACACTACTGATAGTAGTAACAACAACAACAGTAGCCGCGCTATCACACTACTGATAGTAGTAGTAACAACAACAGTAGCCGCGCTATCACACTACTGATGGTAGTAACAACAACAGTAGCCGCGCTATCACACTACTGATAGTAGTAACAACAACAGTAGCCGCGCTATCACACTACTGATAGTAGTAACAACAACAGTAGCCGCGCTATCACACTACTGATAGTAGTAACACAAAACAGTAGCCGCGCTATCACACTACTGATAGTAGTAACAACAACAGTAGCCGCGCTATCACACTACTGATAGTAGTAACAACAACAACAGTAGCCGCGCTATCACACTACTGATAGTAGTAACAACAACAGTAGCCGCGCTATCACACTACTGATAGTAGTAACAACAACAGTAGCCGCGCTATCACACTACTGATAGTAGTAGTAACAACAACAGTAGCCGCGCTATCATACTACTGATGGTAGTACCAACAACAGTAGCCGCGCTATCATACTACTGATAGTAGTAACTACAACAGTAGCCGCGCTATCATACTACTGATGGTAGTAACTACAACAGTAGCCGCGCTATCATACTACTGATGGTAGTAACTACAACAGTAGCCGCGCTATCATACTACTGATAGTAGTAACTACAACAGTAGCCGCGCTATCATACTACTGATGGTAGTAACTACAACAGTAGCCGCGCTATCATACTACTGATAGTAGTAACTACAACAGTAGCCGTGCTATCATACTACTGATGGTAGTAACTACAACAGTAGCCGCGCTATCATACTACTGATAGTAGTAACAACAACAGTAGCCGTGCTATCACACTACTGATGGTAATAATAATACAAACCGCACAGTTAGCCAGGCAATAACGTATCAGTATCAAGTACTATTTCGCCATGTTACAGATAATATTAATCGGAAAACGATTCATAGATGTATCGTAGGTAAGTGTTTTAAATTTACAGAAACACTACGTTTGTACGCGTTGGTGGTGCTAACTCAACTGTCGAAGATTGTCAGAGATAGGCGTACGAACACTACCTAGCAACACACAGCGTTAATACTGCCCAACTCGGAATTATATATACTGATACCAAAAATAAGCTGTGTTTATATTAATCACTCTCGTTGGCGCGGATGAAAGCGTAAATGTGGTCATTCGTGTGGGAGGAAACCGGAGTACCCGGAGAAAAACCCACTACCTCTCCGATCTGGCGACAATCGTACCATCTCACATACTTCCCGGTCCGAGGATCGAACCCGGGTTGCACTGGTGATATGCGAGAGCGCTAACCACTGCGCTAATCGGACAGCCACGTTATAATAATCCATCAGTGGCTTCGTTTACTGTAAGTGATACAAAGGAACGTGGTGTACACGTACTATTTATACAGACGGATCTGTAGTCCAGTGGTTAACACGTTGGACTTATAACCAGGGATCGCAGGTTCGATCCCCCGTCTGACCCTGCTAAAATTAACAGTCTTTCAGATGGGACTTTAAACCGAGGTCTCGTGTTGGAGCTTTACACCGTGCACATGAAAGAACCAGAGGAGACCCTGGAATGGGTCTCTATCTGTATCATTGCACCATCCTCCAAAAATCTAAAATGGCTAATCTCTTCAGGAGGCGTCGCACATATGGACAACCGGTAGCGACGATAAATAAACGTAAAACACACAAGTACTATTATTTATTGATACGGTTACCACACAGTAATCTTTAAATTAAACTACTTTAGTTTTCAAGAACAGCAAGCTAAAACGGTACCTCTTTTCTAATCATGTCCGTTAAGCTGTACCCTTCTGCGCATGCGCACATATTTAAGATGTTATGGCTTTCAATTCTGTTAGGTCACCGGATGAACTTTTTACTACGATCTTACTGTCTTTATTTCCTCTCACTTGTAAATTGAAAGTGTGCACGCTTACTGTTAATATGTTAATGGATACATGGACAACAAGAATATGACAGACTTTGAAACATATTTATTCTGACGGAAATGTTGTATTGCTTAGTACCTTGTACTTAATTATACCTTTACAACAGAAATAAAAGTAGATTGCAAAGGATCTAAAAAAAAACCGCTGGTATTAGACACAAGAACAACTGCTTGATTTCACTTGACCTTGATTTGATCTTGAAGTGTCAGCTTCAAGGTCACGGGTTATAGCTTAATTGAAAGGTTATATGAAGGTTCCCATAGTTGATCAATCGAAACTATATGTCTATCTTAATGTGACAGACAGACAGACAGACAGACAGACAGACAGACAGACAGACAGACAGACAGACAGACAGACAGACAGACAGACAGACAGACAGACAGACAGACAGACAGACAGACAGACAGACAGCAGACAGACAGACAGACAGACAGACAGACAGACGACAGACAGACAGACAGAAGACAGACAGACAGACAGACAGACAGACAGACAGACAGACAGACAGACAGACAGACAGACAGACAGACAGACAGACAGACAGACAGACAGACAGACAGACAGACAGACAGACAGACAGACAGACAGACAGACAGACAGACAGACAGACAGACAGACAGACAGACAGACAGACAGACAGACAGACAGACAGACAGACAGACAGACAGACAGACAGACAGACAGACAGACAGACAGACAGACAGACAGACAGACAGACAGACAGACAGACAGACAGACAGACAGACAGACAGACAGACAGACAGACAGACAGACAGTACCACGTCCCCGCAGCGGTAAAGAAGAACACACACACATACAATAATATGTACACACTCAAACGTAAAGCGAAAACAATATACCGAACTTCCTCTTTAATAGTTATAATGAGA
The DNA here is from genome assembly GCA_014843695.1 of Archivesica marissinica. Taxonomy (NCBI): domain Eukaryota; kingdom Metazoa; phylum Mollusca; class Bivalvia; order Venerida; family Vesicomyidae; genus Archivesica; species Archivesica marissinica. The sequence continues at coordinate 54,113,823 of CM026397.1, read as the reverse complement.
GTAATGTTAATTATGCTTGATAGATGTAGTAGAGGAAGACCATTACTCCAAATCTATAAATAGGTTCATGTACTTGGAATTGCAATGGTTACAATGGCGAGTTTATTCTCAGCTTCCGAGATTTAATCCGCTGATCCTCTTATAATTAAATCTAGGAACTCTCCCAATTTATCCAATTATCGTCAAAATTCGTGAGCCCAATTATTGGACGTTCCTGACTGGGGAAATGCATGGAACTGTTTTCCTTCTTGGACGAATCTTATCTTTCTGATTGCCACGTGTCACATGTATTTAGCTTTGCTATAGTTTTTTATAACAGTGCGATTATCGGACCACCTTGACTGTTACTTTCCATTTTAACCTTTGAACTATTATCTTAGCTATTACTCGGATAGAAGAAAATATACGGGGATATAGTACAATTTGAACCAGTTGGGTTTTCACCAAAACCGCGCAGCCACAGGGAATCTAAATGATATACTGCGATTAAGCACGCCATATCGCATGCATAGACCTATTTACACGTATTACACATATATTTTGGGGTGCCTCTGTCGCCGAGTGGATACGGTCGTTGATTTCAAATTACTTGCCCGTCATAGCTCTAGGTTCGAATTCCACTGAAAATGTCGAATCTGTCATGTGAAGAGGTTATCCAGCTGGTTTGCGGATAGTCAGTGGTTCTACCCGGGTAGCGGTCCGTGCCTGGAATACATTATATTGCTCAGAATAGCAAACGAGATCTTCTTCCACCAATAATAGTTGGAGAGCCGCCATATGACCTAAGCTGTCTGAACGACTTTCATCAACCAAAAATAACAAACAAATATATGTTCGTGTTTAATAAAAGTATAAATACTGGGTCATTAGTTCTGAGATTTGTTTTGAAAATAGCAGCCATTTTATATATCATGTGTTATACTAGTTAGTCTTTCAGCGTTTGCATCGATGTCGAGATGATCTGGTTTAGATTGCCTGTATTCTACAGAAACTGTAAAGCGTGTTAGTAACTACTTTGCATAACCAATAGCATTCATTATTGATCACTCATTAATATCAGTGTAGTTCATATAAATTTATTTTAGCTCGATTGCGAAAGAAGTTCTTACAACTTATATTAATCCATCGGCACGAGTGCACACTGGTAACGGCTACGTGGCGCGAACTCCTGGCATTTCGCACCTGAAGCGAATTCGCTACCACTGCGCTATCACGACTTCCACTATATCAGTTTCAAATCGGAATCGATTTGGAGTAAGTTATGCAGGTTTCGTTCATATTTGCATTATACAACGGTCTCCTGTAAAGGACAGACGGTGTTATTGATATAGTGGGCTCTGATTGGTTGGAGAGGTCTAGTACAACCGTTAATAGTTATTGATACATGAACTGATTGGCAGACGGATCTATAGATCAGTGGTAACACGCTGGACTGGTAATCCATGGATCGCAGGTTCGATCCCCCGTCTGACCCTAATACAATTAACAGTCTTTCAGATGGGACGTTAAACCGAGGTCTCGTATCGGTGCTTTACACCGTGCACGTAAAAGAACCAGAGGTGATTCTGGAATGGGTCTCTGTCTGTATCATTGCACTATCCTCCAACATCTAAAATAACTAATCTCTTCAGGAGGCGTCGCTCATATGGGCAACCGGTAGCGACGATCAATAAACGTAAAAACACACATTATATGATTAGTTTATACGCTAATAACGCTAATGGCGACAAGTGTTAAGTCAGTTACTGTTCATTTGTTTGTTTGTTTGTTTGTTTGTTTGTTTGTTTGTTTGTTTGTTTGGAGGGTTAAAAGTCGCATAAGCAGCTTAGGTCATATGGCAATTTCCGGCATGGACTGGTACCCGTTTAGGACCACCGACGTTCCTCCAGCCAGCTGAATAAGCTAGCTAAGATAAAAAAATATCGCACCCAGTGGGATTTGAACCTACATCGGTGGGGGACAAGTGTTGCGAATCGACGACATCAGCCAATAGGCCGAAAGCCCCAGTTTTCATGCTAACTTAATATCTGATGCATTTTTTATTCTATAAACACAGTGTTGAATAAGGTCACTAATTTCGAGTACCAGCTTGCTAGTGTGTCGGGTTAATCGCTTTCAGGCATGGGAAACATTTCAGAGAGATATTCAATAAGTCTCCTTGCCAAGTTATTTTCATCGCGTATATACAAAGCTATGAATGGAATTTTCATGGAACACGTGGGAAGAAATGTTATTGCAGCATTAAATAGATCCACATTGTTATATTCAGGGTCGAAATAAATCAACATAGTCCCGTAATAGAATCACGTGCGGGTTAATTGTTATGCAGATATATATTGTTTATTCCACGAATGTTTTACGGTTTTCTGTATATTATCCAACAAATGCCATACAGTTGGTAATTTATAACAAATTACGAGTATTTGGCACATTATATAACTGATGTCAGTGTATTTTCAATTGTCAATGCAGACAACAACACGGTAAATGCAGACGACAACACTGTAAATGCAGACAACAACACGGCAAATGCAGACGACAACACGGTAAATGCAGACGACAACACGGCAAATGCAGACGACAACACGGTAAATGTAGATGACCGCATTGTAAATGCAGACAACAACACGATACATACAGACAACAACACGATATATACAGAAGACAACACGGTAAATGCAGACGACAACACGGTAAATGCAGACGACACACGGTAAATGTAGACGACAACACGGTAAATGTAGACGACAACATTGTAACTGCAGACAACAACACGGTAAATGCAGACGACAGACGACAACACGTTAAATGCAGACGACAACACGGTAAATGTAGACGACAACATTGTAACTGCAGACAACAACACGATACATACAGACGACAACACGATATATACAGACGACAACACTGTAAATGCAGACAACAACACTGTTAATGCAGACGGCAATACGATAAATGTATGCGATGTATCGTTTTCTTAGTTCGGTATAGTCAGCAACGAAATTCATGTCCTATACATGGGAAATAATTCAGAGAGAGTTTCATTAACTTCCTTTGGCAAGTTATTGGCGTTGTGTCCAGATACTTTGACGACTCTATTATTCTGAAGGCCTATTGTCTGTAGTGTATTTTTCAGTTTGTTTAAGCTCTTGAGTGTTACTGTTTGGTGGTGATTGTTTTACGCTACCGGCTTTTAAATACGTTACTTTAATATCAAAATGAACATAATTTTTGTTACATATATCTTTTTTAAAATATTACTGATTGTATACAATTAATGTTCATGTTCACATAAACTATATTTTCTGTCACGTGTATGTAGTAGTCAATTGCATATATAGGGAGAAGAACAATATAAGGTTTCTTTCGTTCTAATCCCTTTCAGTCTACTGCTGTTAAATTATATGTAAAATGTTAATTATGTTGTGTACATGTAAAATACTGAAATAAATAATGTTTAAACTAATTGCATATATTATAATGAGTTCTCTCGTTAAATAAAGTTATTATATAATAAAAATAATAATAATAATAATAAATAATAAATTAGTATGTCACGTAGTATTGCGGAAATATGACGGTAACTATACGTGGATATTAATCCAACAAGCTTTTAGCTTTCATTTCAATCAACTTGTATTCGTTGTGTACATACTTATTTGTTGTAAATTATAATATAATGTCGAATAAATAATTATGGTGGTACCAAATAAACGTTTAACAAACATACTGCTAATAATGTTAAGAAGATTCCGGTCCACTGCATACCAATGAGAAGGACATTGAGTTGTCTGATGTAAACAAAACATGTAACAGAACAAGTGAGGGTGAAGAAGCTACTTTGATACGTAGTATGATAGGGGCAGTATGAGTACTAATCTACAATGCAGAACAGAGTGGACACAACGCCACAAGACACAGTAGACGCTGAATACAAGAACAATGAAAATAGACGTAGTATGATAGGGACAGTATGGTACTAAGCTGCAGTACAGAACAGAGTGAACACAACGTCACATGACACAGTAGACGCTGAATACAAGAACAATGAAAATAGACAACCAACAACAATCATCTCTACGAACAGTCATTTGCCCAAATTGGTAGATATCTGGGTTTTAAGCCGGGTCGTTGTTAACTTTGCATATAGCGATACGACAAAAAGTTAATCAAACATACCCTCTTTAATATATAAACAAGGTCTATTAGAATACAACATTAAAAGGGGTGTCCTATTACAAGACCCAGTCTACTTCATGTTCGCGTGTTCGAATGCCGAGTATGTCATTGAGGAATTAAATTGATTTGGCTTAGCTTGTATACCATCAAACAGTTATAACTAGAGACGTGAACAAGAATCTTTCAGATGGGACGTTAAACCGAGGTCTCGTGTCGGTGCTGCACACCGTGCATGTAAAAGTACCAGAGGACACTATGGAATGGGTCTCTGTCTGTATCATTGCACTATCCTCCAAAATCTAAAATGACTAATCTCTTCAGGAGGCGTCGCTCATATGGGCAACCAGTAGCGACGATAAATAAACGTAAAACACACAAACACAGAGAATATCGCGGTAAACTAGCCAGTCGTTGAGAAGTCAGATTTGTTTATTGTTGGGCTACTTCGCCTTGTGACGAAGCTGGTGTCAAGCATGGCAAATATGCATACGCAAAGTATTAACATTAGTAACAGGCATTTGTTTTTGTACGTTTCAGCACAGAAGAGCTGGTTTCCAGCATGGCAAATATGCATACGCAAAGTATTAACATTAGTAACAGGCATTTGTTTTTGTACGTTTCAGCACAGAAGAGCTGGTTTCCAGCATGGCAAATATGCATACGCAAAGTATTAACACCAGTAACACACTTGTTTTTGTACGTTTCAGCGCAGAAGATGCTTTACATACCATATCCCCCGACGAAAAACGACACGTAACCATAACAATAACCGACACATCGGAGGAGGACACACCCTCCTCCGGAGAACAACAAATCGACCCGGAGCCTGATAGACCTGAAGGTTCGCCCGATGAACAAGGAAACTGGCCGCTTAAACGATCTCAAAGGTTGGTTTATTTTATGTTTTATTTAGCTTGCTACCATTTTAATTGCTGGTATCATTTCTTACGTTCTCGAGGGAGGAAGCTATCCAACTGACTTACGTAAGGTCGGTGGCTCTACCCGGTTGCCCGTCCGTGCCTGTAATACTGCTCGGAGGGGCATACGGGATATATAATAATAATGGAGAATGGAGAGTGCTCGTATCACCTAAGCTGTCTGTGTGACTATGAACTAACACACAATGCGCTCGCTTCCTACTACAACCATGCAATGTGTATCTCAGAACTGTATACGCATATCCCCGGAGAAATGTACACGCACTATTGACAGGCTGGTCGTGGTGGCTGGCGCTACCGATCGCCAACACTATAAATATATTAGTATATTTCTAATACGAAATTTAGTTCAATGACCGACCCCGTCGCGGACTTGTATACCACTGTAACCAATCCTCGCTCAGACAGTGTTTCTTACGGAGGTTGGTGCACCAAGTACTGGTTAACCGTTGGAGCCTGCCCAGGAAAGGTGGTGTTAGGTACAAATGCCCGTCGATCAAATGGGAAACCGGTAACGACGTTAAAAAAACAGTTCGAAGAACGTGGCGTAATCCAATACTGTATTGCACACTTCTCCGATAAGTACCCGTCTCTGAATTCAATAAAGCACCAATATCTCCCACACCTTGTTCTTTTACTGGGCCATCTGCAGCATGCAACTATGCAAAGATTACCTCTAACCAACGTGGTTATGCTAAATATATTTGTGAATGACATGTTTTCCTAGAAAAAAAGTTATTTACTTCAAACTCCCCTCCAAAAAAAAGAAGAGTGAAAAACAGTTGTTTATTGCCATGAATTCTTGAACGTTTCGGAATTCCGCGGATATTTTTCATTGCCTATTTTATATTTTGTTGCTTAGGCGGCATCATTATTTCAATAACTTCCGGTGGGAGAAAATGAGTTTGGAAAACATTCAAAATTCCAGGGTATACATAATCTACGGTTGTAAAATAATGCTTAGCATAACGCTACACATACTATTAATGTAACAGGCTTGTTAGTAAACACATCATTTATATTGGCAAAATAGTGTAGAATAATTATATTGATATTTTGCTAACCGAATTTTTAAGCCATAAATCCCATTTACCTGGATGCGAAAATGCGTGTGGTTATTTTTGTGACCGAAGCTTCGGCACGCATGCGCAATATTTTAATAGTCGTTAGTAAATAGATTGCTTTACTTTTAAATTTCATATATTTATTGTTCAATTTATTGATGGTGCACGTGTGTTGATCTGAATACGGTGTCCGCCTCGTAGTCGAGATGTTGTGAGTTAGAACCCGGCCAGAACAACGGTGGAGATTTCCTAAGGACGACTCGTAAATCCACATCGCGTATTATCTCTCCCTCGGAACGAGAATGGGGTTCTCGAGAGTGACTAAACAAGTGTGAATGTGCTCAACACGTTACCAATTAAATTCCAATTCACTTGTTCTTTATTTATATGACATATTAGTATACATGTATATATACTAGAGGACATAGAAAACGCACACTTCGTATAAGTGTGTTTTTACATGAAAAACAATAACTATATAAATACATAGTTTTAAGCATTTTGGAATATTTCATATATTGGAATATGTTCAGTTTGTGTTTTGTAATAAAGATGTGATATATATTTGATGGAATCCTACATCTATCGTATTCATGTAATAATACTCATATAATGTAGGTGTGCGTTTTCTATGTCCTCTAGTATAGATAACAAATATTGTGACACGGGTTGAAATCGTACATTTGATCAACTGTACAGTAGAGATAATAATCACGTTCTGGAGAAAATATAGGGAAATTGTAGAAGTTGTTTCACTAATGTTTATTATTATTTTTCAATGACAGACCATTATTATAAATATACAGCTTGTTAAATAATGGTTACCGATTGCCTTCCAGCCTGGCACCTGGTATACAAGCATAGGATTCGGGAAGTACTGATGTTCCTAAAAAGAGGTGTCTCATAAGTCAGAAATGGCTGGCTCTTTAAATAGGGATGACACTATAATAAACAAACACTACATTTTACTTTTGTATACGTATAGCAATCATAACGGACAGGATACTGCATACAGTGTGTAACTATGGGACGTCTGTACATTGTACATACAACCAGGAACAATCAAAGATATTCTGATATAACTATCTGCTCTAAATTAACGTTTCACACATTAAGTCCGCCTCCGTGGTCGAGTGGTTAAGGTCGCTGACTATTATACACTATATGACCTACAAGTACGGATGGTCACGGGTTCGAGTCCCGCTCAGACCGTGTCGCATTTATATGAAACAGTTAGTAGTTTCTTACGGACGTTGGTGCATCAAGTACTGGTTAATCGCTGGAACATGCCCAGAAAAGGTGTTGTTAGATAAACTGCACGTCGCTCAAATGGGAAACCGGTAGCGATGCTAAATAATTAAAAAAAACAAAAAAAAACAAACAAACACAATATTGAAATGTTACAATCTAGATGGCGCCTGATTGAGAAGGTTATACCTTCGGAGAGAAAATAATAATTTGAAGTGATTATAAGTAAATAAGTATTATTAAGTTGATCTTAATGTTGCAAAGTTGTTACAATTTACGGTTTCATAATTGCGTTTCATAACACCACAGGTACTGCACAACTACGCGATATGGCCGAATTCTTCACATGCCTGGCTTTATTATATGTCATAGATGTTTCTTACGGCGCTTGAGCGCATTTAAGACATTCAAGCCTCGATACCTTGCAATATCTTGCTTCCGCAAAACCATAGCCGTATGTATACACGCTCATATATCAGCAATGTTGGCACAACACTTTCCTCATCTAGTCATTTACGTTGTCTGTGTATTACTTATGTTTCTAATAACAGGGTGTCATTCAAAATTCTGTCATTTCCTGTCCAATCTCCTTCATTCCACCTCCTACGAAACTTATCCGAAATTGTATCAAAACGCAATTTTGTTTCTGGCAGACATCAATGTTTTGCTGCAAATATTCATTAATATCTTGAGAAACGTCGGAACACTTTACGGCAAATGGGTGCATAAATACGTCATCTAGCATGTTCGAGCATAGACAGATATATCAGCTATGTCCTTACCATTCTGGGTATCTGTTTTATCTCCGTGCTTGTTATCGTATTGCCCTTAGAATCTCTGTGATGTTCAGATCTATTTTGTCATTAATGATTACAGTGCGTCTTATCACCCTGAGCATATCCCACTGTGCATCCTTTAGATCTGTTGCGCAAGAGCTAATACTGATTAAGATAGGGTATTATGTGCACTACACGCTGCGATTACAGGCAACTATTGTTTTGTAGCTCGCCGTGAAGAAAGTCCTGGGACCTCCTCCTGGATCCACCCGTCGCCGTGATGACGGTCAGGGAACTATTGGGTATCCCGTCGCCGTGATGACGGTCAGGGAACTATTGGGTATCCCATCGCCGTGATGACGGTCAGGGAACTATTGGATATCCCATCGTCGTGATGACGGTCAGGGAACTATTGGATATCCCATCGTCGTGATGACGGTCAGGGAACTATTGGATATCCCATCGCCGTGATAACGGTCAGGGAACTATTGGATATCCCATCGCCGTGATGACGGTCAGGGAACTATTGGATATCCCATCGCCGTGATGACGGTCAGGGAACTATTGGATATCACATCGCCGTGATAACGGTCAGGGAACTATTGGATATCCCATCGTCGTGATAACGGTCAGGGAACTATTGGATATCCCATCGTCGTGATGACGGTCAGAGAACTATTGGATATCCCATCGCCGTGATGACGGTCAGGGAACTATTGGATATCCCATCGTCGTGATGACGGTCAGGGAACTATTGGGTATCCCATCGTCGTGATGACGGTCAGGAACTATTGGGTATCCCATCGTCGTGATGACGGTCAGTGAACTATTGGGTATCCCATCGTCGTGATGACGGTCAGGGAAATATTGGGTATCCCATCGTCGTGATGACGGTCAGGGAACTATTGGGTATCCCATCGTCGTGATGACGGTCAGGGAACTATTGGGTATCCCATCGTCGTGATGACGGTCAGGGAACTATTGGATATCCCATCGTCGTGATGACGGTCAGGGAACTATTGGGTATCCCATCGTCGTGATGACGGTCAGGGAACTATTGGGTATCCCATCGTCGTGATAACGGTCAGGGATCTATTGGGTATCCCATCGTCGTGATAACGGTCAGGGGTCAATCGCGTAGCTTGTTCAGACGCATTGAACAGTTTATAAATATTCCAGGTGTGAAAGGTTCGCGCCCAGCTGTAGCCGTTACGATTGTTTCCTTCGGCAAGTCACATAACTTCATCAGGAATGTGGTCTCGCGAGAGCGATTAATATAATGTTCTAAATACTTGTTTCGCAATCGAGCTTAACATCAATTTGCATAAACTAACCAGTACTAAGCAATGTGTGCGAGGTGCCTTGCTCAAGGACACTACATACGTGTCGTGACCGAGTATTGAACCACTCGAGTTCACGCTAAACATGCATCCTCAAGGAAAGCTATGCGATGTACACTGTATTTAGTTTGCCGACACTGTATGACGTATCAATTGCTACATCATGTTGATCTGACTGCACGTCGGAGTCGGTGAAGCAGAGCATGACACACTGCATATAAAAACAAACAACTTCTTTAGATTGTGGCAATCTAAAACCGTTTTCTATTTCATTGACTTGAAACAAGCATTCGCTTCGATTATGATATTGTTCAATACTGTTTAGTCTAAGGCCATCCATTTGTCGAGTAGTGAATGAGCAACAAGTAAATGATTTGTAGGGCTTGTCAGACATTGACTGTCCGCAATTCCATAATAAATCTGAACAAAACACAAACTATAACTGCAAAGCTAGTCTCTGTGGATCTGTAGTCCAGTGGTAACACGCTGGACTGGTAATCCAGGGATCGCAGGTTCGACCCCGTCTGACCTTAATAAAATTAACAGTCTTTCAAAAGGTATTGTGGCGGTGCAGTACATCGTGCACGTAAAAGAACCAGGAGACTCTGGAGTGGGTCTCTGTCTGTATAATTGCAATTCTCCTCCAAAAATCTAAAATGACTAATCTCTTCAGGAGGCGTCGCTCATATGGGCAACCGGTAGCGACGATAAATAAACGTAAACAGCACAAAGTTATTCTCACCGGTTTACATCACGTGCTGGTTTTACTTGCAGCTCGATAATTTAATGACGTCTGACGGGAGATGTCCATAGACATGCATAATTAGATAAGTTAATCGATTTCTACCATACTATGTAATTTGTTTAAATTTGTCCGACATTATGTGCACACTGCATGGCTGCATGTTATAAGTGCATTCCAGTGTAATACAATGCTCTACTGTTAATACAAGGCATTTTGCAACCCGAATTGATGCACATAACGTAATGGTATTACAACACAACTGAACGAGACAGACATAACAGCGTCGAATATACATGCACAAGTGTGTCATATTGTATAAGTTTGGTTGTCAAATTAGGTTGCTTATATCACGACATGCTTTCACAAAATCGGTGCATTTATTGTCACGGGCCTTGGGTAATGCTACATATAACAGTACACATTCCACCAAATCAGTGCGTGCATGGTCACGGGCCTTGAGTAATGCTACATATAACAGTACACATTCCACCAAATCAGTGCGTGCATGGTCACGTGTCTTGAGTTATGCTACATATAACAGTACACATTCCACCAAATCAGTGCGTGTATGGTCACGGTCCATGGGTTACGCTACATATAACAGTACACATTCCACCAAATCAGTGCGTTTATGGTCACGGGCCTTGGGTTACGCTACATATAACAGTACACATTCCACCAAATCAGTGCGTGTATGCTCACGTGTCTTGAGTTATGCTGCATATAATAGTACACATTCCACCAAATCAGTGCGTGCATGGTCACGGGCCTTGGGGTATGCTACATATAATAGTACACATTCCACCAAATCAGTGCGTTTATGCTCACGGGCCTTGAGTAATGCTACATATAACAGTACACATTCCACCAAATCAGTGCGTTTATGCTCACGGATTTGGGTAATGTTATGTAGAATTAACATTCTGTTAATTTCATTTAGATAAACTAGCAATCCACGCATACTCATGTAGGACCGCCAAGTGACCGATGGAACGTTGGCTCCGTAATATTTCAATGTGCAGCAGTGCGCGCTTTGGTGTCATGTGATAAGGTCAATCATTACGGTTATTCGTTTTCTATAATCTTGGCTTGGTATGACGTTACTTTGTATAGATGTTCACATCTATGTATATATTATTACGCTGTGCAATGCTATGTAATTGGTTTCATATATACAGTTCATGATTGCCATGCTGTAATTCACTTATACGTTATTATGCGCTTAATGATTATGTTACCTTGGCGCTGTGCTTTAGTTGGAGCTGTAGTTAGATAGAGAATAAAGCTCTATGTGGACTCTTACCTTGGTTGTTTGTTTGTTTAAATATACAATAGCACAAATACCCAACGATAGAATTAAAGTCAGACATCTTCTAGCACTATCTATAGAGTTTAGTATTTGGAAAGTGAGGCATGCCAGACGCACGAAATGTTTTCTTCATATCAAGTTCTACTTTATATCCCTGGAGGAATTCCTAATGGTAGATATAGTCTAGAAAACACTCACTCCTGAACATTGATACTTGAGTGTAATGATCCGGACTAGAATGAGCAAAACAAGATATACTACCAATATTTACAAGCGGACATGCTTGCGATTAGGCATAATGGAAGCGATCGAGTTTTGGATGCACTAAAGGGCGGGTTAGTGGTCCGATGGTTTACACGTTGGACTCCGGGTCCACTTGGGATTTGAATTAGATCCTTCGTTTCTCCATGGTTAACAACATAACAGGCTTTCAGATGGGACTATTAACGTCAGTCTCATTTATCGGTGTTCTGAATATGGTATGTCAAAGAATCAGAGATGCTTCCTGAATCAATTATGGTACATTCGGTATCATCTGGTATTATCTTATTGATAAAATGATTACTATACATGTATTTGTAGAAGCGACGCCAGATTAACCAGGTAGCGACGGCAATTAATAGCTTATATAAATAAACGTCGTATTGAACTGACAAATCAAATGGCATAAGTCCGAATCGTGGTGGTCGACGTGTAATGTAGCATCATCATCTATACACAGCGTATTCACATGGGGACTATACGAATATCGTGCTGTTGGTATGATTGGAGATGCTTACGTTGTTGTAAACATCCATAATAGGGCACGATAGCCTATCAATATGTTTGTCAATAGTTCTTACCGGGGCGATGTTTACTCAGACATTGTGTGTTAATATTGCTTGCAACATTTGTCACTACCTAAAGATATATAGTAACTATTGTTTTCAATGATGAATACTTAGTTATTTTCATTTGCGCGCGCGCGTGTGTGTTTTTTTAAAAATAAGTGTATACCTCTCCCGTAAGTGTTTGTTTAGATTAGTGTCCGTCACCATATTACCATATATGTGTAACTTTGCAATGTTTAGAATTGATGCTTTGTTCATGGGCCAGAAATGGCTTATTGCGAAATAATGATATATATATCTATCTATTTTTGATTTTGATTGTTTTCAGTGTAATTCTCTTGTATTACCAATTGATATCTCATCAGTGGATTATTGGTGTAAATCATTAATTAAATCAATATATTTAGACTAATGGTTCAACATTGTATTATTTAAGGACATGAACGTATACAAATTTGCCTTTTAGTTCTATAAACTCACAGTTATTGTTTGGGCGTTCTCTCTCAATATTTTTGGAATGTTTAATAATGCCAGAAGCCTGCAGTTTCTTTAAGCACACCTGCGCACCTACCAGTGAAGTGATTATTGATTGATTCCGGTGGAAACTATCATCAAATGTTGATTATATACCTGATCTATAAGATACGCCTTTCTACTTCACACAGGCTGTTTTCTCATTATTTTAATTTTATCGAAATTTATAATTACATAAGCGAGAGGTAAATGGATTCTGCCATTAATAAATTATTGATTAACTGGATGATTCCAATGGGAAATTATTGTAACAATCATCTAACATATATACGCCTTTCTACTTCCCACATACTGGTTTCTCGTCTGCTATAATGATTTTGAAATTGACTATTTTCTATTTATTGAAATGAATCTGCCATCTATTATGTGTAGGCAGTGATGAGATAGCACAGATGAAAAACATATTTTACAAAGTGTCTAAATATCATACAAAATATGCATAAAAACATTAACTAATGTGCTATGACTAATTCAGATATATCGAACTATGTTGTAATGTACAATTGAAGTAAGACAAGGTGACAATTAATCACCTATCTTGTTTTCTCTGTTTCTAAAAAAACATGCATGAATGTTTTGAAAGTGCTGTCAGTAATGAATGATATATTATTATGTCAAGATGAAGAGGGTATATACACCATTCACACATGTAGATGAAGAGGATATATACACCATTCACACATGTAGATGAAGAGGGTATATACACCATTCACATATGTAGATGAAGAGGGTATATACACCATTCACACATGTAGATGAAGAGGGTATATACACCATTCACACATGTAGATGAAGAGGGTATATACACCATTCACATATGTAGATGAAGAGGGTATATACACCATTCACATATGTAGATGAAGAGGGTATATACACCATTCACATATGTAGATGAAGAGGGTATATACACCATTCACATATGTAGATGAAGAGGGTATATACACCATTCACATATGTAGATGAAGAGGGTATATACACCATTCACATATGTAGATGAAGAGGGTATATACACCATTCACACATGTATATGAAGAGGGTATATACACCATTCACATATGTAGATGAAGAGGGTATATACACCATTCACATATGTAGATGAAGAGGGTATATACACCATTCACACATGTAGATGAAGAGGGTATATACACCATTCACATATGTAGATGAAGAGGGTATATACACCATTCACACATGTAGATGAAGAGGGTATATACACCATTCACATATGTAGATGAAGAGGGTATATACACCATTCACATATGTAGATGAAGAGGGTATATACACCATTCACACATGTAGATGAAGAGGGTATATACACCATTCACATATGTAGATGAAGAGGGTATATACACCATTCACATATGTAGATGAAGAGGGTATATACACCATTCACATATGTAGATGAAGAGGGTATATACACCATTCACATATGTAAATGAAGAGGGTATATACACCATTCACATATGTAGATGAAGAGGGTATATACACCATTCACACATGTAGATGAAGAGGGTATATACACCATTCACATATGTAGATGAAGAGGGTATATACACCATTCACATATGTAGATGAAGAGGGTATATACACCATTCACATATGTAGATGAAGAGGGTATATACACCATTCACATATGTAGATGAAGAGGGTATATACACCATTCACACATGTAGATGAAGAGGGTATATACATATGTAGATGCTATTAGTTTGCTGAGTGAATGTAGAAGAAGATGTATTGAATGTGTATCTGTCACATTGCAACGAATGGAAGTTAACGATCAGCTTATCCAGAACTATAATACGTGTATTTGCCAAAGGGAGAAAATCCTCATATAATTTCACATTCAATGTTGAACGTTTGGATACCTAGGTATACTATTTGGTAGAAGTAGTTCATTCTACAAAGTTAAGGGTCATGTACTCTCACAAGTCACTCGTGCACCATACAGCTTATTAGGTAAAGTCCTGAGTCTTAGACTACCTTTCGATTTAATATTCAGTCTACATCCGTTATGTCGAATTCCGTCGGACCGAATTAAATACTTCGACATAACCGAAGTTTGACTTAACGAGAAATTCTATATAAACGTAGCCAGTTATATGTAAAATGATAGTGTCTGAAACGGTTCTTTGACCCGACTTCGAGATAACCGTAGCATTCGACATAACCAACTTTGACATAACGGATGTAGACTGTATGTGGTTTGTCGGGAAAATGGGAATCGCAAAACTGTCGAAACCACACGTGGCTTAAACTGACAGTATATTAACAATTAAAAGATCGTTTCATAAATGACTGCTATGCAGCTTCACGCAAATTCAAGCAATAGTAAGATTTATGGAATGTTTAAAACAAATTTTGCTTTGCAATTTATCTCCAAGAAACCTCGGTGTGCTTTACCTATATGATTAAATTCCTAACTAGAAAGCACCAGCATCCTACTGAAACAGCGAACTGGGCCAACATACCATTAAATATGAGAATGTGTAATCTTTGTCGAACAGAAATTGGAGAGGAGTAGCATTATCTACTGCATTTTTCACATTTTATTGCTGATAGAAGAAATATATAATACCCTATTACTATAAGAGACAACGTGTTTACAAATTTGAACAATTACTAAGTACACATTTCAAAAAGTAGTACCCTAAACAATGAATACATGTAAAAACATCACTACTTGCACTGAAATGAATATATATATATCACTACTTGCACTGAAATGAAATGTATATACATTTATTGTACGTTTATAGAAATTCAATTGTATATTGTATTACACAATTGTGATAAAAAATATCGTGTATAACTAAATGATCTAAAATGAACTATATACACAGTACTATATTTGTATTAGTGTTTATAAAATGTGTCAAGATACTTTATGACATTGATTTCATAATTGTACGAAGCTTAACTCTTTCACCGCCAATGTCGCATACAAGTGACTTTGCAAAAATCAGAGAACCCGACAAGACAGAATATGCCGTCTGATCAGGCTGTATGCTCTTCAGAAAGTGGAGCTGAAGCATGAAGCACATCTCCGAATGGCAGACAGCATAGATCCTGATCAGACGCGGCGTTACGATCTATGTTGTTTGCATATGCTCTGAATGTATTCGGGGCTGAAAGAGTTCAGAAATAACAACATTCATGTCATGATTCTCCTACAAAACAGCAGAGATTACTATCCCGGCGTGACGAGTTTTCGCCCAGAACAGATTTTCGCCTAACTGTGGGAATAGCAAGTCGCGAGAGATCACGCAATATTTCACGCTCCAGTTACCGGAATTATAAATAAACATACCTTGTGCACTTCCAATCTATTTCTAACTGATCATAATATATCAGACAAGGTAAATTAGCGGTGAAAACTTTAAACCTACCCCAGTTTTCACTAATTTCACTATATCCGTTTTATGTCACCATATAAATATCATTTTTTAAAGAAATTGGCAATTTTTTCTCCAAAATGACATATGCATCGTCTGCCACGCCAATATATTTACGAATAAAAATGTCATTATAGTCTCACTGCTCCGTGTTTATGAGTTATGTCCGTTATTACACACAAGGGGTCCTTATGCATAATATCGATGTTCACCGTTTTTCGCCTTCAGGTCCATGTGTTTTCACAGAGGTTCTCCAACTGATATACATGGTTGTGTAAACCTAGTTATTCTCTGTTAGGCACCGTGTGATGTGTTCGATGGATGGGTCCAGTTATGGTTCTGCACCCAGTCAGAGTAATTAGGAGGGGCGACGACTTCTTATGCCCCGTGTGTTTGTCTAAGTTAAACTAAATTAGTGTTTTAGATACAGTATATAGACAAAATGCTCTCCAACAAATGAATTTTGAGTGACAATGATAAATTAAGCCTATTATTAAAGTAAGTGTTCCTTATTTATATTGTTTTGTTAAAAAAAACTGTTGCTTACATACTAATGCTCGCGCTGTAGGCAATTTCCACAGTTAGGCGAAAACATGTGACGTCATTCCGGATTACGGAATGAGGTACCGCTATTTTGTCAACTTTTCTCAATAAGTAAACAATCGGTTTTCTTCGAGATTTTGGGGAATGAAAGGTAAAATATTGTTTATTTGGTGACATAAAATTGCTTGCAGTGTATGACAATTCTAAACCTATAGCAGTCCGTTATGTACTACGTCGTCGAAAACCAGTAACACCGGGATACAATTAGTTGCATTAATGCTATAGTGTTAAGAAATTTAAGAGGGCCCTACGGAAGATTAATTCAGACATAATTAGGTCACCCTCTATAAATAAAGAAATATATCTTATAATGACAACGAATAGACTGCGTTGTATAGTCACCATATTTGTAAACGTATAATCAATTTACTTTATTTTCAGAGAATATGTACCATTGTAAGAACATACCGTTTTTATTAACGTAATATGAAATGAGTATAATAAAATTATTATGATTATGATAAATGTAGTAAATTAATACTTGGCATAGGATTCGTTAATTGATACATTTTGCACATGTTCCTCATTTTTCACACTCCATATTTCACACACGAACACGCACTCCATTTCAGGTCTAGACTATTGCCAATCTATTTTCAGTGAAAATTAATAAATATTTAACGTTTCGGAACCTGCAAAATACGTAACGTCAGAAACGAATGGTTTTTGTATTATGTAGGACAGAAAAGGAAACAATTATAAATATATATTTTGAGAAGTGTAAAAATGTTGCTACACAGGAAATGTAGGTAGTGTCGCAAACTCTCCTTTTTCTTCTCGTAATAATATGTCTCGGTTGCTACGGCTCTTACCAGGGTCTATCCTATTGTAGACTCGCTGGAGTTGTCTAGGGGGTTTCTTCGTTATTATATGTATTAATGATAACTCAACACAGTATTACATTTCTTCTATATAATATCTTGTTTAAATTGGCATCAGAAATATCCATATATATATAATCAGTGATCTATATATATATACATCGTATCATTAAAAGCTTATTTAACAATCCATTTGTGTGAGCCGACTATGCGCTTACACAGTATATTTAACATCCAATCTTTCTAATCCGTCATTACTCAATATCACTATAATCTAATCACTGTTTCTGATTAGATTAACTTTTAATCACCTTCTATATGGTTCGCCGAAACTCTATGTTTCTTCTATGGCTGAACAATTTAATTATTCGACAAATCTTTATAAGTTATATTTCTTATAATGTCCATAATATCTAAGTATCATAAATACAGTTTATATGTTCTATATACTAGATTGAGATCACGACCTTTCTCGCTCCTGGAGTTAGGCTCTAGTGTGTCTGATCTATGTTAATAAAATCCATTTCTTATATACATGATTGAATCAGTGTATATATGATATAACAATTCCTAAAACATCTGTTATTCCTAAACATCTGTTATGTTATCTAATATTACACCATCAAACCAGTTCGGTGCCTTTATATTACATAACTGGACACCTGCAACCACGGCCTGTTATCTAATATTACACCATCAAACCAGTTCGGTGCCTTTGTATTACATAACTGGACACCTGCAACCACGGCCTTGATAAACTGAGATTAGGCCTAACATCTTAAGTCATTTCCCGCGCGAAGCGAGATTGATAATTTTAGGCGCGAAAATAATAGCAGACGATTATGCATAATACATATATATATATATTACATGGTAAACATTTGGCCATATATAGAAACAGTTTAATGTATTTATATAATACATTACTATTTATATATAACAATAATAAACATTTCGTGCAAATTGGGGTTTTGCACAGTAGTTGTGTGTGCACGCGTTTTAGATAGATAGATTTCTTTATTTATAGAGGGTGACCTAATTAGTTTTGAACTAATCCTCCTTAGGGCCCTCTAACTTAGGTTTATTAATCGTCGCTACTGATTGCTCATATGAGCGACGCCTCCTGAATATATTAATCAGTTTAGATGTTTGAAGGATAGTGCAATGATATAGACAGATACCCATTTCAGAGTCTCTTACGTGTACGCCATAAAGTACCGACATGCGACCCCACCCGGTGGACTATGCTATGAGTAATTTTAGTATGATATAGCGGGGGATCGAACCTGCGATTCCTGGATTACAAGTCAAACGTATTCCCTAACCACTGGCCCACTAATCCGCTACATGTAGTTGTAGGCTAACCATCACTATATCCCGTTTCATCATGAGTCATGTTATGTTATATTTCGGGTTTTACGCCTGCATCAGCACCATTTTGGGCTATATCGCCGGCGGGCAGTTTACCTAACAACACCTTTCCTGGACAGGCTCCAACGGTTAACCAGTACTTGGGTGCACCAACCTCCGTAAGAAACTGCCAACCTTTTCATATAAATGAGACACGGTCTGAGCGGGGCTCGAACCCATGACCATCAGTGATGATAGGTTACAGTGGTATACAAGTCAGCGACCTTAACCACTCGACCACGGAGGCGGACTTTTCGTCATGAGAGAATTCCGCCAACGAAGCTTTTATTACACCATAATCTTTCCAAATCCCCTCAGCAAAACTCGTCATTTCTCGTGAATATTTAATTGAATTTAAAATATCGGTGCATTTATATCAAAGTATTGGCTAATCTATTTTCTGAATGCAGATGGATTCCATTAACACATGCAATTTCCCAGAGGAGCAATTGATCTAGAAGGGCATATAATGAAATGCACACTTTTAATTGTCAATGTATTAGTTCGATTCGTTTCGTTGTTGGGGCTTCACTAGCCGAATGGTTAAGGTCGTTGTTGGGGCTTCACTAGCCGAATGGTTAAGGTCGTTGTTGGGGCTTCACTAGCTGAATTGTTAAGGTCGTTGTTGGGGCTTCACTAGCCGAATTGTTAAGGTCGTTGTTGGGGCTTCATTAGCCGAATTGTTAAGGTCGTTGTTGGGGCTTCACTAGCCGAATTGTTAAGGTCGTTGTTGGGGCTTCACTAGCCGAATTGTTAAGGTCGTTGTTGGGGCTTCACTAGCCGAATGGTTACGGTCGTTGACGTCAAATCAGTTACCCCTCACCGCTGAATGTTCAAATACAATTAGGGATCGAATCGTGTGAAGTACAGAAATTATCGGTGGATTTACCGGTGGCGGTCCGTGCCTTGAACTACAGCTCACCCGACGTCTTTCTTAACCCAAACCAATACTAGCTGGAGAGTAGCCATTTGGCGTAAGCTGTTGCGAGTGTTGGTGTGAATTAAACCCCAACAATCAAAATTATTTCGTTGTATAAAGTATTCGTTTAGTATTCTCAACATGCGTGGTATATATAATCTGGTTTGTTTGACATTTTGTTACAGTGAACAATCAGTAACCGACATCTGAATGATAGTTGAAGATTTTACCAGAGGTTCCATCTCACACCTATTACTAATATACTAGAGGACATAGAAACGCACACCTACATTATATACTAGAGGACATAGAAACGCACACCTACATTATATACTAGAGGACATAGAAACGCACACCTACATTGTATACTTTAGGACATAGAAAACGCACACCTACATTGTATACTAGAGGACATAGAAAACGCACATCTACATTATATACTAGAGGACATAGAACACGCACACCTATTACTAATATCTAGAGGACATAGAAACGCACACCTACATTATATACTAGAGAACGTAGAAAACGCACACCTACATTATATACTAGAGGACATAGAAAACGCACACCTACATTATATACTAGCAGACATAGAAAACGCACACCTACAGTATATACTAGCAGACATAGAAAACGCACACCTACAGTATATATACTAGAGGACATAGAAAACGCACACCTACATTATATACTAGCAGACATAGAAAACGCACACCTACATTATATACTAGAGGACATAGAAAACGCACACCTACATTATATACTAGAGGACATAGAAAACGCACACCTACATTATATACTAGAGGACATAGAAAACGCACACCTACATTATATACTAGAGGACATAGAAAACGCACACCTACATTATATACTAGCAGACATAGAAAACGCACACCTACATTATATACTAGCAGACATAGAAAACGCACACCTACATTATATACTAGAGGACATAGAACACGCACACCTATTACTAATATCTAGAGGACATAGAAACGCACACCTACATTATATACTAGAGAACGTAGAAAACGCACACCTACATTATATACTAGAGGACATAGAAAACGCACACCTACATTATATACTAGCAGACATAGAAAACGCACACCTACAGTATATACTAGCAGACATAGAAAACGCACACCTACAGTATATATACTAGAGGACATAGAAAACGCACACCTACATTATATACTAGAGGACATAGAAAACGCACACCTACATTATATACTAGAGGACATAGAAAACGCACACCTACATTATATACTAGAGGACATAGAAAACGCACACCTACATTATATACTAGAGGACATAGAAAACGCACACCTACATTATATACTAGCAGACATAGAAAACGCACACCTACATTATATACTAGCAGACATAGAAAACGCACACCTACATTATATACTAGAGGACATAGAAAACGCACACATACATTATATACTAGAGTACATAGAAACGCACACCTACATTATATGATTATTAGTACAGGAAAACGAAATACGAAGGATTCCATCAAATATATATCACATCTTTATTACAAAACACAAACTAAACAAATAAAAATATTCCAAAATGTTTAAAACTATGTATTTATATAGTTATTGTTTTTCATGTAAAAACACACTTATCCGAAGTGTGCATTTTCTATGTCCTCTAGTATATCTTAATAACCTTCACTACACTGTCATGATTCCATGCGTCTTTAGGAGAACCTTCTAATCCTCTATACGACGGCATTCATGCATCATTTCTACTGCTATATATTTCATGCATCTCACCTTTGTTTACCTCAGCAATCCTGTGAACTAAACTAGTTTTGATACATTTAAGAATCGTCTACAGCTTTATTAGTTTAAATCTTATTTATTGTATACATATAGCATTTAAGCATGACAATATCCACATATGGTGGAATTCGTATTAGTGCAGTGGTAGTGCGTTCGCACCCATCTGCGGACGTTCCGATTGTGCCCTTAGACGAAATACTTCTCACTTATTGCGGTGTATTACATAAGGAATGAAGCATCGAGAACGATTTAATAAATGTTTTGTTGAACTATGACATAAATGTGTATTACAAAAGGATCTGTAGTCCAGTGGTAACACGCTGGACTGGTAATCCAGGCATCGCAGGTTCGATCCCCCGTCTGACCCTAAAACAATTAACAGTCTTTCAGGTGGGACTTTAAACAGAGGTCTCGTGTCGGTGCTTTACACCGAGCACGTAAAAGAACCAGAGGAGACTCTGGAATGGGTCTCTGTCTGTATCATTGCATTATCCTCCAATAATCTAAAATGAATAATCTCTTCAGGAGGCGTTGCTCATATGGACAACCGATAGTGACGATAAATAAACGTAAAACACACACAAATGTGTATAAACTAAACATAAACACAACGAATTGGAAACCAAGATAACTATAAATTCTTCTTAGTTGGATTTAGTTACAAACATGAACAATACAGTAGTTTCTTTACAATTGCTACATTTGTCTTCCCAATGTGTACACGTATCCACTACAAGGCTTCACAATGAACTGCATCCCGAGTGAAATATGTTATTATCCTAAATTGAAACATTGCAATTATTGTTATTACGTGATTTCTCTAAAGCCTTCAGGGTTACATTTCTATATTGATCCCCAGAGCCATGCAGTTTCCAAGCGATTGGACGCAAATGGAAATGAGATGGCGATGTATTTATTGCCTTTGCAAAGCACACACACTTACATGTAGCACACTTACATGTAGCAATAGACTAGCAAATAATTGTAACTAATATGAAGTGACGGAACGGCTTACAGTTAGTTTTTATATCTTTAAGTGTTCATGATATGTGGAATAAAAACCCAAAACAAGAGGCACTAAAGTTTTCATCTAATTGTTTCTGAATCGGTGACCACGTTTCAACAAACTGGTATAGGTGGATAGGTGGATGCACGCACAACAAACTGGTATAGGTGGATAGGTGGATGCACGCATAACAAACTGGTATAGGTGGATAGGTGGATGCACGCACACCAATATGGTATAGGTGGATATGTGGATGCACGCACACCAATATGGTATAGGTGGATATGTGGATGCACGCACAACAATTTGGCACAATTCCTACAATTTGTTATCACGAAGTAATGGTTTAAACGATGCCCTTTCAGTAGATCATGTGACGAAGGCCTGTATCCCAAATGACCTAATTTTAAAACAAGTGTTATTGTGGTATATACTCGCGTGTAGATACTACTGATATGTACAGATCACAATGCAAGGAGAAACATTGCTCAGTTTCGGTCCCTAAATACTCCTAAAATAGATCGGTCCTCTTAATTGGGTTATCTTCTGTTTGTTATCGTTGTTTCCTTTATAATGAATTGTGTTCCGTATAATTAGACATATTTACTTTGGCATATATTAGCTTCAATTTAATTTAGTTTATACAAGTTTATTTTAATTCGATTACGAAACAATTTCTTACAATTTATATTAATCACGCTCGAGACCTCATTCCTGGTCGAATCCATCGCGACGAGGGAGAGAGAAGAGGCAACATGGAATTGAAATGCTTTGCGTAAGGGCACAATCGTAACGAATCAAGGGGGGCTCGAACTCCGAACCTGTCGCACCTGAAACGAACGCGCTACCACTGCGCTATCACGACTTCCGCATTGTTTCCTTTGTACCTCATACTATCCCTCTTCTGTTGTCTCATTGTATTGTTATTGAATTATTAAATCGTGACAAATATCCTACATAATGTCCAATTTAAATTAATCATATTTACTATTTGACATTTACATTTATGATTACAAGCTTCATGAAAATTCAAAGAATAATAAGCAATATGTTTTGGGCAACAAGTTCTAACAACATTAGTTAACTGCCTACCCCCAGAATATCCAATGTATACTAAGTAACTTTACAATAACGATTGGTTACCAATTAATTAACATGATTTTAATACAATTTCATTTATCCTACCGCAACAAAGATTTAAAAGTTTAATAATTACAACAGAGGAAAATTAAATTAAAAATACCCTATCCTCCTTAAAGAGTATTACAGGGGCAGTAACTGACGTATGTCATTACTCTCGCCATATCAAAAGTAGGGATAAATCACAGCTAATATGTCTGCGATATATGTGGTCTAAACTTCAGAAAGCAATCTTGACCGGATGGTGAAATAGCACAGATACTGTCCGGCTACATTGATTGTTATATTATTGACATCCATTACTATGTCATATACAAGGCTATGCTATCATCTAGTTCAAGCAATAGTGTGTTGTGGACGGCCAGTGGCATAGTGTTTACCATGTTGGACTGCGAATCCATGAAACGCAGGTTTGAGCCTAATCATAATATTATGTGTGTGTTTTACGTTTATTTATCCTCGCTACCGGTTGCCCATATGAGCGACGCCTCCTGAAGAGATTAGTCATTTTAGATTTTGGAGGATAGTGCAATGATACAGACAGAGATCCATTCCAGAGTCTCTTCTGGTTCTTTTACGTGCACGGTGTACAGCACTGACACGAGACCTCGGTTTAACGTCCCATCTGAAAGACTGCTAATTTTATTAGGGTCAGACGGGGATCGAACCTGCGATCCCTGGATTACCAGTCCAGCGTGTTACCACTGGACTACAGATCCGTCATAATATTAACATTCTTTCAGATGAGACTATAAACTGCTGTACACAGGTCTTGTAAAATAACCATGACAGCTTATAGATTGGGAGCGTTCTCTGTATCTTGCACCGTCTTTCAAAAACCAAACTTCTTGGTTTAGTTATGCAGGCGCGCCCCGACTAACAAGGGGACGACGATACAAATGCACGAATATGCAAGAAATAGCGTGCTGACATGTTAAGCACTGTACATGTTAATCAAGCTGGCGAGTGTCAATGGCATTATGGTAAAATGAAACCATATGCCCATAGCTGATCTAAATGGAAGTAAGACACGCGACATTGCTGAACCAGAAAATCAAAGTGAAATATACATACTTGGATGAACGGTTATAACCTGGTAGTATATATTAGTTTGCATAATGAATTTAATGTTCGTTCGATCCCCCGACTGACCCTTATAATATTAACAGTCTTTCAGATGGGGACTTTAAACCGAGGACTCGTGTCGGTGCTTTACACCGTGCACCTAAAAAGAACATGGAGGATACTCTGGAATGGGTATCTGTCTGTATCATTGCACTATCCTCCAAACATATAAAATGTCTAATCTCTATAGGAGGCGTCTCCCATATGGGCAGCCGGTAGCGACGATAAATAAACATGAAACACACACAATGATCTTGCTTAGCTTCATTTCATGCTGCCATAGTATCTATGATTGCTGTTGTTGTCCAGTCTGGTTTATATTTCCAGAACATCCGGATATTTATTGGAACATGCTTATGCACACGTTCTAAACATGCACCACATGTAATATTGATTTGGATCATATATATAAACATAGGTCCAGTCGTCTGCAAGACGCAAATCTTCACTTACGTTCTGGTCAGTGTTCTGTATCTGTATGGGGTACACAGCAGACTCCAATTGCTGGCTTTAATACAGTGTTTCATACATACCTTTATTATTTAAAATGTTGCCTTTACAATTACAGAATTCTGGGTTATAATCACAAATAAAATGGTTACACTATTTCAATATATGTCAAGAACAACCACCTAAATATAATTATTTTCTAAATCACAAATGCGTTTGGCATTTAAACTATCTTTAACATAATCAATAATTACACCACCACAATTTCTGATGTTGGTATATACGAAATTGAGTTAAATCTCCTTTAATAAAATCTACATTTGTATTTTCATCATGTTTAAATTTTGTTTCAATCAACCCCCATACTATCACGTTTATTATTACCAGAGATCATAATATGTAGCTTTACCTTTTCAAATATGTATACATTATGAAGACCTTGAACATGTTAATTACCAATAGTCGTGCTCTTTGTGTGTAGACCGACACTGAGAGATTCCGGAAATTGCAATCGTGTATGATTTACCCTGTTACTCATCAATCAACATGATTTTGTATCGACAGCTTAAATATTGTCTGTATGCAATCTTGATGTATTAGCCAACTCTTTAGTTGAGCGTATAATATGCATTAACAGCTTAAATATTGTCTCTATGCAATCTTGATGTATTACCCAACTCAATAGTTGAACGTATAATATGCATTGACAGCTTAAATATTGTCTCTATGCAATCTTGATGTATTAGCCAACTCTTTAGTTGAGCGTATAATATGCATTGACAGCTTAAATATTGTCTCTATGCAATCTTGATGTATTAGGCAACTCTTTAGTTGAGCGTATAATATGCATTGACAGCTTAAATATTGTCTCTATGCAATCTTGATGTATTAGGCAACTCTTTAGTTGAGCGTATAACATGCATTGACAGCTTAAATATTGTCTCTATGCAATCTTGATGTATTAGCCAACTCTTTAGTTGAGCGTATAATATGCATTGACAGCTTAAATATTGTCTGTATGCAATCTTGATGTATCAGCCAACTCTTTAGTTGAGCGTATAATATGCATTGACAGCTTAAATATTGTCTGTATGCAATCTTGATGTATTAGCCAACTCTTTAGTTGAGCGTATAATATGCATTGACAGCTTAAATATTGTCTGTATGCAATCTTGATGTATTAGCCAACTCTTTAGTTGAGCGTATAATATGCATTGACAGCTTAAATATTGTCTGTATGCAATCTTGATGTATTAGCCAACTCTTTAGTTGAGCGTATAATATGCATTGACAGCTTAAATATTGTCTGTATGCAATCTTGATGTATTAGCCAACTCTTTAGTTGAGCGTATAATATGCATTGACAGCTTAAATATTGTCTGTATGCAATCTTGATGTATTAGCCAACTCTTTAGTTGAGCGTATAATATGCATTGACAGCTTAAATATTGTCTGTATGCAATCTTGATGTATTAGCCAACTCTTTAGTTGAGCGTATAATATGCATTGACAGCTTAAATATTGTCTGTATGCAATCTTGATGTATTAGCCAACTCTTTAGTTGAGCGTATAATATGCATTGACAGCTTAAATATTGTCTGTATGCAATCTTGATGTATTAGGCAACTCTTTAGTTGAGCGTATAACATGCATTGACAGCTTAAATATTGTCTGTATGCAATCTTGATGTATTACCAACTCTTTAGTTGAACGTATAATATGCATTGACAGCTTAAATATTGTCTGTATGCAATCTTGATGTATTAGCCAACTCTTTAGTTGAGCGTATAATATGCATTGACAGCTTAAATATTGTCTGTATGCAATCTTGATGTATTAGCCAACTCTTTAGTTGAGCGTATAATATGCATTGACAGCTTAAATATTGTCTGTATGCAATCTTGATGTATTAGCCAACTCTTTAGTTGAGCGTATAATATGCATTGACAGCTTAAATATTGTCTGTATGCAATCTTGATGTATTAGCCAACTCTTTAGTTGAGCGTATAATATGCATTGACAGCTTAAATATTGTCTGTATGCAATCTTGATGTATTAGCCAACTCTTTAGTTGAGCGTATAATATGCATTGACAGCTTAAATATTGTCTGTATGCAATCTTGATGTATTAGCCAACTCTTTAGTTGAGCGTATAATATGCATTGACAGCTTAAATATTGTCTGTATGCAATCTTGATGTATTAGCCAACTCTTTAGTTGAGCGTATAATATGCATTGACAGCTTAAATATTGTCTGTATGCAATCTTGATGTATTAGGCAACTCTTTAGTTGAACGTATAATATGCATTGACAGCTTAAATAGTGTCTGTATGCAATCTTGATGTATTAGCCAACTCAATAGTTGAACGTATATCATGTATTGACAGCTTAAATATTGTCTGTATGCAATCTTGATGTATTACCCAACTCAATAGTTGAACGTATAATATGCATTGACAGCTTAAATATTGTCTGTAAGCAATCTTGATGTATTAGGCAACTCTTTAGTTGAACGTATAATATGCATTGACAGCTTAAATAGTGTCTGTATGCAATCTTGATGTATTACCCAACTCAATAGTTGAACGTATAATATGCATTGACAGCTTAAATATTGTCTGTAAGCAATCTTGATGTATTAGGCAACTCTTTAGTTGAACGTATAACATGCATTGACAGCTTAAATATTGTCTGTATGCAATCTTGATGTATTAACCAACTCAATATTTGAACGTATAATATGCATTGACAGCTTAAATATTGTCTGTATGCAATCTTGATGTATTAGCCAACTCACTAGTTGAACGTATAATATGCATTGACAGCTTAAATATTGTCTCTATGCAATCTTGATGTATTAGCCAACTCAATAGTTGAACGTATATCATGTATTGACAGCTTAAATATTGTCTGTATGCAATCTTGATGTATTAGGCAACTCGATAGTTGAAAGTATAACATGCATTGACAGCTTAAATATTGTCTGTATGCAATCTTGATGTATTAGGCAACTCGATAGTTGAAAGTATAACATGCATTGACAGCTTAAATATTGTCTGTATGCAATCTTGATGTATTAGCCAACTCAATAGTTGAACGTATAATATGCATTGACAGATTAAATATTGTCTGTATGCAATCTTGATGTATTAGGCAACTCAACAGTTTAACGTATATCATGTATTGATAGCTTAAATATTGTCTGTATGCAATCTTGATGTATTAGGCAACTCGATAGTTGAAAGTATAACATGCATTGACAGCTTAAATATTGTCTGTATGCAATCTTGATGTATTAGGCAACTCGATAGTTGAAAGTATAACATGCATTGACAGCTTAAATATTGTCTGTATGCAATCTTGATGTATTAGCCAACTCAATAGTTGAACGTATAATATGCATTGACAGATTAAATATTGTCTGTATGCAATCTTGATGTATTAGGCAACTCAATAGTTTAACGTATATCATGTATTGATAGCTTAAATATTGTCTGTATGCAATCTTGATGTATTAGGCAACTCAATAGTTGAACGTATAATATGCATTGACAGCTTAAATATTGTCTGTATGCAATCTTGATGTATTAGGCAACTCAATAGTTGAACGTATAATATGCATTGACAGCTTAAATAGTGTCTGTATGCAATCTTGATGTATTAGCCAACTCAATAGTTGAAAGTATAACATACATTGACAGCTTAAATGGTGTCTGTATGCAATCTGTGTGTATTAGCCAACTCAATAGTTGAACGTATAATATGCATTGACAGCTTAAATATCGTCTGTATGCAATCTTGATGTATTAGGCAACTGTTTAGTTGAACGTATAATATGCATTGACAGCTTAAATAGTGTCTGTATGCAATCTTGATGTATTAGCCAACTCAATAGTTGAACGTATAATATGCATTGACAGCTTAAATAGTGTCTGTATGCAATCTTGATGTATTACCCAACTCTTTAGTTGAACGTATAATATGCATTGACAGCTTAAATGTTGTCTGTATGCAATCTTGATGTATAAGCCAACTCTTTAGTTGAACGTATAACATGCATTGACAGCTTAAATATTGTCTGTATGCAATCTTGATGTATTAGGCAACTCAATAGGTTAACGTATATCATGTATTGATAGCTTAAATATTGTCTGTATGCAATCTTGATGTATTAGGCAACTCAATAGGTTAACGTATATCATGTATTGACAGCTTAAATATTGTCTGTATGCAATCTTGATGTATTAGGCAACTCAATAGGTTAACGTATATATGTATTGATAGCTTAAATATCGTCTGTATGCAATCTTGATGTATTAGCCAACTCTTTAGTTGAACGTATAACATGCATTGACAGCTTAGATATTGTCTGTATGCAATCTTGATGTATCAGCCAACTCAATAGTTGAACGTATAATATGCATTGACAGCTTAAATATTGTCTGTATGCAATATTGATGTATTAGCCAACTCAATAGTTGAACGTACATCATGTATTGACAGCTTAAATATTGTCTGTATGCAATCTTGATGTATTCGGCAACTCGATAGTTGAAAGTTTAACATGCATTGACAGCCTAAATAGTGTATGTATGCAATCTTGATGTATTAGGCAACTCAATAGTTGAACGTATATCATGTATTGATAGCTTAAATATTGTCTGTATGCAATCTTGATGTATTAGTCAACTCAATAGTTGAACGTATAATATGCATTGACAGCTTAAATATTGTCTGTATGCAATCTTGATGTATTAGCCAACTCAATAGTTGAACGTATAACATGCATTGACAGCTTAAATAGTGTCTGTATGCAATCTGTGTGTATTAGCCAACTCAATAGTTGAACGTATATATCATGTATTGACAGCTTAAATATTGTCTCTATGCAATCTTGATGTATTAGGCAACTCAATAGTTGAACGTATAATATGCAATGACAGCTTAAATATTGTCTGTTTGCAATCTTGATGTATTAGCCAACTCAATAGTTGAACGTATAACATGCATTGACAGCTTAAATAGTGTCTGTATGCAATCTGTGTGTATTAGCCAACTCAATAGTTGAACGTATAATATGCATTGACAGCTTAAATATCGTCTGTATGCAATCTTGATGTATTAGGCAACTCTTTAGTTGAACGTATAATATGCATTGACAGCTTAAATATCGTCTGTATGCAATCTTGATGTATTAGGCAACTCTTTAGTTGAACGTATAATATGCATTGACAGCTTAAATATTGTCTGTATGCAATCTTGATGTATTACCTAACTCAATAGTTGAACGTATAATATGCATTGACAGCTTAAATATTGTCTGTATGCAATATGTGTGTATTAGCCAACTCTTTAGTTGAACGTATAATATGCATTGACAGCTTCAATATTGTCTGTATGCAATCTTGATGTATTAGCCAACTCAATAGTTAAACGTATAATATGCATTGACAGCTTAAATATCGTCTGTATGCAATCTTGATGTATTAGGCAACTCAATAGTTGAACGTATAATATGCATTGACAGCTAAAATATTGTCTGTATGCAATCTGGATGTATCAGCCAACTCAATATTTGAACGTATAACATGCATTGACAGCTTAAATATTGTCTGTATGCAATTTTGATGTATTAGCCAACTCAATAGTTGAACGTATAATATGCATTGACAGCTTAAATATTGTCTGTATGCAATTTTGATGTATTAGCCAACTCAATAGTTGAACGTATAATATGCATTGACAGCTTAAATATTGTCTGTATGCAATCTTGATGTATTAGCCAACTCAATAGTTGAACGTATAACATGCATTGACAGCTAAAATAGTGTCTGTATGCAATCTGTGTGTATTAGCCAACTCAATAGTTGAACGTATAACATGCATTGACAGCTTAAATAGTGTCTGTATGCAATCTGTGTGTATAAGCCAACTCAATAGTTGAACGTATATCATGTATTGACAGCTTAAATATTGTCTGTATGCAATCTTGATGTATTAGGCAACTCAATAGTTGAACGTATAATATGCATTGACAGCTAAAATATTGTCTGTATGCAATCTTGATGTATTAGGCAACTCAATAGTTGAACGTATAATATGCATTGACAGCTTAAATAGTGTCTGTATGCAATCTTGATGTATTAGGCAACTCTTTAGTGGAACGTATAATATGCATTGACAGCTTAAATATTGTCTGTATGCAATCTTGATGTATTAGCCAACTCAATAGTTGAACGTATAATATGCATTGACAGCTTAAATATTGTCTGTATGCAATCTTGATGTATTAACCAACTCAATAGTTGAACGTATAACATGCATTGACAGCTTAAATAGTGTCTGTATGCAATCTGTGTGTATTATCCAACTCAATAGTTGAACGTATAATATGCATTGACAGCTTAAATATTGTCTGTATGCAATATGTGTGTATTAGCCAACTCAATAGTTGAACGTATAATATGCATTGACAGCTTAAATATCGTCTGTATGCAATCTTGATGTATTAGACAACTCAATAGTTGAACGTATATCATGTATTGATAGCTTAAATATTGTCTGTATGCAATCTTGATGTATTAGTCAACTCAATAGTTGAACGTATAATATGCATTGACAGCTTAAATATTGTCTGTATGCAATCTTGATGTATTAGCCAACTCAATAGTTGAACGTATAACATGCATTGACAGCTTAAATAGTGTCTGTATGCAATCTGTGTGTATTAGCCAACTCAATAGTTGAACGTATATATCATGTATTGACAGCTTAAATATTGTCTCTATGCAATCTTGATGTATTAGGCAACTCAATAGTTGAACGTATAATATGCAATGACAGCTTAAATATTGTCTGTATGCAATCTTGATGTATTAGCCAACTCAATAGTTGAACGTATAACATGCATTGACAGCTTAAATAGTGTCTGTATGCAATCTGTGTGTATTAGCCAACTCAATAGTTGAACGTATAATATGCATTGACAGCTTAAATATCGTCTGTATGCAATCTTGATGTATTAGGCAACTCATTAGTTGAACGTATAATATGCATTGACAGCTTAAATATTGTCTGTATGCAATCTTGATGTATTAGCCAACTCAATAGTTGAACGTATAATATGCATTGACAGCTTAAATATAGTCTCTATGCAATCTTAATGTATTAGGCAACTCTTTAGTTGAACGTATAACATGCATTGACAGCTTAAATATTGTCTGTATGCAATCTTGATGTATTACCTAACTCAATAGTTGAACGTATAATATGCATTGACAGCTTAAATATTGTCTGTATGCAATATGTGTGTATTAGCCAACTCTTTAGTTGAACGTATAATATGCATTGACAGCTTCAATATTGTCTGTATGCAATCTTGATGTATTAGCCAACTCAATAGTTAAACGTATAATATGCATTGACAGCTTAAATATCGTCTGTATGCAATCTTGATGTATTAGGCAACTCAATAGTTGAACGTATAATATGCATTGACAGCTAAAATATTGTCTGTATGCAATCTGGATGTATCAGCCAACTCAATATTTGAACGTATAACATGCATTGACAGCTTAAATATTGTCTGTATGCAATCTTGATGTATTAGCCAACTCAATAGTTGAACGTATAATATGCATTGACAGCTTAAATATTGTCTGTATGCAATCTTGATGTATTAGCCAACTCAATAGTTGAACGTATAACATGCATTGACAGCTAAAATAGTGTCTGTATGCAATCTGTGTGTATTAGCCAACTCAATAGTTGAACGTATAACATGCATTGACAGCTTAAATAGTGTCTGTATGCAATCTGTGTGTATAAGCCAACTCAATAGTTGAACGTATATCATGTATTGACAGCTTAAATTGTCTGTATGCAATCTTGATGTATTAGGCAACTCAATAGTTGAACGTATAATATGCATTGACAGCTAAAATATTGTCTGTATGCAATCTTGATGTATTAGGCAACTCAATAGTTGAACGTATAATATGCATTGACAGCTTAAATAGTGTCTGTATGCAATCTTGATGTATTAGGCAACTCTTTAGTGGAACGTATAATATGCATTGACAGCTTAAATATTGTCTGTATGCAATCTTGATGTATTAGCCAACTCAATAGTTGAACGTATAATATGCATTGACAGCTTAAATATTGTCTGTATGCAATCTTGATGTATTAGCCAACTCAATAGTTGAACGTATAATATGCATTGACAGCTTAAATATTGTCTGTATGCAATCTGTGTGTATTAGCCAACTCAATAGTTGAACGTATAATATGCATTGACAGCTTAAATATTGTCTGTATGCAATATGTGTGTATTAGCCAACTCAATAGTTGAACGTATAATATGCATTGACAGCTTAAATATCGTCTGTATGCAATCTTGATGTATTAGCCAACTCAATAGTTGAACGTATAATATGCATTGACAGCTTAAATATTGTCTGTATGCAATCTTGATGTATTAGCCAACTCAATAGTTGAACGTATAATATGCATTGACAGCTTAAATATTGTCTGTATGCAATCTTGATGTATTAGCCAACTCAATAGTTGAACGTATAATATGCATTGACAGCTTAAATATTGTCTGTATGCAATCTGTGTGTATTAGCCAACTCAATAGTTGAACGTATAATATGCATTGACAGCTTAAATATCGTCTGTATGCAATCTTGATGTATTAGGCAACTCTTTTGTTGAACGTATAATATGCATTGACAGCTTCAATATTGTCTGTATGCAATCTTGATGTATTAGCCAACTCAATAGTTAAACGTATAATATGCATTGACAGCTTAAATATCGTCTGTATGCAATCTTGATGTATTAGCCAACTAAATAATTGAACGTATAATATGCATTGACAGCTTAAATATTGTCTGTATGCAATCTTGATGTATTACCCAACTCAATAGTTGAACGTATAATATGCATTGACAGCTAAAATATTGTCTGTATGCAATCTTGATGTATTAGGCAACTCAATAGTTGAACGTATAATATGCATTGACAGCTTAACTAGTGTCTGTATGCAATCTTGATGTATTAGGCAACTCCTTAGTGGAACGTATAATATGCATTGACAGCTTAAATATTGTCTGTATGCAATCTTGATTTATTAAGCAACTCAATAGTTGAACGTATAATATGCATTGACAGCTTAAATATCGTCTGTATGCAATCATGATGTATTAGGCAACTCAATAGTTGAACGTATAATATGGGTTGACAACTTAAATAGTGTCTGTATGCAATCTTGATGTATTAGGCAACTCAATAGTTGAACATATAATATGGGTTGACAACTTAAATATTGTCTGTATGCAATCTTGATGTATTAGCCAACTCAATAGTTGAACGTATAATATGCATTGATAGCTTAAATATCGTCTGTATGCAATCTTGATGTATTAGGCAACTCTTTAGTTGAACGTATAATATGCATTGACAGCTTAAATATTGTCTGTATGCAATCTTGATGTATTACCCAACTCAATAGTTGAACGTATAATATGCATTGATAGCTTAAATATCGTCTGTATGCAATCTTGATGTATTAGGCAACTCTTTACTTGAACGTATAATATGCATTGACAGCTTAAATATTGTCTGTATGCAATCTTGATGTATTAGCCAACTCAATAGTTGAACGTATACTATGCATTGACAGCTTAAATATTGTCTGTATGCAATCTTGATGTATTAGCCAACTCAATAGTTGAACGTATAACATGCATTGACAGCTTAAATAGAGTCTGTATGCAATCTGTGTGTATTAACCAACTCAATAGTTGAACGTATATCATGTATTGACAGCTTAAATATTGTCTGTATGCAATCTTGATGTATTAGGCAACTCAATAGTTGAAAGTATAATATGCATTGACAGCTTAAATATTGTATGTATGCAATCTTGATGTATTAGCCAACTCAATAGTTGAACATATAACATGCATTGACAGCTTAAATAGTGTCTGTATGCAATCTGTGTGTATTATCCAACTCAATAGTTGAACGTATAATATGCATTGACAGCTTAAATATCGTCTGTATGCAATCTTGATGTATTAGGCAAATCTTTAGTTGAACGTATAATATGCATTGACAGCTAAAATATTGTCTGTATGCAATCTTGATGTATTAGGCAACTCTTTAGTTGAACGTATAACATGCATTGACAGCTTATATATTGTCTGTATGCAATCTTGATGTATTACCCAACTCAATAGTTGAACGTATAATATGCATTGACAGCTAAAATATTGTCTGTATGCAATCTGGATGTATCAGCCAACTCAATAGTTGAACGTATATATCATGTATTGACAGCTTAAATAGTGTCTGTATGCAATCTGTGTGTATTAGCTAACTCAATAGTTGAACGTATAATATGCATTGACAGCTTAAATATCGTCTGTATGCAATATTGATGTATTAGGTAACTCGTTAGTTGAACGTATAATATGCATTGACAGCTTAAATATTGTCTGTGTGCAATCTTGATGTATTAGCCAACTCAATAGTTGAACGTATAATATGCATTGACAGCTTAAATATTGTCTGTATGCAATCTTGATGTATTAGCCAACTCAATAGTTGAACGTATAATATGCATTGACAGCTTAAATATCGTCTGTATGCAATATTGATGTATTACCCAACTCAATAGTTGAACGTATACTATGCATTGACAGCTTAAATATTGTCTGTATGCAATCTTGATGTATTAGCCAACTCAATAGTTGAACGTATAATATGCATTGACAGCTTAAATATTGTCTGTATGCAATCTTGATGTATTAGCCAACTCAATAGTTGAACGTATAACATGCATTGACAGCTTAAATATTGTCTGTATGCAATCTTGTGTATTAGCCAACTCAATAGTTGAACGTATAATATGCATTGACAGCTTAAATATTGTCTGTATGCAATCTTGTGTATTAGCCAACTCAATAGTTGAACGTATAATATGCATTGACAGCTTAAATATTGTCTGTATGCAATCTTGATGTATTAGGCAACTCAATAGTTGAACGTATAATATGCATTGACAGCTTAAATATTGTCTGTATGCAATCTTGATGTATTAGGCAACTCAATAGTTGAACGTATAATATGCATTGACAGCTTAAATATTGTCTGTATGCAATCTTGATGTATTAGCCAACTCTATAGTTGAACGTATAATATGCATTGACAGCTTAAATATTGTCTGTATGCAATCTTGATGTATTAGCCAACTCAATAGTTGAACGTATAATATGCATTGACAGCTTAAATATTGTCTGTATGCAATCTTGATGTATTAACCAACTCAATAGTTGAACGTATAACATGCATTGACAGCTTAAATAGTGTCTGTATGCAATCTGTGTGTATTATCCAACTCAATAGTTGAACGTATAATATGCATTGACAGCTTAAATATTGTCTGTATGCAATATTGTGTATTAGCCAACTCAATAGTTGAACGTATAATATGCATTGACAGCTTAAATATTGTCTGTATGCAATATTGATGTATTAGGCAACTCAATAGTTGAACGTAATATGTATGGCAGCTTAAATATTGTCTGTATGCAATCTTGATGTATACCAACTCATAGTTAACGTATAACATGCATTGGTTTTGTTGTGTGTGTTTGTTGTGGTTCATGCATTGACAGCTTAAATATTGTCTGTATGCAATCTTGATGTATAGCAACTCATAGTTGAACGTATAATATGCATTGACAGCTTAAATATTGTCTGTAGCAATCTTGATGTATAGCCAACTTAATGGTGAACGTATAATATGCATTGACAGCTTAAATATTGTCTGTATGCAATCTGATGTATTAGCCAACTCAATAGTTGAACGTATAATATGCATTGACAGCTTAAATATTGTCTGTATGCAATCTTGATGTATTAGGCAACTCAATAGTTGAACGTATAATATGCATTGACAGCTTAAATAGTGTCTGTATGCAATCTTGATGTATTAGCCAACTCTTTAGTTGAACGTATAATATGCATTGACAGCTTAAATATTGTCTGTATGCAATCTTGATGTATTAGCCAACTCAATAGTTGAACGTATAACATGCATTGACAGCTTAAATATTGTCTGTATGCAATCTTGATGTATTAGGCAACTCAATAGTTGAACGTATATTATGCATTGACAGCTTAAATATTGTCTGTATGCAATCTTGATGTATTAGGCAACTCTGTTGTTTGTTGGTTTTGTTTTGTTTGTGTATTAGCCAACTCTTTAGTTGAACGTATAACATGCATTGACAGCTTAGATATTGTCTGTATGCAATCTTGATGTATTAGCCAACTCAATAGTTGAACGTATAATATGCATTGACAGCTTAAATATTGTCTGTATGCAATATTGATGTATTAGCCAACTCAATAGTTGAACGTATATCATGTATTGACAGCTTAAATATTGTCTGTATGCAATCTTGATGTATTGGCAACTCGATAGTTGAAAGTTTAACATGCATTGACAGCTTAAATATTGTTGTATGCAATCTTGATGTATTAGGCAATTGTTGGTTTTTTGTTGGTTAATATGCATTGACAGCTAAAATATTGTCTGTATGCAATCTTGATGTATTAGGCAACTCTTTAGTTGAACGTATAACATGCATTGACAGCTTATATATTGTCTGTATGCAATCTTGATGTATTAGCCAACTCAATAGTTGAACGTATAATATGCATTGACAGCTTAAATATTGTCTGTATGCAATCTGGATGTATCAGCCAACTCAATAGTTGAACGTATATATCATGTATTGACAGCTTAAATAGTGTCTGTATGCAATCTGTGTGTATTAGCTAACTCAATAGTTGAACGTATAATATGCATTGACAGCTTAAATATCGTCTGTATGCAATATTGTGTATTAGGTAACTCGTTAGTTGAACGTATAATATGCATTGACAGCTTAAATATTGTCTGTGTGCAATCTTGATGTATTAGCCAACTCAATAGTTGAACGTATAATATGCATTGACAGCTTAAATATTGTCTGTATGCAATCTTGATGTATTAGCCAACTCAATAGTTGAACGTATAATATGCATTGACAGCTTAAATATCGTCTGTATGCAATCTTGATGTATTACCCAACTCAATAGTTGAACGTATACTATGCATTGACAGCTTAAATATTGTCTGTATGCAATCTTGATGTATTAGCCAACTCAATAGTTGAACGTATAATATGCATTGACAGCTTAAATATTGTCTGTATGCAATCTTGATGTATTAGGCAACTCAATAGTTGAACGTATAATATGCATTGACAGCTTAAATATTGTCTGTATGCAATCTTGATGTTTAGCCAACTCATAGTTGAACGTATAAATGCATTGACAGCTTAAATAGTGTCTGTATGCAATTGTGTTATTAGCCAACTCAATAGTTGAACGTATAATATGCATTGACAGCTTAAATATTGTCTGTATGCAATCTTGATGTATTAGCCAACTCAATAGTTGAACGTATAATATGCATTGACAGCTTAAATATTGTCTGTATGCAATCTTGATGTATTAGCCAACTCAATAGTTGAACGTATAATATGCATTGACAGCTTAAATATTGTCTGTATGCAATCTTGATGTATTAGGCAACTCAATAGTTGAACGTATAATATGCATTGACAGCTTAAATATTGTCTGTATGCAATCTTGATGTATTAGGCAACTCAATAGTTGAACGTATAATATGCATTGACAGCTTAAATATTGTCTGTATGCAATCTTGATGTATTAGGCAACTCAATAGTTGAACGTATAATATGCATTGACAGCTTAAATAGTGTCTGTATGCAATCTTGATGTATTAGCCAACTCAATAGTTGAAAGTATAACATACATTGACAGCTTAAATGGTGTCTGTATGCAATCTGTGTGTATTAGCCAACTCAATAGTTGAACGTATAATATGCATTGACAGCTTAAATATCGTCTGTATGCAATCTTGATGTATTAGGCAACTGTTTAGTTGAACGTATAATATGCATTGACAGCTTAAATAGTGTCTGTATGCAA
>CM026397.1:54070374-54072096 GCA_014843695.1 Archivesica marissinica | reverse complement strand
TTTAAAGCATGTAAGGTAAGCACGCTATTTGCAATATATCGTTCAATATCAGAGTTACACTTGCAAGATGTAAGCGTGTTGGCATAGATAATATCAGTCATATAGAGATGACGTTGTTGCCACAGCAACTAATATATTGTTAGTATGAAAATTGTCTTTATGAAAGAGTGGCCTTCGTGACCAAGCAGTTAATGTCGTTAACCTCAAATCAGTTGGAATCACACGGTGGTGTCGAATTATTCCAGCTCACTTGCAATAAGTTCGGTGGTTCTGCCCGGGTACCTGCAATACTGCTCGGATGGGCCTTTAAACCACAAATAGCAAGCAAACTTTACGAAAAAAGAAAGTTAGTGCAGTGTGTGTTTTTACGTTTATTTATCATCGTTACCGGTTGCCCATAGGAGCGACGCCTCCTCAAGAGATTAGTAATTTTAGATGTTTGGAGGATAGTGCAATGATACAGACAGAGGCCAATTCCAGAGTTTCCTCTGGTTCTTTTACGTGCACGGTATAAAGTACTGACACGAGACCTCGATATAAAGTCCCATCTGAAAGACTTATAAGTTAGTGCGTCTGCAGTCCAGATGTTAATATGCTCATGTACAATGTAGTTTCTAATGAAATTGGAATTAACTGTAATTTACTCATACATTGGCAGGCTTATTTCGCAAGCAGATTAGCGTCTAAAGATTACTTGAAGAAACATGAAAACGAATCTGACGAGGTAAGATAACAAAACACGTGTCTGGTAATACAGTCTACATCCGTTATGTCAAAGTCGGTTATGTCGAATTATACGGCTATTTCTAAGTCGGACCTAAGTCCCGTTTCAGACACTATCATTTTACATATAACTGGCTACTTTTATATAGAATTCTTCAAGTCAAACTTCGGATGTGTCGAAGTATTTTGTTCTGTCCGACGGAATTCGACATAACGGATGTAGACTGTACAATAATTTGAAATGTGCATACATTACTAAGACAACGCTCTAGTCACATGCATCGAGATTATAAAACTTTTCTCCTATCTCAAACTCAGTCTCAAGCTTCTGGTTGGTTCAGCTGGCAGTATAACTCAGAATCAACCAATCAAATCATTTGAACTTGAGTTTGAGATCCGAGAAAAGTGTTATAACCTCGGGCACCAGGTCTAATCATTTGAAATGTGCATACATTACTAAGACAACGCTCTAGTCACGGTCTAATCAGCGACATGTAATTACTGTATCTCAATCACGTGACATAAATGTGCAAAGTGAATAGAATTGTATTGATCTGTTATCGTATATAATATATATGTATAGGATATAACCCGGAAACGACCCAATATGTAAATTATTGGACTGTGTGAGGCGTGTCGCGCCGAAAACAGTACCAATATTTTACATATTGGATCCGTTTGAGGCTTATATCTTACTTAAAACACACACTTATATAACAAGAGCCTACTAATTAAAATTGTTAATTTCGTACATTTACGCGTAGAATTTAAAATAATACCCTTGCATTTTGATCACAAGTCCAATATTAATAATAATAGACTACAAGTATACATGTATGACGTCACGACAGTGTTTTAAAGCAAATTAGGATAAGAACAAATATTCATCAAACTAGCGTATTCCAAACATCCATTGTACTGTGGAACAACCGATACTACGATGCCGTTGATCAGACCACCTTGGAGCACAGATGCTTGGGGTCTGGACAAATTGTTTCG
>CM026397.1:54002874-54067874 GCA_014843695.1 Archivesica marissinica | reverse complement strand
TGTTTGTTTGTTTGTTTGTTTGTTTGTTTGTTTGTTTGTTTGTTTGTTTGTTTGTTTAAAAATGTGATATGGAAACTGAAGAAACGTGTATGTTTCATAAGTTATTTTCTATGACCAATACAACAAAGGAGTGTGGTTTATTTTAGATCAAGACTATAGTTGGTACAAGAGTGAGTGCATTTCAGTGACTCGCCAATGGTGCTCCATATATGGCAAGCCGCAACAATGACACAGTATGCCAGGCCAGTTGTACAGTACCGTCTCCGTGGCCCAGTGGTTAAGGCGTCCGCCTACGGAGCGGGAGGTCGAAGGTTCGAACCTCGTCAGGGGTTCGTTCTGATATGGCCGGTTGGTGAGCCGCCAGCTAGTTAACTAAAATAATGGTTACCGATTGCCTACCAGCTTGGCGTCTGGCATACAAGCATAGGATTCGGGAAGTACTGATGTTCGTAAACTTTAAGAGGTGTCTCATTAGTCAGAAATGGCTGGCCCTTTAAATAGGGCTATACTAAACAAACACTGTTGTATATGCATGTCACACTATTATAATGGTTGCTTTTGTTGAGGCATCCTGTTTCCATGTTCGCTCCAGTGGTTAATGAAACACGCGTGTAGGAAACAGTGTAATAACCAATTACAGTAATATGTTGGAACATATTCAGATTGGCAGAGGTGTACGACAAAGTTATCTTCGCTTTTAGATTGACAGAGGTGTAAGTCAAGGTCATCTTCACTTTTAATTATGCATATAAAAGTACTTTCCAACGTAATTACAAACTGTACAGACGGATCTGTAGTACAGTGGTTAACACGTTGAACTTTCAACTACGTAAACAGATTGACCTGGACATTTCTGGGTTCCAGCTCAAGCCTGTATGTTTATGCGTACACCAGTGAAAGCTTGAAACTAGTTCCCTGAAAACAATTGGACAATTTTAATACCTATAATACGAATATAGCAGTAATTCCTATCACATAAATTCCCATTCGTCTATAAAGCTATAATTATCACTGGTGGGTGGAATCAAATAATATTAAACAAATATGAAACAATGGCATGTTTAATAAAGCATGTGATATCGTGAGTTCTGCAAATAAGCTTAACGTCTACAAGAATTCTATATATTTTATATACCTAACGCAAATTGTGAGATGTTTAAGGGTAGCCTTTTATATTCTGGACCAATTGTTTGGAACTGCCTACCCTTGGAAATAAAAACTTCAAGCTCACTTACTTTGTTTAAATCGAATGGTTTAAAATGGCTGGATGTCTAATATTTACTAATACTGTCAACTACTGTTCATAATCCATGCATACAACTTGTAGTTTATGTAGATGCCTTCTTACTTTTATTAGTTCTAATACCACATGTCTTTTAGTTCAGTTGTTTTGTATGTCATGTGTGTATAAATATGTTTTATGTTTAAGAGGGCCCCATGGAAGATTAGCCTTGCTAAATGGGTTACCCTCTCTAAATAAAGAATTTACTTACTTACTTACTTACTGTCACCCCCCCCCCTCCCTCGTCTCATGTAATGTCTAGTTCAGTAATTAATAGTAGCTTTCACCGTTGATAGGTAGTGCCTATTTCATAATAAATAAATTATATATTGCGTGATATTATTCAATTACTTGTGATGATTTACTAGCACTTATCAAGGGACATCAATGCGTTATGATTGTTTGAAGAACAATGAACTGAGTAATCTCCCATTACTGTTTCAATGACCAGTATTATATCTTACTCATTGTTTAGTTTAAATGTATTTTATTCAGAAAAATAACATAAAAGTGCTGCAATAGAAAACATTTGGATTGGAAAACAAGCATATTAAAATACTAATTCCTTTCCATAGTAGAGTTTGCAAACATATACATTTAGCACATTGGCAATGGATGGTAGGTGTTGTTTTAGCATTTGACTGTTTGCGATGTAATGTCGCTTTAAGCTTGATACTGAATTTTAATAATTAATTAATGTTAATTTATACCATTAGTATAACAAAGTAGGTATCGTCTCACACGCTGCGAAGATAGGGGGTCGGGTATTTGATAGTAAATTATTAGATCTCTGTGTGTTTTACGTTTAATTATCGTCGCTACCGGTTGCCCATAGGAGCGACGCCTCCTGAAGAGATTAGTCATTTTAGATTTTTGGAGAATAGTGCAATGATACAGACAGAGACCCATTCCAGGGTCACCTCTGGTTCTTTAACGTGCACGATGCAAAGCACCGACACGAGACTTCGGTTTAAAGTCCCATCTGAAAGACTATTAATTTTATTAGGGTCAGAAAGGGAATCGAACCTGCGATCCCTGGATTACCAATCCAACGCGTTAACCACTGGACTACATATCTGTATGTGAATGAGAGACATCTCTAATTTTCTATTACCTCCCTTGGCAGATACAGTCTGATTTATTACAAAATAGGTCCTTTCAGTTAGAATACTTTGTTTTTACTGTTGTTGCCTAACCAGATGTTGCGGTATGATAATTGTGATTTTATCACAATCGTGTTAATTAACTGATAGCATTATTT
Source organism: Archivesica marissinica (assembly GCA_014843695.1). NCBI lineage: Eukaryota > Metazoa > Mollusca > Bivalvia > Venerida > Vesicomyidae > Archivesica > Archivesica marissinica. The sequence goes on along the minus strand of CM026397.1, from coordinate 54,065,331 downwards.
TTATAAATAAGTACCCATTGCATATAGTGTAGGAGATCTGTCGATATATAGTAATTTAATAATCATATAAAGCGATAGTGGAATAAAATTGCTAGCATGTTGTGCAAAGGAAACAACGATAAAAACAGAGGAAAACACTTAATAGGACATATCTACTTTTAGGGAGTATTCAGGGGCAGTAACTGACGGATGTCTCTCATTAAATCTCGTCACGCTTAGCTGCTGCTATGAAGCATTAGAAAGGTATGATATATGTGTTAGGCATCAGTATAGTACTACACTGGCCTCTTTAGTTTTCGATACAGACGGACATGTAGTCCAGTGGTAACACGCTGGACTGGTAATCCAGGGATCGCAGGTTCGATCCCCCGTCTGACCCTAATAAACGACGATAAATAAACGTAAAAACACACACACACTAGTTTTCGAGCCGTTAGCAACTTAGCAGTAGATCTATCACAATATACCTAAATATGCACACGATACATTTTAAAGTTTAAACTTTATTTATTTTACAACGATTGCGAAGCAAGTTTTAACAACTTATATCAATCACTCTCGTTGGCGCGGATGAAAGCGTATATGTGGTCATTCGTTTTAAACAATGTGGCAGTTCAATGTTTTATGGCCCCTAGCACTTCGCCCTCGGTCAATATTACCTTGCTAGGTCGATATAGCAACGTATCGACCGAATTGCTAGTCCTTAATTATTATAGGACATACATATATTTATAAACAAGCAGACAATTTCTGAAAATAATCATATAGGAGAAAGCTGCGCATAAACACCAAAACTCCATGACTATATTTAGAAACAACCAACGGTTATTACCCGGTTATTACAAGATGCCCGCCCGCCCGCAACTATGTTGATAATTTGGTGACTTACACATATACATCTTTAATTATTATTATTGTCTCCAAATAATTTACAAAGGTTCTAAATATTCCAAAATGCAGCTGATATTTGAATTATTTGTAGTTTATTTTGGACTATATCTGCTCAGCCAATCCGCTTATTTCGTGCTCAAACCTTACGGCTATGAACCAATACTAGGCAAGCCGCCACATCACCTGACCTGCAGTAGTTTCCTACCCCAACTAAGGAAGCAATTCTGACATACACATTACTGGAGGATAGTGCAAATAATACACACAGAGACCCATGCCAGAGTCTCCTCTCGTTCTGTTACGTGTACGGTGTAAAGCACCGACACGAGACATCGGTTTAAAGAGACCCATTCCAGAGTCTCCTCTCGTTCTTTTACGTGTACGGTGTAAAGCACCGACACGAGACATCGGTTTAAAGAGACCCATTCCAGAGTCTCCTCTCGTTCTTTTACGTGTACGGTGTAAAGCACCGACACGAGACATCGTTTAAAGAGACCATTCCAGAGTCTCCTCTCGTTCTTTTACGTGTACGGTGTAAAGCACCGACACGAGACATCGGTTTAAAGAGACCCATTCCAGAGTCTCCTCTCGTTCTTTTACGTGTACGGTGTAAAGCATTCGACACGAGACCTCGGTTTAAAGAGACCCATTCCAGAGTCTCCTCTCGTTCTTTTACGTGTACGGTGTAAAGCACCGACACGAGACCTCGGTTTAAAGAGACCCATTCCAGAGTCTCCTCTCGTTCTTTTACGTGTACGGTGTAAAGCACCGACACGAGACATCGGTTTAAAGAGACCCATTCCAGAGTCTCTTCTTGTTCTTTTACGTGTACGGTGTAAAGCACAGACACGAGACATCGGTTTAAAGAAACCCATTCCAGAGTCTCCTCTCGTTCTTTTACGTGTATGGTGTAAAGCACAGACACGAGACATCGGTTTAAAGAGACCCAGTCCAGAGTCTCTTTTTGTTCTTTTACGTGTACGGTGTAAAGCACAGACACGAAACCTCGGTTTAAAGTCCTAACTGGAAAACTGTTAATATAGCTTCTTAACTGATTTATCGTTGCTTTAAATAACACCACGTCAACCTATTATGCATGTGATGTGTGGATATTACATTTTGTTTCTCATGCCATGTATAATAGTAAGCATGTATATTGTCCAAATTGTAAGGTTATTTCCGATTTTGCAATAAAACATATTATATTCTATATCTATTAGGGTCGGTCAGACGGGTGGTCGAACCTACCTACGGTCCCTGGATCGTATCATTTTGGGATAAATCAGACTTTAAATGCCAATGGAAGTAATAGATAATTAGAAATGTCTTTCATTTACGAGCGAGATGCGCAATCGAGACAATTTGCCAAACTATAACATAATAATTATTCGCTCTGAAGTATACGCTCTGAAGTATATGCTCTGAAATATACGCTCTGAAGTATATGCTCTGAAGTATATGCTCTGAAGTATACGCTCTGAAATATACGCTCTGAAATATACGCTCTGAAATATACGCTCTGAAGTATATGCTTTGAAATATATGCTCTGAAGTTTACGCTCTGAAATATACGCTCTGAAGTATACGCTCTGAAGTATACGCTCTGAAGTATATGCTCTGAAATATACGCTCTGAAATATACGCTCTGAAGTATACACTCTGAAGTATATGCTCTGAAGTATATGCTCTGAAGCATACACTCTGAAATATACGCTCTGAAGTATACGCTCTGAAATATATGCTCTGAAGTAGATGCTCTGAAGTATACACTCTGAAATATACGCTCTGAAATATATGCTCTGAAATATACGCTCTGACGTATACGCTCTGAAATATACGCTCTGAAATATACGCTCTGAAGTATACGGTCTGAAGTATACGCTCTGAAGTATACGCTCTGAAGTATACGCTCTGAAGTATATGCTCTGAAGCATACACTCTGAAATATACGCTCTGAAGTATACACTCTGAAGTATATGCTCTGAAGTATATGCTCTGAAGCATACACTCTGAAATATACGCTCTGAAGTATACGCTCTGAAATATATGCTCTGAAGTAGATGCTCTGAAGTATACACTCTGAAATATACGCTCTGAAATATATGCTCTGAAGTAGATGCTCTGAAGTATACGCTCTGAAGTATACGCTCTGAAATATACGCTCTGAAGTATACGCTCTGAAATATATGCTCTGAAGTAGATACTCTGAAGTATACGCTCTGAAATATATGCTCTGAAATAGATGCTCTGAAATATACGCTCTGAAGTATACGCTCTGAAGTATACGCTCTGAAGTATACGCTCTGAAGTATACGCTCTGAAGTATACGCTCTGATAGAGTATCATAGTCCATATTGAACCAAAACGTGCCCCTGTGTTATGAGGTGTACGATGTTTGCGCCTCACCCCATGGACCCGCTACTGCGATACTTCCGGCAAGTCAAAATGTATCGATAAACAATCTGTTGAAGAACTACAACTGTATGAAACAACAACTACACGATTAAATGTACAGCGCGCAACATTTGACACCTTCTTGCATACATCGTCGTTGTTGGAGAAGGAAAGATAAAGGCCCGTACCGGATATATATGTTATTGGTACATATTTCACAGCGTATCTTACGTATGCCAACATCCTCCGACAGTTGTTTTATATGTACAAAGTGGTGAAAAGTTCAGTAAACTAACGTACTTCATTAGCCTTACTTCTCTATATTAGTTTACATAAAAATATCGCACACAGCAGATTCGTATCAGAACGGCTTATATGTTTATATGATAGGGTAGAACACTTCCAGACTACAGAGGAATTCTAAGATACTGATCAGACATTGCAAGCATTTTAATAGTTTTATTTTGTGCGATAGAGAAATATGCACTCGTTTTATTTTTTTAGTTCATGCTTTCCATTGCTATAATCATTTCTCAGTGACAAAATTCTCCGAATAATCATCAACTGTGAATAATACAGAGCGCCGTGGCTAGAATAGTAAATTCCCCAACGACTAAATTATAACAGTAAACGTTTGCTTAGCCTGGGAACAGGCGTCGATATATTTTGCCTGATCAGTCAAATAAATATATGTTAACACCGAGACTATTAATTGGGCCGTATTGAGTTTCTGATCACATCAACTTCGCCAGAAGTTAAAAAGTGAAAAATCGACAGACTCGAACCCAGGGTAACTTGTGCTATCTATTACGATAAATTTACTGACAAAATATATGTAATGAATGAATCGAGGGTTAATTGTTTCCATCGGGTTATGAACTACATTGTGCGTGCCGACGGCCTCCATAGTAACTGAAACACGCACACTGTAGTTCATACCCCGATGGAAAGTATTAACGTATTAAAGTAATTAAAGTATTCTTTTCAATGTGACCGCTACTCATCATTATATAGCAAACACTACTTACTACATCGGTTGTATAGGGTGTGTATTACTTACAGTGGTTTATATACAGTGATCCAGTGGTAACACGCTGGACTGGTAATCCAGGGATCGCATGTTCGATCCCCCGTCTGACCCTAATAAAATGAACAGTCTTTCAGATGGGACTTTAACCGAGGACTTGTGTCGGTGCTGTACGCCGTGCACGTAAAAGAACCAGAGGAGACTCTGGAATGGGTCTCTGTCTGTATCATTGCACTATCATCCAAAATCTAAAATGACTAATCTCTTCAGGAGGCGTCGCTCATATGAGCAACCGGTAGCGACGATAAATAAACGTAAAACACACAAAAATGTATGACGTACTGTCTCTGAATACGTCCTAAAAGTATATGTCCTCTAGTGGTTTAACATGTTTTATCTATGATTTGTCATGCTACCAATTGTCATCAAATTTCTTATCTTAAAATTACTATATCTCGGCATAACTCATATAGTTTATTCAATGTGTACTTTGCTATCAATCAATTACCACTATTTTGATAAAATCGCATTTATCATACCACAACATATAGCCAGGGAACAACAATAAAAACAAAGGATTCCAACTAAAATGACCGATATACATTTCGGGATAAATCGGCTATTATCTGCCAAGGGAGGTAATAGAAAAGCCAGCGATGTCGCTCATTTACAGAAAAATCGCTACATTATTTGGTTCACTTATTTTTATTTGGGAAAAAATCTCTACGAGTCGCTGCAGGGATGGTGTATCAGGTATCAGTATCCGAGTATCGTACTATCATCAATTAGCGTCTAACTACACTGATATCAAGCGCCTAACTACACCGATACCAAACGTTTATCTGATCTTGACGGATAAAGATTATAAATGACGATTTTCTTGCAATGTGAATATTAATGCGATATTATACTGTAAACAATTTGTACGGATGTCAAAGATCAGGCCGTGATACCGCAGGTTTATTCCATGTTGAAAGACCACCTATCAGAGCATGGAATCTTTTAAAAATATATATATATATATATGTATGTATGAACTACATCGGAGACAGCAGGCGGAGTGGTATTTGTTTTACATTCCCCTCAGATTGCCCGATTTCTATAAATTGTGTGGTTTTGCATTTATTTATCGTCGCTATCGGTTACCCATATGAGCGAAGCCTCCTGAAGAGATTAGTCATTTTAGAGTTTTGGAGGATAGTGCAATGATACAGACAGAGACTAATTTCAGAGTCTCCTCTCAGGCTCTGGTTCTTTTACGTGCACGGTGTAAAGCACCGACACGAGACTTCAAGTTCAGTTTAAAGTCCTATCTTAAGTGTTAATTTTATTAGGATCGCAACGGGGGATCGAACCTGTGATCACTGGATTACCATTGCACACAACAGTTGAACACATACAAAAGCCAGTTACAAACAAAACTCAGCTACAACATACATGTACAAAGCCGCTACAAAACGCAGCTACAACAAACATGTACAAAGCCGCTACAAAACGCAGCTACAACAAACATGTACAAGGCCGCTACAAAACGCAGCTACAACAAACATGTACAAAGCCGCTACAAAACGCAGCTACAACAAACATGTACAAAGCCGCTACAAAACGCAGCTACAACAAACATGTACAAAGCCGCTACAATACGCAGCTACAACAAACATGTACAAAGCCGCTACAAAACGCAGACAAAATCAGTTACAGATATAAACACAACACGTAGTTGAATTGCATTCGCTACGTAGCTGCATGCGCGTACAAAATAGGCCTACATTATAATATGTTATGATTAAATGGCGCTAATGACGTCATACACATTGTCACTGACGGATTGATCCGATAGCGTTCACGTTGACAATAGTTCACACTGCGCACACAATAGTGTCAGCTAATCAAACGCGCCATCCAGTGGAATAACACTGTCGATAATTTGATAACATTTATATAGGCAATGCTTATGTCCTTTTCGCCTGCAATACATATAGAATAACTCCATGCTGTCTAACTTTAAACGTATAAAGCACCGATATATGTGTTGGTTGTGTGAAATGAAAAACACGATTATGTTGTTTTGGTATATTTTCCCCCCATCTCTGTCTGGCTACAAAGATTGTTAAGTCTTTGAGGTGCTGTTCACACATATTTTCTTACACTCAACAGAATGTAAAGCATTTTTGTTTATTCGAATTAAGATATGATATCGAGCAAGATCGGTGCTTCTTCTCCAACTATCACATGTTCCCATATTTCATGTAAACAAGCAGCTAGTATCGCATCAAACAAACCTCTGGTATGCTTTTAAAGAATTCCTTTGAATCAAAGATATCAATTACAATTGTTGATATCAATTTTATTGTGCATTTGAATAATTTAACGCGTGGTGCATTATGGTAGCATCCGCTTATTATTGTAACTGTCATGTTAATGCGATAAGTACCGAGAAGTTCCAATTAACGCGTGGAATCCTATATGATTTCCAGATAAGAACTATCCCCTGCGATATCCCTAAGGTCATAATGAGATAATAGCTAGCCCCAGGTGACCCCTAACGTCGCTATAGTTAATTAATTGATTATTTAAACAGTGAAAACGAAGAAGTCTGGAGATATGCTTAATTCTCAATGAAGATATTACACGACAGGATAAAAAGATTTAGGATACGGACTGACGCCATGTAACTGATAATAACGCAACTATTCAACATTTATTTTTATTGGCGCATTTAATTGCCTCGTTATAGGTAGCAAGTTGCTCGAGTCAATTCCTCTGGTACGTAAAACAACAAACAATAATTTTAATTTATTATATTTATATATGATTAATACAATGCCATCGTAAATCTGCTCGAGTAATGGTTAGCACACTCGCTTCTTACCATTGCAACCCTAGTTCGAGTATCGGGCCGGGAAGTATGTGAGATGGACCGGTTGTCGCCAGATCAGATGTTTGTTTTCTCCATGTACTCCGGATTCCTCCATGTGTGTGTATTTTACGTTTATTTATCGTCGCTACCGGTTGCCCATATGAGCGACGCCTCCTGAAGAGATTAGTAATTTTAGATTTTGGAGGATAGTGCAATGATACAGGCAGAGACCCATTACAGAGTCTCCTCTGGTTCTTTTACGTGCACGATGTACAGCACCGACACGAGACCTCGGTTTAACGTCCCATCTGAAAGGGTCAGACGGGGGATCGAACCTGCGATCCCTGGATTACCAGTCCAGCGTTCTACCACTGGGCTACAGATCCGTCCAGAAATAATGACCACATTATATACGCTTTCATCCGCGCCAGTGATAGTGATTAACTATATATATATATATGCAATAAAATATGGTTAAACTAGTGATTAATATAAGTTGTTAAAACTTGTATCGCAATCGTTGTAAAATATTTAAAGCTTATTCAATCGAAAATCATATACATATACTATCCATATACATGTATACTATTCGTGTTCAATTTCGACGCTCGGATTTTGATATTCTCTTACAAACAAATACAAGATAAAAAATAACATATATTAATTAATATGTTGTGTAATTAATAATAGTTACTTTAGCTAGATTGCGAAACAAGTTCTTACAACTTATATTAATAACTCTCTCCTCATTCCTGATGGAATCCATCGACACGAGGGAGAGAGAAGAGGCAAAGTGTAATTTAAATGCCTTGCCTAAGGGCACAATCGTAACGGCTCCAGCGGGGCTCGAACTCCGGGCATTTCGCACGTGAAGCGAACACGCTACCACTGCGCTATCATGACTTCCGCGTCATATTAAGTTATCATTGATATTTCTCTTCGACATACACAACAGTCTAGATCCGTTATGTCAAAGTCGGCTATGTCGAATTCTCCGGTTATCTCGAAGTTAAAATTCCGTTTCAGACACTATCATTTTACATATAACTGGATCTGTTTATATCGAATTTGGTAGAGGGCAAATGTATAATAAAATAACATATTTGGAATCTGGAAACTGGCTGCTTAATACATTGCTGCTTAATACATGTTGGCTGCTTAATACAGGTTGGCTGCTTAATACAGGTTGGCTGCTTAATACAGGTTGGCTGCTTAATGGAGGTTGGCTGCTTAATACAGGTTGGCTGCTTAATGGAAGTTGGCTGCTTAATGCAGGTTGACTGCTTAATGGAAGTTGGCTGCTTAATACAGGTTGACTGCTTAATGGAAGTTGGCTGCTTAATACAGGTTGGCTGCTTAATGCAGGTTGACTGCTTAATGCAGGTTGGCTGCTTAATGGAAGTTGGCTGCTTAATACAGGTTGGTTGATTAATATAGGTTGGCTGCTTAATACAGATTGGCTGCTTAATACAGATTGGCTGCTTAATGGGGAGTTGGCTGCTTAATACAGGTTGGCTGCTTAATGGAAGTTGGCTGCTTAATACAGGTTGGCTGCTTAATACATGTTGGCTGCTTAATACAGGTTGGCTGCTTAATGGAGATGACAACTAACAGACCATATATAATAATTGGACGTGAAAATCTGATGTCCAATATGTACAAAACTAAGATCATTTATGTTTCAACAATGTTCAAATAAATTATAAATGTTAAAGAGTTTGGATTTCTTTACTGCATAACTTGGGTAATACAGTCAAACCTTTATTAAGCAGCCATTCAAGGGAATCACAGAAAGTGGCTGCTTAGCACAGGTGACTGCTTACTAGAGGTCAAATGTATAATAAAACAACATAACGGGAATCTGGAAACTGGCTGTTTAATACAGGTTGGTTGCTTAATGGAGGTGACCACTAACACAGGTTTGGCTGTACTCGTTTTGCAACGAATCCAATTTATGATAGCAGCAGTTTTAGAAATATTTGAACAGGAATATAGCTTTAAGCTAGTTTTATTAGTTTGTACAAATTTATTTTAGCTCGATTGCGAAACAAGTTCTTTCAACTTATATTAATCACTCTCGAGACCTCATTCCTGATGGAATCCATCGCCATGAAGGAGAGAGAAGAGGCATTGTGAAATTTAAACACCTTGCCTAAGGGCACAATCGTAACGGCTCCAGCAGGGCTCGAACTCCGGACCTTTCGCACCTGAAGCGAACGCTCTACCACTGTGCTATCACGACTTCCACTGTTTTATTGGAATGTCAAACGTGTACTGTAGTAGTAGTAACGTTATTTCACTTTGATACTACATTATATAACATTAATTACTTGAGTCCATACTAATTTCCGCGAGGGGTTCGACATTAAAGGAAGATAGATAGATTTCTTTTCGCTCGATTGCAAAAAAAGTAATGTTCTTATCACATTAGCGTAATCGCTCTCGAGACCTCATACCTGATGGAATCAATCGCCGTTGAGGGGGAATGAAGATATATGGTGGATGTTCAAGTGTCTTGCCTAAGAACATAACCACCGTTACGGGGAGTGTGTATTGCATGTATTGTGCGCATATATGTGGTGTATAATATACGGCTGTCCGATTAGCGCAGTGGTTAGCGCGCTCGCTTCTCACCAATGCAACCCGGGTTCAATCCTCGGACCGGGAAGTATGTGAGATGGTACGTTGGTCGACAACTCGGACAGGTTGGTTTTCTCCGGGTACTCCGGTTTCCTCCCACACGAATGACTGACTACACTTACACTTCCATCCGCACCAACGAAAGTGATTAATATAAGTTGTTATAACTTTATTCGCAATCGTTGTAAAATAAATAAAAGTTTAAACTTGATATATTATATATACTGCCAAAATATAAAAATCATTGAATCCATACCAGCTACCGGCATGCCCACCCAAATCAGTGTACAAAGTGCTTATCATACGTCGTCAACGTCGTTGTGGTACTTGAAGGACGACATCAACATAATTATGTTCAAACAAAATCAATATTCATAAAGAGGTAACCATACAAACAGGCTGCTTTCGCCCCAATCCTACATGTATATACATATTATTTATACTTGAATATGTTCATTCTAAATAAATAAATATTGTTTAAGCTAAATCATTATGCAGGATTATGTTCAATTGATATTATTTCGTTGCATTCATAAATTGCATTTCATAATTCAACTAGTTTCATAGTTCCAGTTTATTTATCGTCGCTACTGGTTGCCCATATGAGCGACGCCTCCTGAAGACATTGGTCATTTTAGATTTTTGAAGGATAGTGCAATGATACAGACAGAGACCCATTCCAGAATCTCCTCTGGTTCTTTTCCGTGCACGGTGTACAGCACCGACACGAGACCTAGGTTTAATGTCCCATCTGAAAGACTATTAATTTTATTAGGGTCAGACGGGGGAACTGCGATCCCTGGATTACCAGTCCAACGTGTTAACCACTGGACTACAGATCCGTCTGTCCCAGAGTACACATATAAACTAACACGTTCCCGGAATTTATGCTGTCCGTGCGAAAACAAACAAATGTATAGTGTTTTATTAATCCAGTAATATTTGATAAAACCTGCCAGTAGTACAGGGGTGACCCTTAGTCGCCCAAATGCATGTGTAGTGGCGTGTGTGTTTACATTTATTTATCGTCGCTACTGGTTGCCCATATGAGCGACGCCTCCTGAAGAGATTGGTCATATTAGATTTGTGGAGGATAGTGCAATGATACAGACAGAGACCAAGTCCAGAGTCTCCTCTGGTTCTTTTACGTGAACGGTGTACAGCACCGACACGAGACCTCGGTTTAACGTCCCATCTGAAAGACTGTTAATTTTATTAGGGTCAGACAGGGGTCGAACCTGTGATCCCTGGATTACCAGTCCAGCGTGTTACCACTGGGTGTGGTGGCGACTTTTAAGCACAATTATATACTTACGACGTGTGACCAGTGTGTTTATGCTTGAACCATATAGGAGTCCACTGTCAGTTCAATGATCGATTTCTCTAATAACCATAATGTTATTTAATTATTAATTATAAATACGGATGAAAATATGTGTATAGTTCTAGGGTAATTTCTCTGACAGAGCTGAAGCATGGTTCAATAGCATTCCGTTCAGTGTATCGGTAGGCTGATACAACTGTCACGTGGCTGGTCCAGCAGACACATATAATCAAGCAAATTATTGGGAGAATATTTCCACCGAAACTGTTACGGTGTATGAGCAATTCGGGTAGTTATCCGAATTAAACAAATCTACACCTAAACCGAAAAATAGTTTCTATACCATTTCTGATTAAGACCAATAAATGTTTTTACTCAGTGATGTACTATATCAAAATAAGATATTCAACAAGTTATGGTGGATAAATAAAAAATAACAAATACGCCGTGCATAGGTGCCCCGACACCGTTGCGATAGCTGTATGAATTTGAGCGGCAAGGTCACGTGATGAAGCTAAAACTGTCAACATGAGTGTTTTGAAAGTTGTTTTCACGACTTAAGAAAATAATAATATACGGCAAGTGCAATTATACTGGTCATTATATGTGGGATTTGCGCCGAGCATAGGTTCCACCACTCTATATGTGGGATTTACTCCGATCATAGGTTCCACCACTCTATATGTGGGATTTACGCCGAGCATAAGTTCCACCACTCTACATGTGGGATTTACGCCGAGCATAGGTTCCACCACTCTACATGTGGGATTTACGCCGAGCATAGGTTCCACCACTCTATATGTGGGATTTACGCCGAGCAAAGGTTCCACCACTCTATATGTGGGATTTACGCCGAGCATAGGTTCCACCACTCTACATGTGGGATTTACGCCGAGCATAGGTTCCACCACTCTATATGTGGGATTTACGCCGAGCATAGGTTCCACCACTCTGTATGTGGGATTTACGCCGAGCATAGGTTCCACCACTCTATATGTGGGATTTACGCCGAGCATAGGTTCCACCACTCTATATGTGGGATTTACGCCGAGCATAGGTTCCACCACTCTATATGTGGGATTTACGCCGAGCATAGGTTCCACCACTCTACATGTGGGATTTACGCCGAGCATAGGTTCCACCACTCTATATGTGGGATTTACGCCGAGCATAGGTTCCATCACTCTATATGTGGGATTTACGCCGAGCATAGGTTCCACCACTCTATATGTGGGATTTACGCCGAGCATAGGTTCCACCACTCTATATGTGGGATTTACGCCGAGCATAGGTTCCACCACTCTATATGTGGGATTTACGCCGAGCATAGGTTCCACCACTCTATATGTGGGATTTACGCCGAGCATAGGTTCCACCACTCTACATGTGGGATTTACGCCGAGCATAGGTTCCACCACTCTATATGTGGGATTTACGCCGAGCATAGGTTCCACCACTCTATATGTGGGATTTACGCCGAGCATAGGTTCCACCACTCTATGTGGGATTTACGCCGAGCATAGGTTCCACCACTCTGTATGTGGGATTTACGCCGAGCATAGGTTCCACCACTCTATATGTGGGATTTACGCCGAGCATAGGTTCCACCACTCTGATGTGGGATTTACGCCGAGCATAGGTTCCACCACTCTATATGTGGGATTTACGCCGAGCATAGGTTCCACCACTCTATATGTGGGATTTACGCCGAGCATAGGTTCCACCACTCTATATGTAGGATTTATGCCGAGCATAGGTTCCACCACTCTATATGTAGGATTTACGCCGAGCATAGGTTCCACCACTCTACATGTAGGATTTACGCCGAGCATAGGTTCCACAACTCTACATGTGGGATTTACGCCGAGCATAGGTTCCACCACTCTATGTTTTAAAAAATATGTTTATGTTAATGTTTGCATTTCATTTTTCTCTTTTAACGGCAAACCATTTTATTTTAGATTTTATTGAAATTAAAGCTCACTAAAATGCGGCGAAACTAAAAATGCGGCATTTTGAAAATAAATAAAGAACGTGTGACTAGCTCAAATAGAAATACGATGAGGGTGAACTTACAAATTGTGAGGCGGCCATCTTGGATTGATCAAGTTGCATGACAATTTTTAAAAAACCAAATCATGCTCACCATCTGATCGGCACAACTATTTAATTTAACATTTCTATCAATAGACTAGACAAGTTTACTTACATGTATGTTGTGTCAGTTGATCATGTTTTCAATAGTTCTGCTAAAACGAAGGAAGTTTGTATGTATATATGACGTCATAACTACCAACAAATATTCAAAATGGCAGCCATTTTGAACATTGTTTCAAGTTCCAAATTCCCATAACAGCTTTCTTTGAAGTGCGATTAGTCATAACTTGTTCAGTATTATGTTAATCTTCCCCCCCCCCCAATTAGATGCTGCTTAAATGACCAATCAGTCTGCTGACCGTTATTCCATTAAGCTAACTGTCTATGTTACTCAGTTGAGAACATAATAATTGTGGCTGTCCTCATAGCGCAGTGGTTAGCGCGCGCGTTTCTCATCAATACAACGCGATTCAAACCTCGGACCTGGAAGTATGTGAGATGTTACGGTGGTCGCCAGATCGGACAGGTGGGTTTATTCCGGGTACTCCACACGAATGACCACATTAACGCTTTCATCCGCGCCAACGAGAGTGATTAATATAAGTTGTTAAAACTGTCTTCGCAATCGTTGTAAAATAATAACGTTTAACCCTTTCCTTCATAGAGATTTAGGTTAATATACTATTATATCTTCATACAAACGACACCCATTTAGCTATCATGCAGTGGATATGTAGACGCCATATCTATCCTACCTCCATAGATATTACTGGGACTACATGACATTTAGGTTAGTATACTTATATATATATATATATATATATATATATCTCCATACAAACGACAGCCATTTAGCTATCATGCAGTGGATAAGTATTCACCATATCTATCCCACCTCCATAGATATTACTAGGACTACATGACATTCTGGCCTTTATTATGAACATTGGTTTGACTACTACATTGTCAATGTATGTCGTATTGGTAATGGCGTTAAGAGGTGCTTCTATGAGGGAAAGGGTTAAACTTTAGAACATAATACATTATATTTCATTATATCTTTTTTTGTTTCTTTGTGTCTTTCTTTCTATGTTTTACATGTTTATACCTTGTTTTTACGTTTATTTTACGTCGTTACCGGTTGCCCATTTGAGCGACGGGCAGTTTACCTAACAACACCTTTCCTGGGCAGGCTCCAGCAGTGCGTGGTGCACCAACTTCCGTATTGTTTATATAAAGAGATACAGACTGAGAGGGGCTCGAACCCGTGACCATCAGTGATAATGTGTTAGTGGTATACAAGTCAGCGACCTTAACAACTCCGCAACAATTTTGGGATATGTTTCTACTATTTAGACAAAAGCAAGTCACATGTATTGTTTCTACAGACGGATCTGTAGTCAAGTGGTAACAGGCTGGACTGGTAATCCAGGGATCGCAGGTTCGATCCCCCGTCTGACCCTAATAAAATTAACAGTATTTCAGATGGGACATTAAACCGAGGTCTCGTGTCGTTGCTGTACACCGTGCACGTAAAAGAATCAGAGGAGACTCTGGAATGTGTCTCTGTCTGTATCATTGCACTATCCTCCAACTATCTAAAATGACTAATCTCTTCAGGAGGCGTCGCTGATATGGGCAACCGGTAGCGACGATAAATAAACGTAAAACACACATGTATTGTTTTCGGATCATGTAATAACAAAATCAAAGAATAAAATACTGCAGCAAAGCGAAATACATAATTTGCATAACCCCGCCTGTCAGAAAACGAAGCTCCACCTCCCGAGTTTAGCAGCTGATGAGAATGCTTGTATATAAACAATATAGAAGATAAACACTGTATAAACAAGTACCACCTGTGGCGTTAGACTGTAATTGACGGATGGGAAACATATCGCATCTTCTAGAAAAATGTTTCAGAAATAAAATTAGCTGTGGTCATGTAAAAAAAATGCGGACAATAAGTTTTAGCGCCATCACATGGGAACTAAAATAAACAGGAGCTATCGTTATGAATTTGGAATATTGATTAACAGGTGATTATCAAATTGACCAATCAAAATATATGTGGAATTTGGAAAGAGCTGCTATGACCGCGGCTAAATATGTGTGCATTTAGATAGTAATGCCGTATTTGGTTGATTTGACAATAAATTAACCCGTTGTTATACTGCGAGCCTGTGTGTATTAACAAAAAGTATTCGCATATAAAATAAACACAATTAAAGTCATAAAGTATCATCAATCACATTAATAAACAACACAGTAACTATATCTCCGTATAAATGGAAGGCATACATCAAGGCTGATGTATTTATTGCAACTTTAAACCAATTTAGCCACAATTAATGCTGAAACGGGTTTATTTATCGCATTATACAATTGCCGTTTTGCTACACAAAAATCGGTGCCCTCGTTATTGAGTTACAAACGCTTGTCTGATAAGCCACGGGAAGGGCAAAGAAGGACAGGTGTACGCGTGACACGGGCATGTTGATTAGGTTATATAATATAGATAAACATAAGAGTTATTACTTCACAGTTTTGAGGAAAAACACACCCCGCTTACCGCCGTATGCGAGCTGTCAATTTGATACTCGGTGAATTGGATATCGACGATTAGCCACGTGACACGTTGCTGACGGTTTCTGAACTTCCAAACCTGCTCGTGTTACGTTGTGCTAAACTGAAGAAAATGCAACGTTGTTTTCAAACAGAACGGATCCTACGTGCTTCTCAGGGTAGTGAATAAAAATGGATTAAATTAAAAGTACAATTTAAACGCGGGAAAATATTTTATATTTGAGTTACATGTGTGACTCTATTTTTATTTTGCAATGAACCCAACTATACTTTAAAAATGCCAAGAAGACGTAAAGAGCACAAAGGAAGCGAAGAGGATGACGATTGTTCTTTGATAAAGTCGTCAAAACAGCACCATCCCATTCAAAGACATGCTGCAAACGAGAGAGAGCGTAGCAGAATGAGAGTTCTTAGCAAAGCATTCTCAAAATTAAAAACGACATTACCGTGGGTGCCTTCAGACACGAAATTATCCAAATTAGACACTCTTAGACTGGCATCTAGTTATATTGCACATTTAAAACAGATTCTGGACGGGAATGAGGACGAGGAATCGTGTAACCAGACTAGTACCATTCATCCACTTAATTTGGTAAGTATAAGGCCCCAAGCAATTCCAATGTGGTATGGTAGACTAGGTGGTCACTGGTCACAGTCGTTAGGCGATTGTCTCCGTTCGATTACTATTTACATGCTGGGTACAATAAAGGCTATAAATAGTTTAAATAATTGTTGCAGACCGATCTGTAGTCCAGTGATAGTTTAAACTTTATTTATTTTACAACGATTGCGAAACAAGCTTTAATAACTTATATTAATCACTCTCGTATTCCAGTGATAACACGCTGTACTGGTAATCAGGGGATCGCAGGTTCAACCCCGCCCCCACCGTCTGACCCCAGTGAGAAGAATATGTTATTGATGATAGGATAAAGAATTTCGTTTTCGGTTTAAAGCGACATTACATCGCAAAAAGTAAATAAAATATCAAATGCATTTTTTCACGTATAAATTCGTTGCTACTACAAATTCTTCCGAACACTAACATTGAATCAATAAACCGTATTTTTGTGATCGACAAATTTTCAAAATTGAAAGTAGGATTTCATATAACGACCATCCACGCTGCTGAATTGACGTTTGTTTGTCATCAGAGTCAATACTAAACGCGAGATAATGTCGTTAGATAATCTACACATGTGAGATGTGAGATAAATCTATACCATAAATCGTGTTATTCGGGATACAATCAATCAGTTTATCAATCCACGATACACGAGTTGTATTACGCATGCATGCGTAATTTTTTATACATTATTAATACATTATTTTGTTATGTCAACAAACCGCATATACGACGTTTGCTTATTAGTTAAAATACTCAGTATTTGAGGCAAATATTTGGGGGGGGGGGAATATAACATAATTATAATGGAAAAATACATTCTGTAGAAATTTGCTTTTTCACTAATGTAGTGTCGCTTTAATGTGTATATTGTTTCAATCTGGTATTCATAGCACGGTCAATGATGAGAAATAAACGGATCAATACTAGAAATATTAAAACTATATAATGACCAATGGCAACAGGGTTAGTATAAGCAATGATTGTAGCCATAAACTGATCTAGAATAAATTGAATTGAATTGAATTGAGGTATATGAAAGTCAGATTTGATATTATGTTTAACATAACGTAATTTTTAAATTAATGCTGCGTAAGAAATATCACTAACGCACAATGCGAAAAGACAACGAGGATATTTGTGTCTATATGATTGGAATTTATTTCACCGAAATGGTATTTCCACGAGCGGCATGAAACAAACAATAGTTCGATGATAACGAAATGAAATAAATTCCTATCTTACACAAATAAACACAAATCTTCCTTGTCTTTTATGGGTTCCAATGACAGTTGGCTAATATAGTTTGTATCGATCTTTATTCATTTTGCAACCCCTGCCGGTAGCCTCATTTCACTACAATACACAACCACACAATCACTTACGTTAGTATGAACGTTAACAATCAAACATATATCCAGCATAACTGTATACGTTAGTTTCTGCCTGCTCTCAAATATTACTTTACAATGAATTGCTTCTGATTGTCAGACAAAAGGCTAACATACAAAGCTACATGCAACCACTGGGGAATACGAAACCACTGGGGAATACGAAACCACTGGGGAATACGAAACCACTGGGGAATACGAAACCACTGGGGAATACGCAACCACTGGGGAATACGAAACCACTGGGGAATACGAAACCACTGGGGAATACGAAACGCCAAAAGTGGAAAAGATAAATACAATCTTCCACATTTTCAAAACAGTGACAGATTACATGTTCTGGCACACCTACTGGCCAGGACATATGTTTCCTTGCAAGACCTAAGGTTTAAACCTAAAAGGAAAAGAAAGAAATCATACTGGTGTGGGAGGCTAGCAGTTTATACGCAATGTTGTTGATTATAAACTATCAATATATACTGACACAATATAAAAGACGATCCACGTTTATATTGAACGTTCCTCTATTTCGTTACACATTTCAGAATTATGAATTTTACTATCATGAGTGAAGAAAATAATCCAATATTGCGCATATTTTGATACCAACTTTGTCTATATATTTTTTTCTAAAAGGATATCAATTTTACCTCTAATGCAAGTGCACAGTTTCGTGTTGATGTCAGTGTATAAATGCATGTATATTCATGATTGTAATTCACAATTAAGAAGGCTGATAAACCATTAGGTCGATTAGGAGATGTTCTCATATTCACGTCGGTGCAGGTTCAAGTAATTTAGAGAGTAAACCAGCTTCGTTCGTAATGGTGATTATGCTTGACACGTGGATGTATTTAACATAGCAAAACCAACATACCTAATACAAGACAAACACAACATTTGCTGCACTTTCTACTAAAATAACAAATTCTCTAAATTTTGCATAAAGTTGTGCTTCAACTAAAACAATAAACGCGCGTGCCACTAGTAATTTCTGAGGAAGAAAACTATTTTCGATAATAAACAAATGGAATGTTTAGTAACGTTCTGCGGTTAGCTAGCAACAATGTTTGCGGTTATAAAAGGACTCTTGCTATCTTTTTTCCCCCAAACTTATTTAGGTTGGCAGTTTTTTCTATCTAGAATATGTAACATGACGTTCAATGCAGGTTGTAGGGTTTTCAAACTTCGCTATATGCTGATGAGTTTATATAACTGTAATATTCTAAAAATTGTATATGTAGTAGACAGCCCAAATTGTCATAACAACGGTAAAACATTGTTTTAAAATTCTGTAAAAAAAACATTTATCATAATGTCGTAATATCAGTAAACTTCTAAAATGCAAATCAATTAAATAATCAACTATTTGTTACATGATTACTGAATATTTCGTCTAAAGTCGTGTTCTATTTTGTTAATTTTATTAGGGTCAGACGGGGGGTCGAACTTGCAGTCATTCAGGTGGGACTTTAAACCGAAGTCTCGTGTCACTGCTTTACACCGTGCACGTAAAAGAACTAGAGGAGATTCTGGAATGGGTCTCTGTCTGTATCATTGCACTGTCCTCTAAAAATCTAAAATGACTAATCTCTTCAGGAGACGTCGCTCATATGGGCAACCGGTAGCGACGATAAATAAACACACCCGAACCTGCGATCCCTGGATTACCAGTCCAACGTGGTAACCACTGGACTACAGATCCGTCTGTTACGAAGGTACCGTGTGTACGGTAAAATCACACGCATGTAACAGCAATCGCGCTTAGTAACTGATATTGAAAAGATGTTTGTATTCTGGATCGGAAGTTTTCATCTCTTCTCCTGCTATCTTACTTTCAAACCTAATTCCTTCTCTATATATATATAAAATAATAAATGCATATGTATATATACTATATTGGTATGTAGTATCTATAAATTATTGTAAAATAACTGTAATTTATATTATATGTTTACATATGTAATTGGTAATTATAACATGAAAAAATAAACGGGCTACTCCTGGTAGCTCTAAAATAGAATCAGCACTAATTCTGTAAATGGTGATTTAATAACACCAGGATACATTTGCATATACACAGACGGATCTGTAGCCCAGTGGTAAAACGCTGGAATGGTAATCCAGGGATCGCAGGTTCGATCCCCCGTCTGACCCTTTCAGATGGGACGTTAAACCGAGGTCTCGTGTCGGTGCTGTACATCGTGCACGTAAAAGAACCAGAGGAGACTCTGTAATGGGTCTCTGCCTGTATCATTGCACTATCCTCCAAAATCTAAAATTACTAATCTCTTCAGGAGGCGTCGCTCATATGGGCAACCGGTAGCGACGATAAATAAACGTAAAAAACACACACATTTGCATATGAACAATAGTTGTATCGCGTTCCCATTGAGAAAACCGCAAATACAGACTTAAATTACTACTCAATAGAAACAAAATTTAATTTATAAAATAAAGTGTCATAGTCTGAAACTGCAACTGACCTACATGTCAAATATTATATAATACAAATTTCAAAACTTTCAGGAAGAAAAATACACCTTGTGTACGTTTGTTTAAACTACAAATATACAAATATACAAATGAATATTATTAGAGACATAAATATTGATAGTTTGACAAATCTTGCCATCTGAACTGGAATTTCTAATGAATGGATATGTTTCTGAGACATAACTGTATCGGAGATAAAAATCAATTCATAACCTATGGCACAACCCATTTAGAAACAAGTTTATTTTTCTTCAAAACAACATTTTACAACATCTACGTTTGAATGTGACATATTTATGCTCGTTAGATATCTCACCGAATTCCATTCAAACGGCAGCAGTATAATAGCGAGCAAGGTTAAAAGGGGGAATTTCATACTTTGGGGAGGGGGCGCTTCTCCAGCTAATATCTGTGGAGGAAGACCCCATGTGCCCATCGGAGCAGTATTTTAGGCTTGGACCGACTTCCGGGTTGAACTACTAACCATACATCGCCTCCTCCCAAAGGCCACAAACAAATTGACTAGGCTGGGTTAAAAACATGAAATTTCCAATGTAATAGAAACTGTTATTGATCGACGCTGTTTTATATAATCCAAATAATTGTTTTAATGTGGGGAATTGTGATGTTTCTGCCAAAACAATGAAGTTGGTCACATATCTATGTTTGTTCTGATTTTGGGTAACTTGCCTGGGAAGTATGTATTTTTATTCTTAAGTACCTTGGTATTACGAGATATTGTATATTAACTTGGGCAGGGCCGTAATATCATGCCCAACCAATTTGCTTCAGCATATACAGGATTGTATCATTGTAATTTAAATGTCAAATGTACATTAAGAAGGGAACTAAATTGTTAGATTCCAAAAATGAGCATGCAATACCAATTCTTGACAAAGATTTGTACACTCCTTTTTCCGACCATTTCTCAACTCTCAATTGGATGACTTTCCCAGAAAGGGTTAGTCTTCAAAAAGCCGTCTTAATGTTTAAAACACTCAATGGCCTAGCACCTTTCTATCTGCAAGAGTCATTCAGATTTACTTCCGATGTTCGAACTCAAAACTTGCGATCATCCACCAATCTCCAACTTTACCCTCCTAAGCCAACTACTGAAGTTTTAAGAAAAGCATTCTTATATTCAAGGTCACACTTGTGGAATTCCCTCCCTTATCACATCAAAACAGCATATCCACACTTCAAAGCTTTATATACCAGGTGGTGCAAAGAACAGACCAATAACCTAATAAACTGATAATATACAATTATGCATGAATATAAATATTAGTTCTTGCAGCTTATATCTTATTTCCTATGAAAGTTTTACTGGTTACTGTTTACATGTTTCACTATGCTATTTCATGTTTTACTGGTTACTGTTTACATGTTTCATTATGCTATTTCATGTTTTACTGGTTACTGTTTACATGTTTCATTATGCTATTTCATGTTTTACTGGTTACTGTTTACATGTTTCATTATGCTATTTCATGTTTTACTGGTTACTGTTTACATGTTTCATTATGCTATTTCATGTTTTACTGGTTACTGTTTACATGTTTCATTATGCTATTTCATGTTTTACTGGTTACTGTTTACATGTTTCATTATGCTATTTCATGTTTTACTGGTTACTGTTTACATGTTTCATTATGCTATTTCATGTTTTGGTTACTGTTTACATGTTTCATTATGCTATTTCATGTTTTACTGGTTTATTGTTTACATGTTTCATTATGCTATTTCATGTTTTACTGGTTTACTGTTTACATGTTTCATTATGCTATTTCATGTTTTACTGGTTTACTGTTTACATGTTTCATTATGCTATTTCATGTTTTACTGGTTACTGTTTACATGTTTCATTATGCTATTTCATGTTTTACTGGTTACTGTTTACATGTTTCATTATGCTATTTCATGTTTTACTGGTTACTGTTTACATGTTTCATTATGCTATTTCATGTTTTACTGGTTACTGTTTACATGTTTCATTATGCTATTTCATGTTTTACTGGTTACTGTTTACATGTTTCATTATGCTATTTCATGTTTTACTGGTTACTGTTTACATGTTTCATTATGCTATTTCATGTTTTACTGGTTACTGTTTACATGTTTCATTATGCTATTTCATGTTTTACTGGTTTACTGTTTACATGTTTCATTATGCTATTTCATGTTTTACTGGTTACTGTTTACATGTTTCATTATGCTATTTCATGTTTTACTGTTTACTGTTTACATGTTTCATTATGCTATTTCATGTTTTACTGGTTACTGTTTACATGTTTCATTATGCTATTTCATGTTTTAGGTAGTTACATGTTTCATTTGCTATTTATTTTTACTGTTTACTGTTTACATGTTTCATTATGCTATTTCATGTTTTACTGGTTACTGTTTACATGTTTCATTATGCTATTTCATGTTTTACTGGGGTTACTGTTTACATGTTTCATTATGCTATTTCATGTTTTACTGGTTTACTGTTTACATGTTTCATTATGCTATTTCATGTTTTACTGGTTACGATTTAGAGGGCCCTAAGGAGGATTTAGAGGGCCCTAAGGAGGATTAGTTCAAAACTAATTAGGTCACCCTCTATAAATAAAGAAATCTATCTATCTGTTTACATGTTTCATTATGCTATTTCATGTTTTACTGGTTTACTGTTTACATGTTTCATTATGCTATTTCATGTTTTACTGGTTTACTGTTTACATTTTCATTATGCTATTTCATGTTTTACTGGTTTACTGTTTACATGTTTCACTATGCTATTTCATGTTTTACTGGTTACTGTTTACATGTTTCATTATGCTATTTCATGTTTTACTGGTTACTGTTTACATGTTTCATTGTGCTATTTCATGTTTTACTGGTTTACTGTTTACATGTTTCATTATGCTATTTCATGTTTTACTGGTTTATTGTTTACATGTTTCATTATGCTATTTCATGTTTTACTGGTTACTGTTTACATGTTTCATTATGCTATTTCATGTTTACTGGTTTATTGTTTACATGTTTCATTATGCTATTTCATGTTTTACTGGTTTACTGTTTACATGTTTCATTATGCTATTTCATGTTTTACTGGTTACTGTTTACATGTTTCATTATGCTATTTCATGTTTTACTGGTTTACTGTTTACATGTTTCATTATGCTATTTCATGTTTTACTGGTTTACTGTTTACATGTTTCATTATGCTATTTCATGTTTTACTGGTTACTGTTTACATGTTTCATTATGCTATTTCATGTTTTACTGGTTACTGTTTACATGTTTCATTATGCTATTTCATGTTTTACTGGTTACTGTTTACATGTTTCATTATGCTATTTCATGTTTTACTGGTTACTGTTTACATGTTTCATTATGCTATTTCATGTTTTACTGGTTACTGTTTACATGTTTCATTATGCTATTTCATGTTTTACTGGTTACTGTTTACATGTTTCATTATGCTATTTCATGTTTTACTGGTTTACTGTTTACATGTTTCATTATGCTATTTCATGTTTTACTGGTTTACTGTTTACATGTTTCATTATGCTATTTCATGTTTTACTGGTTACTGTTTACATGTTTCATTATGCTATTTCATGTTTTACTGGGTTACTGTTTACATGTTTCATTATGCTATTTCATGTTTTACTGGTTACTGTTTACATGTTTCATTATGCTATTTCATGTTTTACTGGTTACTGTTTACATGTTTCATTATGCTATTTCATGTTTTACGGTTACTGTTTACATGTTTCATTATGCTATTTCATGTTTTACTGGTTACTGTTTACATGTTTCATTATGCTATTTCATGTTTTACTGGTTACTGTTTACATGTTTCATTATGCTATTTCATGTTTTACTGGTTACTGTTTACATGTTTCATTATGCTGTTTCATGTTTTAATTTGTTGAGGGCCTCTTGGTAGATTGGTTTAATTGTTCAAATGAGTTCTCTCGTTAAATAACGTTTTAATTATTATTATTATTATTATTATTATTATTATTATTAATAATAATAATAATAATTATTATTATTATTATTATTATTATTATTATTATTATTATTATTATTATTATAACCCGATTTAGGCTCTGCACATCATCTGGAACTAGAAACTGGCCGATACATAGGTATCGAGAGAAACCAACGCATTTGTAAACTTTGTAGTATGAACTCAATTGAGGATGAATACCTTTTACTATACTATTTCTTATTGTGTTATATATATATATATTCATTTGAGAAGAAAATAATCATTGGATAAAAATGTGTATATATATTGTATTGTCAACAACCAATCAAAATATATTACAGAATATTGCCAAATATATTAAAGAAGCAAATGCAATACGCGAACCTGTGTTAGTTGTCACCTCCATTAAGCTGATAACCTGTATTAAGCAGCCAATTTCCAGATTCACAATTTTCAGTTTTATTATACACTGAACTATGCTAAATAGCCACTTTCTGCGATTCCCTTGACTGGCTGCATAAGACAGGCTTGACTATATATATGGTAAATCAACGGTTTGCCAACATAATCCGAAAACATGTATTTAATTATCGCTCATCGAAGATATCCATACTAAATTGATGACAATCATTCATTCATATAAGCAAACACCATTTCATATCTAAATCCACCCCCACCCACATCTAATCATAATATTTGATTTCATATTTACTTTATATATCTATATACTATTTGGACTTCAGGTGATTGTTAATAATTTAGTTGTGCATAATTATGTTAAAGACCAAAAACTCTAATAGTGTGTGTCTAATACAATTGTTTCTTCTTCTTCTTCTACTTCTTCCTCTTCTTCGTGACCATACTCTTACCATGCTAACTGTTCCGTAAATTATATTGTTTTGTGTAATTGTTCTGTCTGTATAAATTACAAGTTAAGTGCATGTTTATATGCGTATATTCATGTCTTTGCCATATTAAAACTAGTGTTTGTTAATGGCCAAAAACAACATTGCCAATACTCGTATATCATACATAATTATTCAAATTTAATAATTTGGATTATATTATATTTTGAAAACTTAGTATGCATTAAAATATGATTAAACTAAACCCATTGTGTGACGTCATTGCTTTTGCGAGACGTTTAGTATTCTTAGGGAAACTGCTACCAAGTTGCCACCCCTTTATACAATGTTGATCATTTATGCCAGAAAGAAGCACTTTATGATAGTTCCACATAACCGTCTGTCGTGCCATCACTTTATAGTAAACATGCAAAAGCCAGTGTCTCGTGCATCGTGTCTCTGGCAACCCTACTGGTCCCAGGAAGTTGACCGCTGAGTGATGGTATCAGACCTGTCATTAGCGAACGTGCTGATGATGCATTTATTTATTAACGCATAAACAATTCTAATGACAGATGGTCATGCTAGTAAGCATGGAGCAGGTTCTCATATTTGACCTTTTATTCATAATTGAACTTCACAATTGAATTTGAATTGTTTTAATAACGTTTTAATTTGACAATTAGCTACTACTCTTCATATTAACTTTGTATATATTTCGGTTTGTTTTTTTACTTTTCCCTCTTTCTCTGTTCTTATTCAATTTGTAATAATATCACTGTTTGTATGACTATGTGATATTCTGCTGCGAGTCGTTGTCTAATGTTGTTAAAACTTGTGGCCCAAACTAGTTGTATTTGCATGCTCTGTATTATATCTTTATGTGTATGACATATGTCTACATGAGCCTGCCAAGGAAAGGTGTTGTTAGGTAATCTTCCCGTCGCTCAAATGGGCAACCGGTAGCGACGTTAAATAAACTTAAATTTTAAAAAATGCAATGAATGTCCAAGCTTTCTTTAACCACCCGACTGTTAAACATTAGTATAGGCAGTACAGTAACCAGAGGCAAATTTCAACCGAGGCAATCTATGGGGCTCGACTACGCTACACTATTGATTCGCTTCAGGTGCGAACGGTCCGGAGTTTGAGCCCCGCTGGAGCCGTTACGATTGTGTCCTTAGGCAAGGCATTTAAATTCCACGTTGCCTCTTCTCTCTCCTTCATGGCGATGGATTCCATCAGGAATGAGGTCTCGAGAGTGATTAATATAAGTTGAAATAACTTGTTTCGCAATCGAGCTAAAATAAATTTGTATAAACTATTGATTTGCAATAAATTATGATTAAATTAATGAAATTAATGTGATATTCTAAATTCATGTAATTCAATGTTAAATAATGGCTATGTATTGTTGTATATTGTTCATGTTATGTGTATGTACATAGACGAGACAATAATAAAGTTAATTAAATTAAAACTATTTATATGTCCACCTCCGTGGTCGAGTGATTACTGTCGCTGACTTGCATACCACTGTAACCAATCATCACATATGGTCACTGGTTCGAGCCCCGCTCAGACCGTGTCTCTTTCTATGAAAAAGTTGGCAACTTCTTGCGGAGGTTGGTGCAAAATGTACTAGTTATCCGCTGAAGCCTGTCCAGGAATGGTGTCCGTCGCTCATATGTGCAACCGGTAGCACGTTTAATAAACCAATAAACTAAATATTCATATGGACTTACCAAACGTCCAGTGTAGCATGGGTCGGACTTTCGATCTCTCGTCTGTCTCAAACAATATTAACAGTCACAAACGTGGGACTATACACCTCGTCAGTGATTGGATACTAATTGTCTCTTGTGTGTTTTACGTTTATTTATCGTCGCTACCGGTTACCCATATGAGCGACGCCTTCTGAAGAGATTAGTCATTTTAGATTTTTGGAGGATATTGCAATGATACAGACAGAGACCCATTCCAGAGCCTCCTCTGGTTCTTTTACGTGCACGGTGTTTAGCACCGACACGAGACCTCGGTTTAACGTCCCATCTGAAAGACTGTTAATTTTATTAGGTCACACGGGGGATCGAACCTGCGATCCATGGATTACCAGTCCAGCGTGTTACCACTGGACTACAGATCTGTCTGTGCTTTCATCCGTGCCAATGAGAGTGATTAATATAAGTTGTTAAAACTTGCTTCGCAATCGTTGTAAAATAAATAACGTTTTAAACGTAATATAGAATTACAAGAGACATAGTTCAAAATATAGCAGTAGTTCAATACAAACATGATATTATCCCCCCTCCCCCCTACCCCTCCCCCCCCTCCCCCCCCCCCTCCCCCTCCCCTCCCCCAAACCCTTAAAGTTATACTCCTGATAAAAACAACGTTTTACTAAAACATGCTATGAAATGATATGCGCAAATTACTACTAATAATAATATACTAGAGGACATAGAAAACGCACACCTACATTATATACTAGAGGACATAGAAAACACACACCTACATTAATACTAGAGGACATAGAAAACGCACACCTACATTATATACTAGAGGACATAGAAAACGCACACCTACATTATATACTAGAGGACATAGAAAACGCACACCTACATTATATACTAGAGGACATAGAAAACGCACACCTACATTATATACTAGAGGACATAGAAAACGCACACCTACATTATATACTAGAGGACATAGAAAACGCACACCTACATTATATACTAGAGGACATAGAAAACGCACACCTACATTATATACTAGAGGACATAGAAAACGCACACCTACATTATATACTAGAGGACATAGAAAACGCACACCTACATTATATACTAGAGGACATAGAAAACGCACACCTACATTATATACTAGATGACATAGAAAACGCACACCTACATTATATACTAGAGGACATAGAAAACGCACACCTACATTATATACTAGAGGACATCGAAAACGCACACATACATTATATACTAGATGACATAAAAAACGCACACCTACATTATATACTAAAGGACATAGAAAACACACACCTACAGTATATGATTATTATTACATGAACACGAAATACGAAGGATTCCATCAAAGATATATCATATCTCTATTACAAAGCATAAACTGAATGACTAAAAATATTCCAAAATGTTTAAAACTATGTATTTATATAGTTATTGTTTTTCATTTAAAATCACACTGATCCGAAGTGTGCTTTTTCTATGTCCTCTAGAATAATAAAGACTTTATTTACGAGAGAACCCATTTAACAAAAGTCAATCTACCATTAGGCCCTCAACATATATACAAACCAAATGCAATCAAAAGATAGAACTATACGTGAAAACTGCACATTGGAGATATATAGTAATGTTAACGCTGAAAACGCGAATGTATCTACGGCAACTTTAAACACACCCAATGCGACGATAAATACACTTAAAGCAGTCCTATATCTTATGGAATAAAAGATATTTGAAAAATTCAAATTTTACGTATGGGTAGCAATGCTGCTACACATTCTTAAATTATAATTTGTATTATTAAGTTTAATTAGTAACCTTTTTCTTTTGCTATAAAACAAACTCGAAACCGAAAGTTGGACTTTCCGAGTCGGTCGGTCACTCGCACTTTACAATCGGAACCTGATTTACATTCGGCAATGATGAAAACAAACATGGCATATCCGCTATTGTATCACGCATGCGCGCTGTGAATGTTTATATTTCGATTGTTCATAAACAAATTCGCGTATACGACGGTTTATATTTATTTGAATTTTATCGTTTCTGAGCGACTATTTCGATTTTTATTACACACACACAAAAGTATTTATATTTTACCAAAAACATCTTTTATTACGATATAAAGCTGTTTTAATAATATAAAAAAACATTTCCAAAATTTCCAAAAACATAACTTTTGTTATAAAACTAACATATTTCAATAATATCAAAATGGCGTTTGAATTTACAAATATCTCAAACGTAATTTGGTATAAATGTACTATGCTATTTATAAACTAATCGTTGTTGAAATTTTGCTACGAAAATACTAAAACTAGATACTCAACATTATTCTTAAACTGAATAATACTCACTTCTTGATTTACCACTTAGTTAAGCACTAAACAAGGGACAATTACAATGCAGTTTCGGTGTGTTTTATTCTCTTTTTTGCGTCTGTCGATGTTAAATGGCAATTAACGGCACATAATAAAGTCGTTTATGAGCTCAATCTATGATTTAAGTCGTACAAGGACCCCGGCAGACGTTTATTGCAGTCACCTACAGATAAGTGATAAGAAAATGTGTAGAAATTAGCGTAAAACTGATAACAATTCTTGGTTAATTATTACAAATGGGGACACAAAGATGGAATGAACACTGATCATATTGCCAGGACATGTTTAGGGGTTTATAATGAATGCATACGATACTGGTGATAGTGGTGTTTGGGTTTCACAGTACGCAGCTACATCCATTGGCGATTCTCTACGTCTCTTAAAGCTGGCGTCACACTATGAACGTGCGTGCCAGCGTTGGCCAGCGTTTGAAAAGTCTAAGAAATGAGCCCAAACGTCGGCGACATTACGTTCGCCAGAAAGATTGTGGGTGAGGGGCCTTTCTTAAGTAGTGGTTATTATGGGTAGATTTTCCTCCAAATTAGTCCAATTCAGGTGTTTTTTTATAAATTCATTCTAAAATAGGGTAGATATTTGGGAAATTATTCTAGCATAGAGTGAATGTTTTTAGTTTAAACATATTTTATTTTATCAATATTTACATCATGTTGTAGGTACATTAATATACAAGGACAGATGGATTCAATCGGAAGCTAATATCTTATTTTGATGTTCTCCATGACAAACATAATTTTCATAAACTATGGCAGAGTGTATATACATTTATGAACGTGACAAGTTTTATTCAACTGTAATAATATAAATGTAATGAAATGAATGTTTTTACAACTGACATCAGGACCGAGGTCCACAGTTATTGTTGTATGCTATGTAAAACCAATGACGCGGAAGTCGTGATATCGCAGTGTTAGTGCGTTCACTTCAGATGCGAAATACCTCAGAGTAAGTTCGTTCCCAGCTGGAGCCGTTACGATTGTGCCCTTAGGCAATGCATTTAAATCCCACATTGCCTCTTCTCTCTCCCTCGTGGCGATGGATTTTCCATCAGGAATGAGGTCTCAAGAGTGATTAATATAAGTTGTAAGAACTTGTTTTCGCAATCGAGCTAAAATAAATGTGCATAAACTGAGCTAATACCAATGCATTAAACACCAGGATAAGTAATCACAACATAGCATAAGAGACCGATGACAATTTAAACCTTAAAAACAAAACGAGCATATTAAAATATGTTAAAACGAATTAAACTTTTTTCATTAACTCTGAAATCGCTGGTTTCAAATCAATAGGATAACACAGTGCACATGCTTGGAACATGTTTGGCTGGGGGGGGGGGGGGGCGAACACGCAAATAAATATAATGAATACATAAAAACAAAGCAACACGTTTATACCAGATGTATTCTTTATTTTAGTCTCATCGTTGTACAATACATAAAATATACACAACAAATTATCGTGGCAAAGTACAACACCATTCATTATAAAAGAATTATAATCTAATCTAATCACAGATAATCAAACTATCACAGTCTACTGACATATAATTATATTTACATATTAAAACCGAGGAACAGTCGCTAATTGAAAATTAAATACTTATTAAAACCAGAAATTTTGAAATACTGAAATGGAAAAAAAAGCACCCAATGCGCAATTAAGAAATGTTTTTAAAAAACAGTTATCAACCTCGATTGAACTAATTAGCAGCTGTTTCTCGGAATGGATAAGAGACACACAATCTATAAATCAAATGGATACATTATTTACATAAATAAAAGTAGCGTCTTTGAAGAATATAAAAACAGGTTTTGGCAACAATTCTAATCATTACTAATAATTACCATGTTAAAACCCTTTCTGGTGATCTGTATCCTGACAAACCAATCCCCTAAATTATGTCCCCTTAAAACACTGTTGTGACGTCACACCTTTGTACTTGCAGTCCATTATTATTAAAAAGGCCAATATATTACATCGAGTCCTATGAGTAAATGTAGAAATTAACAATTGTAATTAGCAAGATCGTGTTAAATACATGCGTGTGTATGCGCGCGTGCGCGCGTGCGCGCGTGCGCGCGTGCGCACGTGCGCGCGTGCGTGCGTGTTTTAGGAACCCATGCTACATGTTGGATCGTTTTCGGCTTATATCCTATATTTAATGTTTAACATACAGTAAGCAGATTTAACACCAAACTCAAAATCAGCAGTACTATTTTAGTTTAAACATATTCATATAATCAAATACATATATACATAATAACACAATTGTTTTTTTTTGTTTTTTGTTGTTTTTTTTCAATATTTATTTCCTGATCAATATACATACTAGTTACACATACTCAAAACATGTACATATATTGGGGGAAAAGCCATATCCATTTGAAATGGCAAGTACTAACAACCAACAGTATCAATACAAGCCATACTTGATATTTTCATGTTATACACAATCATAATATATTATGTAAAGTATTTAAGTAATAACCTTATGTATACTAAAAGGAAAGTTTCAGGAATTTTGAATAAAAGAGAAAAAGAAATAAGGTTAGCAAAAGAAAGTAGGAAGTATCAGTGAAAGATAAGTGTGGATGGTTGTCTATATATATTATACATTTAAACACAATTGTTATACATTGGAACAGACGAGCAGACGGATATGTAGTCCAGTGGTAGTCCAGTGGTAACACGCTGGACTGGTAATCCAGGGATCGCAGGTTCGATCCCCCGTCTGACCCTAATACAATTAACAGTCTTTCAGATGGGACGTTAAACCGAGGTCTCGTGTCGGTGCTTTACACCGTGCATGTAAAAGAACCAGAGGAGACTCTGGAATGGGTCTCTGTCTGTATCATTGCACTATCCTCCAACAATCTAAAATAACTAATCTCTTCAGGAGGCGTCGCTCATATGGCAAACACACACATTGGATCCGATATGGGTCGAGAAACAAGCTTAAAGCTTATATGAATCCCTTCCCACGTTGAAGTATATTTAAATGGTACAAATTGCTAGGCGAATAGTAATGGCGAGTTTATGTGTTCAGTAAATATAAATTGTAGAGAAACTATTGAATACTTAAACAGCAGTGGCAAATGTTTGGACTTGATTTTGCTAAACGTCCGCATATATTTACAGCATCCCGTTATTGTAATTTTAGTGTAGCAATAAGGAAACGTTAGATCCAAATATGTAAACTATCAAAAAGAATCTGGTATTGTCACACGGCCGGGACCACAACGGAGAGAACCCCCACTATTATTTTAAACTAATTTCTACTGTTTATTGTCTGGCAGTCGATATATCAATATATCATCGATATATGTACATGTACTCTTTTTTTTCACCAATGACGCCTGTAATTTTCTATAAACATGACGCTATATCGGTTACTAGGTATACCACCAGTGTGTACGTTTAACATAAGTCGGGTTCTGCTAAACTCGTGTGTGGTGGGTTAATTAATACATTAAGAATTAATTACACAAATTGCGTATAATTAGACAGGCGGAATAAGATAATTTATTACCATGAGCACAGACTTTGAATAATATAACCCACACCAATGTCATTTACACGTTTAGCTGGTCAAATTAGGTCTAGATTATGTATTGCTTACATGTTAGTAAAATGAATATATAACAAACGCCAGTCAGGGTTCAATGTAAGTATATGCATGGGTTCAATGTAAGTATATGTCTGGGTTCAATGTAAGTATATGTCTGGGTTCAATGTAAGTATATGTCTGGGTTCAATGTAAGTATATGCATGGGTTTAATGCAAGTATATGCATGGGTTCAATGTAAGTATATGTCTGGGTTCAATGTAAGTATATGTCTGGGTTCAATGTAAGTATATGCATGGGTTCAATGTAAGTATATGTCTGGGTTCAATGTAAGTATATGTCTGGGTTCAATGTAAGTATATGTCTGGGTTCAATGTAAGTATATGTCTGGGTTCAATGTAAGTATATACCTGGGTTCAATGTAAGTATATGTCTGGGTTCAATGTAAGTCTATGTCTGGGTTCAATGTAAGTATATGTCTGGGTTCAATGTAAGTATATACCTGGGTTCAATATAAGTATATGTCTGGGTTCAATGTAAGTCTATGCCTGGGTTCAATGTAAGTATATGTCTGGGTTCAATGTAAGTCTATGCATAGGTTCAATGTAAGTATATGTCTGGGTTCAATGTAAGTATATGTCTGGGTTCAATGTAAGTATATACCTGGGTTCAATGTAAGTATATACCTGGGTTCAATGTAAGTATATGTCTGGGTTCAATGTAAGTATATACCTGGGTTCAATGTAAGTATATGTCTGGGTTCAATGTAAGTATATACCTGGGTTCAATGTAAGTATATGCCTGGGTTCAATGTAAGTCTATGTCTGGGTTCAATGTAAGTATATACCTGGGTTCAATGTAAGTCTATGTCTGGGTTCAATGTAAGTCTATTTCTGGGTTCAATGTAAGTCTATGTCTGGGTTCAATGTAAGTCTATTCTGGGTTCAATGTAAGTCTATGTCTGGGTTCAATGTAAGTCTATGTCTGGGTTCAATGTAAGTCTATTCTGGGTTCAATTAAGTTATTCTGGGTTCAATGTAAGTCTATGTCTGGGTTCAATGTAAGTCTATGTCTGGGTTCAATGTAAGTATATGTCTGGGTTCAATGTAAGTCTATGTCTGGGTTCAATGTAAGTCTATGCCTGGGTTCAATGTAAGTCTTGTCTGGGTTCAATGTAAGTCTATGCCTGGGTTCAATGTAAGTCTATGCCTGGGTTCAATGTAAGTCTATGTCTGGGTTCAATGTAAGTCTATGTCTGGGTTCAATGTAAGTCTATGTCTGGGTTCAATGTAAGTATATGTCTGGTTCATGTAAGTATATGTCTGGGTTCAATGTAAGTCTATGTTTGGGTTCAATGTAAGTATATGTCTGGGTTCAATATAAGTCTATGTCTGGGTTCAATATAAGTCTATGTCTGGGTTCAATGTAAGTCTATTTCTGGGTTCAATGTAAGTCTATTTCTGGGTTCAATATAAGTCTATTTCTGGGTTCAATATAAGTCTATTTCTGGGTTCAATATAAGTCTATTTCTGGGTTCAATGTAAGTATATGTATGGGTTCAATGTAAGTATATGTCTGGGTTCAATGTAAGTATATGTCTGGGTTCAATGTAAGTATATGTCTGGGTTCAATGTAAGTCTATGTTTGGGTTCAATGTAAGTATATGTCTGGGTTCAATGTAAGTCTATGTCTGGGTTCAATGTAAGTCTATGTCTGGGTTCAATGTAAGTCTATGTCTGGGTTCAATGTAAGTCTATATCTGGGTTCAATGTAAGTATATGTCTGGGTTCAATGTAAGTCTATGTCTGGGTTCAATGTAAGTATATGTCTGGGTTCAATGTAAGTATATATCTGGGTTCAATATAAGTCTATGTCTGGGTTCAATGTAAGTCTATGTCTGGGTTCAATATAAGTCTATGTCTGGGTTCAATGTAAGTCTATATCTGGGTTCAATGTAAGTATATGTCTGGGTTCAATGTAAGTATATGTCTGGGTTCAATGTAAGTCTATGTCTGGGTTCAATGTAAGTCTATGTCTGGGTTCAATGTAAGTATATGTATGGGTTCAATGTAAGTCTATATCTGGGTTCAATGTAAGTATATGCCTGGGTTCAATGTAAGTCTATGCCTGGGTTCAATGTAAGTCTATTCCTGGGTTCAATGTAAGTCTATGTCTGGGTTCAATGTAAGTCTATGTCTGGGTTAAATGTAAGTATATGTCTGGGTTCAATATAAGTATATGTCTGGGTTCAATGTAAGTATATGTTTGGGTTCAATGTAAGTCTATGTCTGGGTTCAATGTAAGTCTATGTCTGGGTTCAATGTAAGTCTATGTATGGGTTCAATGTAAGTCTATTTCTGGGTTCAATGTAAGTCTATAACTGGGTTCAATTAAATATATGCCTGGGTTCAATGTAAGTATATTCATGGGTTCAATGTAAGTATATACCTGGGTTCAATGTAAGTATATACCTGGGTTCAATGTAAGTCTATGCTGGGTTCAATGTAAGTCTATGCTAGGTTCAATCTAAGTTATGCATGGGTTCAATGTAAGTATATGCCTGGGTTCAATATAAGTATATGTCTGGGTTCAATGTAAGTATATGTCTGGGTTCAATGTAAGTCTATAACTGGGTTCAATGTAAGCATATGCCTGGGTTCAATGTAAGTCTATAACTGGGTTCAATGTAAGTATATGCCTGGGTTCAATGTAAGTATATGTCTGGGTTCAATGTAAGTATATTTCTGGGTTCAATGTAAGTATATGCCTGGGTTCAATGTAAGTATATGCCTGGGTTCAATGTAAGTCTATGTCTGGGTTCAATGTAAGTCTATGTCTGTGTTCAATGTAAGTCTATAACTGGGTTCAATGTAAGTATATGCCTGGGTTCAATGTAAGTCTATGTCTGGGTTCAATGTAAGTATATGCCTGGGTTCAATGTAAGTATATGTCTGGGTTCAATGTAAGTCTATTTCTGGGTTCAATGTAAGTATATGTCTGGGTTCAATGTAAGTATATTCCTGGGTTCAATGTAAGTATATGTCTGGGTTCAATGTAAGTATATGTCTGGGTTCAATGTAAGTATATGTATGGGTTCAATGTAAGTATATGTCTGGGTTCAATGTAAGTATATGTCTGGGTTCAATGTAAGTCTATGTCTGGGTTCAATGTAAGTATATGTCTGGGTTCAATGTAAGTATATATCTGGGTTCAATGTAAGTCTATGTCTGGGTTCAATGTAAGTATATGTCTGGGTTCAATGTAAGTATATGTCTGGGTTCAATGTAAGTCTATGTCTGGGTTCAATGTAAGTATATGTCTGGGTTCAATGTAAGTCTATGTCTGGGTTCAATGTAAGTATATGTCTGGGTTCAATGTAAGTATATGTCTGGGTTCAATGTAAGTATATGTCTGGGTTCAATGTAAGTATATGTCTGGGTTCAATGTAAGTCTATGTCTGGGTTCAATGTAAGTATATGTCTGGGTTCAATGTAAGTATATGTCTGGGTTCAATGTAAGTATATGTCTGGGTTCAATGTAAGTATATGTCTGGGTTCAATGTAAGTCTATGTCTGGGTTCAATGTAAGTATATGTCTGGGTTCAATGTAAGTATATGTCTGGGTTCAATGTAAGTCTATGTCTGGGTTCAATGTAAGTATATGTCTGGGTTCAATGTAAGTCTATGTCTGGGTTCAATGTAAGTATATGTCTGGGTTCAATGTAAGTATATGTCTGGGTTCAATGTAAGTATATGTCTGGGTTCAATGTAAGTATATGTCTGGGTTCAATGTAAGTCTATGTCTGGGTTCAATGTAAGTCTATGTTGGTTCATGTAAGTTATGTCGGTTCATGTAAGTATATCCTGGGTTCAATGTAAGTCTATGTTTGGGTTCAATGTAAGTCTATGTTGGGTTCAATGTAAGTCTATCCCTGGGTTCAATGTAAGTATATGTCTGGGTTCAATGTAAGTATACCTTGGTTCAATGTAAGTCTATGTCTGGGTTCAATGTAAGTATATACCTGGGTTCAATGTAAGTATATACCTGGGTTCAATGTAAGTCTATGTTTGGGTTCAATGTAAGTCTATACCTGGGTTCAATGTAAGTATATATCTGGGTTCAATGTAAGTATATGTCTGGGTTCAATGTAAGTATATGTCTGGGTTCAATGTAAGTATATGCCTGGGTTCAATGTAAGTATATGTCTGGGTTCAATGTAAGTATATGTCTGGGTTCAATGTAAGTATATGTCTGGGTTCAATGTAAGTCTATGTCTGGGTTCAATGTAAGTCTATGTCTGGGTTCAATGTAAGTCTATGCTGGGTTCAATGTAAGTCTATGCATGGGTTCAATGTAAGTATATGTCTGGGTTCAATGTAAGTATATGGTATACATTGATTAATTAGAAAACAATGAATATATATCAAACGCTAGCCTGTGTTCAATGTGTACGTATTGATACAGTTAGTAAAATACACACAATGTATATAGCATTGGTGTATAATAATAATAATAATAATAATAATAATAATAATAATAAAAATAATAATAATAATAATAATAATAATAATAATAAAAATAATAATAATAATAATAATAATAATAATAATAATAATAATAATAATAATAATAATAATAATAAAAATAATAATAATAATAATAATAATAATAATAATAATAATAATAATAATAAGGACTTTTGACGAGAGAACACATTTGAACAATTAAGTCAATCTACCATCAGGCCCTCAACAAATTAAAACATGAAATAGCATAATGAAACATGTAAACAGTAACCAGTAAAACTTCCATAGGAAATAAGATATAAGCTGCAATTGTATAGTATCAGTTTATTAGGTTATTGGTCCGTTCTTTGCACCACCTGATGTATAAAGCTTTGAAGTGTGGAACAGAATGTGCTGTTTTGATGTGATAAGGGAGGGAATTCCACAAGTGTGACACTGAATATAAGAAAGATTTTAAAAACTTCAGTAGTTGGCTTAGGAGGCTAACGGTGTGGGTCGGGTGTGGCCTGTCATCCATCATAGGCGGGTTTATGAGGAGGGCGGACCAAGACCCTATTACAAAAGTATGAGGGGAATCTATATATCGGTCAGATATAAACATATCACAGCTTCTGAACAGAACAGAACATAAGTGTATTCATAACGTATACATACGTACATAGTCATAATATATACATACACGTAGGACATAGAAAACGCACACTTCGGATAAGTGTGGTTTTACATGAAAAACAATAACTATATAAATACATAGTTTTAATCATTTTGGAATATTTTTAGTTGTTCAGTTTGTGTTTTGTAATAAAGATGTGATAATTATATCTTTGATGGAATCCTTCGTATTTCGTTTTCATGTAATAATAATCATATAATGTAGGTGTGTGTTTTTTATGTCCTCGAGTATACAAATAAACAAAGGCTATCGTCTTGCTACTGTATTCTAATTAACTATATTGAGGATGAACATTCTATATGGTGTGTTTGTGTAATTCAGAAGATAAAGCATTCAGTATGGGGTTCCTATGGTTTAAAGCATTCTTACGAAAACGAGCCACGTTTAATAACACCTTTCTAGTATCACTGTTCATTACAATAGAATGGTCTCCTGAAGTAGTACATATTAATGAGTTATTTCCTGAAATTTGAGTAACACAGACACATTAAAACAAAATGATACTCATCTTCAATCTCTCTAACATTGCAGCATTGACAATAACGCTCATTTCTCTGTACTCTATTATTAGCGAATCTACCTGTATGGGCAGACGTCCAGTATTTTGGTTTATAGTCAATATTGATTTGATCGCATATAGCCTTATTTTATCAGACACAATCATATATAGACCATAAAGTTATGTACAACAACTCAGCCTATATGTGGTCCAAGACGGGAATAAGATTTTATATTAATTATTCATGAAATGTTATTGTTAATTAGGACAGGTGACACTTTTATGTCCATCTGTCAGATTTCGCGTTCGTCGTACCTACAGTCTACATATTAATGTCCAGTAGGTCAAAATGTCCTTGATGTTCAACACTTTATATACACACACGAAATTACATCGTATTCAATTATATATATGGCCGGTATTATTTTATCTGCATTATAACATTGGTTGATAATTTAGACTTATACATCTATACAAGTATTAGTTATTATTTTTCGCGCGCACGAATATTAGGAGTATTCTTCATATGCAATGGTGTGGGACAAGGATATTCCAGACAGATCTGTAGTCCAGTGGTAACACGGTGATTTCATACAATATGTTATGAAATTCGTTTTGGAATTGTGCTATTAAACTCGTCAAAACTGCTCACTTAATAGCAATATTCCAAATCTCGTTTCCTAAAATATGGTATGAAATAACCACTAATGTACGATCCTATATATAGTGTTGTATCATATATTCATTATATGATACAACAAAATATATAACTGACTAAACTTGATATGTTGTGTTCGAACATCTAAAGCATTATTATTCAGCCTTACAGATTATATACCAAATGCAGAAATCTGTCTATGCATATGTTTCTTCTAATACCCTTTTCATGAGTTTGTATGTCATTTCATATGTTAATTCTGTCCTTATAATTTACTGAAATGTGTCGTGATAGCGCATTATATGCGCGTTCGCTTCAGGTGCGAAAGGTCCGGAGATCGAGCCCCGCTGAAGCCGTTATGATTGTGCCCTTAGGCAGGGCATTTAAATTCCACGTTGCCTCTTCTCTCTCCCTCGTGGTGATGGATTCCATCAGGAATGAGGTCTCGATAGTGATTAATATAAGTTGTAAGAACTTGTTTCGCAATCGAGCTAAAATAAATTTGAAATGTGTTTGTAATTAATAGTTACATGCTTAAATAATATGTAAATCTCCTTCACTTTCTGTGTTTCCCTTGGCTGGCTTCTTAAGACAGGTTTGACTGTATAGCATAATTAAGCGTATTTATGGATTATACTATTAGCAATAATCAGCTACGGCTGTCCGATTAGCGCAGTGGTTAGCATGCTCGCTTCTCACCAATGCAACCCGGGTTCGATCATCGGACCGGGAAGTATGTGAGATGGTACGGTGGTCGGACAGGTGGGTTTTCTCTGGGTACTCCGGTTTCCTCCTACATGAATGATCATATAAGTATACGCTTTCATCCACGCCAACGAGAGTGATTAATATAAGTTGTTAAAACTTGCTTCGCAATCGTTGTAAAATTAATAACGTTTAAACTAAATTCAGCTACCATGCAGTGGATAAGTAGTGGCCATATCTATCCCACCTCCATAGATATTACTGGGACTACATGATATTCTGGCCTTTATTATGAACATTGGTTTGGCTACTACATTGTCAATGTATGTCGTGTTGGTAATGGAGTCAAGTGGCGCTTCTTAGCCTGGGAACAGGCGTCGATATATTTTGCCTGGTCAGTCAAATAAATATATTTAACACCGAGAATATTATTGAGTTTCTGATCGTCTGATCGTGTCATTTTTCCAGAAGTTAAAACGTGAAAACTCGACAGACTGGCACCCAGACTATGTGTTTCTATGAGGGAAAGGGTTAATAAACCATTCTTCTTCTTGTTCATAAAAATATGTCGGTATGGGTGATATATGTATACATAGAGCTCGGTTTTATTTCAAACATGACTTCAACGATTATATTGTTGTTTCAGACTTGGCCATTCAGTTTTCAAGGCAAGGTGGAACACAATGCATTCAATCATATGGAAAATGGAAAAAGTGATAAAGACTCAAGTAGCAGCAGCATTTCTGATGACCAAAACTTAGACGACCTCGTCAGTGGATCACCTTAGCTCCTAGGAGAGTGCGTGCGCAGGTGATTCGTGTGATAGTGCACATCGTGTATAGAAGAAAGGTGTCTATAGATAGAAATGGTGTATGATATGCCAAATGCAAAACAGTGTCTTTTTTATTTCAAATGGTTTTGAACAAAGCACTTCGTTGCACCTGCTGTAAAGCCAATCAGATAGGTTTCGAACACATCGATTTAAGGTTTCGGCTGCAAGTTTAGAAGGGTCTCAAACATGCCACTTGTCTGCCGATCGTATTCACCATGAATGAGGGAAAACGTTGTCCTAAAAATGAAATAGTGTGTATCTGACGTGCACCTGACGTATACAAACAGGTCCTATCAACTCTTATTTACATAATACGTATAATAACATATATATGTAGTGTAAATTAGTGAATATGATCTCTAAACTCGAGTAGTCTGATTGTATAGAAAATATGTACTAAGTTATTTGGGAGAAATATTAAAGCAGTATCGTAACGGTCCGGAAACGTCGATTTACACATTCTGGTTTTATAATTTTGGGTCATAGTCATTTCATTATGTTTAGAAAACATGTTCAGAGATAGAAGGCTATTCAATTATCAGAACAGTTGTAATCCAATAGCCCAGGGTTTACCTTTTTTGCTAGATCGGCAGTCGGCTATACTCCGATCAAGACTAAATCGCAGAAATATTTATCAGAGAGCCTGGACGTCTTCGGAAACATAACCGGATAATGCCGAAGACGTTTACGGTATTTGTCGGAACTCGCGTTCATCGACGATCTGTAAACAGCCATGCGTTCTGTTCATGGACACATAGTTATAAATATGTTAATTATGTTAAATGTTAATTAAATATGTTCACTATGTCATTTTCGGGGGGGGGGGTATATTTGGGTGTAAAATTACATTTTCGGACCTTTATTGAACTATTAATGTTGTATTTCAGTACAGCCTTGGTAGTCCTTAATATTTTCGCACAGACGTTTAAATAACACGCCCTTCATTCCAACGGTGTTTTATGTATATGATATAAGCCGAAAACGATCCAATATGTAAAATATTGGACTGCGTGAGGGGCGGAGGATCCGTTTGAGGCTTATATCTTACTTAAGACACACACTTATATAACAAGAATATTACTAATTAAAATTGTTAATTTCGTACATTTACGCGTAGGATTTGATCAAATACACAGACATTTTGAGAGCAGTCCAATATTAATAATAATGGACTGCAAGTACAAAGGTATGACGTCACAACAGTGTTTAAGGGGATATAATGTAGGGGATTGGTCAGGATAGAGATCACTAAAAATTACACTTATTTTTGTATGAAATTATTAATACAGTCTGTAAGCATTTTCCCTGCGAAGACGCTTACAGTTGGTAATGAGAGACATTTCTAATTTTCTATTACCTCCCTTGGCAGATAAAGTCTTATTTATTCCAAAATGTGAATAGATCCTTTTAGTTAGGAATCCTTTGATTTTACTGTTGTTCCCTAACCAGTGGTTGCGGTATGATAAATGTAATTGTATGAAAATCGTGTTAATTAACTGATAACATTATTTTACAAATAAGTACCCATTGCATATACTGTATGAGATATGTCAAGATATAAAAGTGTTAGTATGTTGTGCAAAGGAAAGAACGATATAACCGGAGGAAAACGATGTGGGAGATCTGTTGAGATATAGTAATTTAATAATCATAAGAAGCAATAGTGTAATAAAATTGCTAGCATGATGTGCAAAGGAAAGAACGATAACAACAGAGGAAAACACTTAATAGGACATTTCTACTTTTAGAGAGTATTCAAGGGCAGTAACTGACCGATGTCTCTCATTGTATGGCAAAAACAACAGGAGAAAAATAGGAGATATCAGGAGATACACAATGTCACACTCTGACCTCTGGAGAGAGAATAAATCTTTCTAGTAATTCAACAATTCCATAACTCATCTTTTTCTACTTAACTTCAAACGGTGTAGCAGTAAATACAACATGTGTGTGAAGATTAGTGTAATGTTGACGCAGGCGTCCCGAATGCGAGAGTAGCAGAAGGTCGTACTCCGGAATTAAAAACCAATATGTGCCAAACTCATGATATGCCTTTATAAATTATATGTGACAGTTTGTTCATATGAGAAGTATAAAATGTGCGTGTAATAAATATTGTTTGTCGCTTAACCTTTGTAATATCCCCTCGTTCTCTACAGTTATGGAATAAATACATAATTTCGCGAGTTAATTAATTGCAGTAATACTGTCAAATGAGTCATTGTGGTTGCCTTTAAATTTCGTGAGACTTTATGTTGGTGTATTGCTGTATTCGCTGAAACATAACTCGCGACATAGACATTATTTAGACACGTTAGTGGAACTTTCAACATGCAGTGTCCTGTTTTTGTTTCTCGTTCTTGAGTTAATCAGATGAACTATCAAACAGTAGATTTGTCCTTGGCTTCGAGTGTAGCGCTGAAAGCGTGGGAGGTATAAATCTGAATCTTTCCTTATATAGTGAAATCAACAAGCTTGACACACACAGTCAGACACATTTTAAATTAAACATTCTTACAACATAACACCAGAATACCTTAAGGAGTCATGTCTTTTTTAAGACAGTTTACTTTGTTCGCTCGCTGCCACTGTCACGTGACACCAAAATGACATCACATTTTATGTAAATCAATGGCACTTTTCTTTAAATCCAATATTCCTGGAGCAGCAATAGAACTGTGACCGACTGGAAATGCGGACGAAATAGACTGAAACATTTGACCTCCTTGAGTGACGCTGTCATTTGAGCTGCAATTTTGTGTTTTAAGTTTAATTATCGTCGCTACCGGTTGCCCATATGAACGAACGACTCCTGAAGAGATTCACTTTAGATGTTTGGAGGATAGTGCAATGATACAGATAGAGACCCATTCCGGAGTCTCCTCTGGTTCTGTTACGTGTACGGTGTAAAGCACCTACTCGAGACATCAGTCTAAGGTCCCATATGAAAGACTGTTAATTGTATTACGGTCAGACGGGGGATCGAACCTGCGATCCATGGGCCTAGTTTTGAAGACAAACGTGACAGGACCGGGACCGGGGCTATTTTGGTGTATCAAGGATGAACCATTGGAAGTATAGTCCTATCGTTTGATTGCATTTAATTTGTATATATGTTGAGGGCCTCATGGTAGATTGTTCAATCAGCTCTCTCATAAAAGTATTTCTTATTATTAGTATTAACCAAACACGCCTTGATCACATGACTATTTATTTACTAACTGACAAATTGTGATACCGTGTAAGTGTGATATGTATCACTAGTATATACCTCCGTCCGTCCGTCCGTCCGTCCGTCCGTCCGTCCGTCCGTCCGTCCGTCATACCCACATACCTGACAATTCCGAAATGATTAGCGAATAACTGAAATTGTTTTACACAAATTTATTTGAGCTAGATTGCGACACAAGGTGCTACAACATACGACTAATCGCCCACGAGACCTCATTCGTGATACAATACATTGCCATTAGGGGGAGAGACGAGAAAATGTGAATTTACGTGTATTGCATAATAACACAACCACCGTGGTTCTGGTAGGACTCTAACTCACAAACTACCGATACCAAAGCATTCGTCGTATCCATAACACTATCTAACTGACGTTGAGAGGGACGTAGTAATTAACGTGGATGGACGGTTATAACCTCGTAGTATATATTAGTTTGCATAATGAATTTTTAATGTTCGTTCGATCACCCGTCTGACCATATTATATATTAATAGTCTTTCAGATGAGACGTTAAACTGAGGTCTCGTGTCGGTGCTTTACACCGTGCACGTAAAAGAACCAGAGGCGACTCTGGAATGGGTCTCTGTCTGTATCATTGCACTATCCTCCAACATCTAAAATGACTAATCTCTTCAGGAGGCCTCGCTCATATGGGCAACTGGTAGCGACGATAAATAAACGTAAAACGCACAAACACACGTCAATGACTCATCACACATGTATTCAATATCATTTCGCGAGACCATAACAAAATTACATGAA
This sequence comes from Archivesica marissinica, assembly GCA_014843695.1. Taxonomy (NCBI): domain Eukaryota; kingdom Metazoa; phylum Mollusca; class Bivalvia; order Venerida; family Vesicomyidae; genus Archivesica; species Archivesica marissinica. Next base: position 54,020,556 of record CM026397.1, on the reverse strand, counting down.
ACAAAAGTTATAAAATAATGTTGAGGCAAAAACTAATCGGATGGTTCGAACAATGGCGTTTATAGCTTTATATGCTATTTCAATTAGGAAATATTTGGAATAGGCCGAAAAATCTAAATTGTGGTTTGTCTACTATAAGTCCAATGTGTGTCTCCACTATATTAGTGTTGTTTCATAATGATAGCATCGTTAACAGACGGATCTGTAGTCCAGTGGTGACACGCTGGACTGGTAATCCAGGGATCACAGGTTCGATCCTCCGTCTGACCCTAATAAAATTAACAGTCTTTCAGATGGGACGTTAAACCGAGGTCTCGTGTCGGTGCTTTACACCGTGCACGTAATAGAACCAGAGGAGACTCTGGAATGGGTCTCTGTTTGTATCATTGCACTATCCTCCACAATCTAAAATGACTAATCTCTTCCGATAAATAAACGTAAACCACACATAGCATCGTTAGATTTACCACCAAATTGCTGGTTCAGTGGTTAACCATACCACCCCCAGCCCACATCGTTGTGGAGTAATAACACTGCATCAACAGCCAGTATCGTTGCAGGTTCGAATCCACTATGGGTTATTGCATATGTGAGGAAGCTATCCAGCTGGAGTGCTGAAATGTATGTGGTTCTACCCTGGTACCCGCCCACGCCTGAAAGAATGCTCGAAATCTTCCTCCTGAGAATACGCAACCCGTAAACAACCCGTAAACAACCCGTAAACAACCCGTAAACAACCCATAAACAACCCGTAAACAACCCGTAAACAACCCATGAACTAAGCTGGAATATCGCCATATGACCTAAGAGTGTTGGTGCTATGTTCAACCCAAACAACAAACAAAAACAACACTAAAACAAGCATATACAAATTGGTGTTCGTTCTCACCGACACCAAACGAATGCTTATGTTCGGTCGTCTGTCTTAACTTGGAAACAAAACAAATTAAAAAAAACTATAAAAGTTTGATTTATAAATTCTATAAATTTAATTCAAAATACTTTATTCATGACAGCCGTTCTGTTTAATAGCTAGAAACAAAAATGATTAAAGCAAAATTTTGACAATTGTGAATTTGTACAAGGTATAAATTTTCTTATTGTCTGTACAGTGTTTAAATGTCAAGAATTTAAATTTATGAATTCACGTTTCCTTAAATAATATATCTTCATTATGTTAATCACTCTTTTTATTTCTCCCGTTCGTGTATTAAGATATATAGTATGCTCGTTACAGGGTGTGAGCAAAAGTTATTTATTTATCCATCCATCTATCTATGTAGAGAGAGTGTGTTTTACTTTTATTTATCATCGCTATCGGTTGCCCATATGAGCGACGCCTCCAGAAGAGATTAGTCATTTTTGAAGAGTATAGTGCAATGATACAGACATAGACCCATTCCATGGTTCTTTTACGTGCACTGTATAAAGCACCGACACGAGACCTCGGTTTAAAGTCCCATCTGAAAGACTGTTAATTTTATTATGGTCAGACGGGGGATCGAACCTGCAATCCCTGGATTACCAGTCCAACGTTTTAACCACTGAACCACAGATCCGCCTGTAAATGTTGGATAAAGGCTGACTCATATCGTACCTCTAGTGTTACAGACATGCTACATTCCCTTAATCTACGCAGACTAGATCAACGGCGTATTGACAATAGGTTATCCCTTATGTATAAAATTCATAATGATCTTGTTGCTATTCCCATTGAAAATTACATAGTTCCCCTCCCCCGTCCTGCTCGCCATTGCCATTCCTTAAGCTATAGGTTAATTACAGCAACTACAGACTACTACAAGTTTTCCTTTTTTCCAAGAGCAATCTACCATTGGAACCATCTCCCTCCTGACATTGTCCATCTCCCTACCATAGAGCAATTCAATACGGCAGTTTGCCATATTGATCATGTCAGTCCCTAGTTGTTCTGCGCAGCTGCTTTTAAACTGTTACCACAACTTATTTTCATTACCTTCTTAAATTATACTTTTAACTACTCATACTTTTAACTTCTTTGCGGTTTTTTGACGCGCAACATGTCTACGTCCCCGCGAGGGGTTCGACATAAGCGGAAGATAGATAGATAGAAGATAGATAGATAGATAGATAGATAGATAGATAGATAGATATAGAGAGAGATTTGGGGTATAATAAATGTGATTTAAGCAAAATCATGTTCCTGATTTGATAATAATTTCGTACCCATTTGACATACTGTAGGATATGTGTCGAGATATGGTAATTTAATAATATATAAGATGATAAGATAAGATAAGATAAATTTTATTTTGAGTCGGCAAGACATATCACAAATAACATAAGCTCTGATGAGCTTTTATAACCGACTATGATGAGCAGTAACTGGCCGATGTATACCAATGCTCTTTATATCACAATATCAAGACACTTCTCTCTCCCTCATGGCGATGGATTCCATCAGGAATGAGGTCTCGAGAGTGATCAATATAAGTTGAAAGAACTTGTTTCGCAATCGAGCTAAAATAAATTTGTATAAACCAAGACAGTAATCTCACGGAGTTCGAGCCCCACTGGAGCCGTTACGATTGTGCCCTTAGGCAAGGCATTTAAATTCCACTTTGCCTCTTCTCTCCCCCTCGTGGCGATGAATTCCATCAGGAATGAGGTCTCGAGAGTGATTAATATAAGTTGTAATAACTTGTTTCGCAATCGAGCTATAAACGGAAAGATACTCATAGCTTAGTTTATACAAATTTATTTTAGCTCGATTGCGAAACAAGTTCTTACAACTTATATTAATCACTCTCGAGACCTCATTCCTGGTGAATTCCATCATCATAGTTTAATATTATTGTATGTATTTCGTTATATACAACGAGTGTTACAACTAAGAGAATAGCAATTACGTAGGGCCTCAATCTCTAACGACACTAATTTACCGTCCACATAAATATAGGTGAGAAACATTGGCAACCACACTGTATATTGCAATTGTGACGTATAATGGTTTGAAATTTTGTGAGCTATAAATTAGAACATGATTATAAAGTAGGGCTCTCCTTTGCCGATGATTTACACCGTGGTAGGTAACCTCGTAAAACAGTCGAGTTTGTCAACATTGATTTATGGATGCGAGATTCGGCAACTATGAAACTTGCAAACAATTGTCTTTAATAACTATTTATCAGACATGTAGCATTCGAGAGCAAGGACAAATAGTCGTACGGTCATGCTTTCGGTCTTTTCGGAAACTTAGTACAGGCGAACCTGTTTATAGGGACCACCCACCGGGGGGGGGGCTTTGTTGATATGTCTCTATTCGGGAGTTTAAAAGGCATTAATTGTTGTTTGGTTTTTTTTACATACGTTGATTCATCGTCGCATCGTTAGTTAATCGGGGCGACACCTCAATAGGTATATTAATACATTGAGCTTCATTCTTGTGTTTTACGTTTATTTACGTTTCGCTACCGGTTGCCCAAATGAGCGACGCCTCCTGAAGAGGATAACTTTGGAGAATAATGTAATGTATTGAAGCTGTTCCAATTCGAGAAACATCCATGACTGCGGTGTATAGCACCGATACATTAAACCTCGGAGTACTAGTCTAGTCCCGTCTGGTGGAGACGGGATATTGAAGCGTCGCGGTCCAACGTGCTAACCACTGAACGGACCACTGCCCCATCTAGTGCAGGGATATGAATTAATGTGACTACCTGAATAACTGGTTTACGGAGGATCCACACAGGGCCACTGATGCTAAGTTAGTTTACAGGCTACATGGCGCATGTATAGCTGATGTGTGTGTCAACGCTATGTTAGTGGTCACCTCTATTAAGCAGCCAACCAGTTTTCAGATTCCCAATATGTTACTTTGTTATATATTTACCTCTGTTAAGCAGCCACTTTCTGTGAGTCCCTTGGCTGGCTGCTTAAGACAGGTTTGACTGTAGTAATTACTAATACTGTAATATTTACGATTAACGAAGCTCGTTTCTCACCAATGCAACACGGATTCGATCCTTGGACCGGAAAGTATGCGAGATTTGTACGGGAGTCGCCAAATCGGACAGGGTGCGGTTTTTTCTCGGCACCTCCTGTTTCCTCCCACGCGAAGAACCACATAATACGCTTTCATCCGCGCCAACAAGAGTATGTATGTATGTTCCATTAATGTCAAACCCCTTGCGGGGACTTAGACATGTTTTCCTGGGCAGGCTTAGCCGACCTAAGTGGTTAACCAGTACTAAGCAATGTGTGTGAGGTGCCTTGCTCAATGACACTACATACGTGGCCTGACCGAGTATCGAACCCGCGACCGTTCGATTTCAAATCCGACGCTCTACCATTGGATCACGACCAGACGCCACACGAGTGAGTAATATAAGTAGCTAAAGGATGTTTCGCAATCGTTGTAAAGTATATAAAGTGTTTACATGCTCCAATTTTTCAGACACAGGAATCCTAAGTATGTTTTTTCGCGCTTAAGCTGAGAGTAGACTAAATATCAAAATCGTCCTAGCGATACATTATCCCGGCATGCATTGCACGGATGGAAATTTGACAACAACGTAGATCTATGTCTTACTTTATATTCATCAGAAAATATCAGTTTGGATCTTAGTTTATAATTGCTTTAAAATAAACTGGCTAGGATGACAGAATACTTCCAAAATTATAAGATGCACTGAATCACCGATAAAAACATTCATTCGTTACCATGCAACATCAATTAGTATTATTTTCACCTGTATTATAAAACATGCCACGTTGAAATAATTTTGATTAATCTAATTAAATCATCAGTTTATATATAGTCAAAGTCCACGCAGTTTATATATAGTCAAAGTCCATGCAGTTTATATATAGTCAAAGTCCGCGCAGTTTATATATAGTCAAAGTCCGCGCAGTTTATATATAGTCAAAGTCCATGCAGTTTATATAGAGTCAAAGTCCACGCAGTTTATATATAGTCAAAGTCCATGCAGTTTATATATAGTCAAAGTCCATGCAGTTTATATATAGTCGAAGTCCATGCAGTTCTTATATAGTCAAAGTCCATGCAGTTTATATATAGTCGAAGTCCATGCAGTTCTTATATAGTCAAAGTCCATGCAGTTCTTATATAGTCAAAGTCCATGCAGTTTATATATAGTCAAAGTCCGCGCAGTTTATATATAGTCAAAGTCCATGCAGTTTATATAGAGTCAAAGTCCATGCAGTTTATATATAGTCTAAGTCCATGCAGTTTATATATAGTCAAAGTCCGCGCAGTTTATATATAGTCAAAGTCCGCGCAGTTTATATATAGTCAAAGTCCATGCAGTTTATATATAGTCAAAGTCCGCGCAGTTTATATATAGTCAAAGTCCGCGCAGTTTATATATAGTCAAAGTCCATGCAGTTTATATATAGTCAAAGTCCATGCAGTTTATATATAGTCGAAGTCCATGCAGTTCTTATATAGTCAAAGTCCATGCAGTTCTTATATAGTCAAAGTCCATGCAGTTTATATATAGTCAAAGTCCGCGCAGTTTATATATAGTCAAAGTCCATGCAGTTTATATAGAGTCAAAGTCCATGCAGTTTATATATAGTCTAAGTCCATGCAGTTTATATATAGTCAAAGTCCGCGCAGTTTATATATAGTCAAAGTCCGCGCAGTTTATATATAGTCAAAGTCCATGCAGTTTATATATAGTCAAAGTCCGCGCAGTTTATATATAGTCAAAGTCCATGCAGTTTATATATAGTCAAAGTCCATGCAGTTTATATATAGTCGAAGTCCATGCAGTTCTTATATAGTCAAAGTCCATGCAGTTCTTATATAGTCAAAGTCCATGCAGTTTATATATAGTCAAAGTCCATGCAGTTTATATATAGTCAAAGTCCATGCAGTTTATATAGAGTCAAAGTCCATGCAGTTTATATATAGTCTAAGTCCATGCAGTTCTTATATAGTCAAAGTCCATGCAGTTTATATATAGTCAAATTGCATGCAGTTTATATATAGTCAAATTGCATGCAGTTTATATACATGTATAGTCAAAGTCCACGCAGTTTATATATAGTCAAAGTCAATGCAGTTCTTATATAGTCAAAGTCCATGCAGTTTATATATAGTCAAATTGCATGCAGTTTATATACATGTATAGTCAAAGTCCACGCAGTTTATATAGAGTCAAAGTCCACGCAGTTTATATATAGTCAAATTGCAGGCAGTTTATATATAGTCAAAGTCCACGCAGTTTATATATAGTCAAAGTCCATGCAGTTTATATATAGTCAAAGTCCATGCAGTTTATATATAGTCAAAGTACATGCAGTTTATATATAGTCTAAGTCCATGCAGTTCTTATATAGTCAAAGTCCATGCAGTTTATACATAGTCAAATTGCATGCAGTTTATATACATGTATAGTCAAAGTCCACGCAGTTTATATATAGTCAAAGTCCATGCAGTTCTTATATAGTCAAAGTCCATGCAGTTTATATATAGTCAAATTGCATGCAGTTTATATACATGTATAGTCAAAGTCCACGCAGTTTATATAGAGTCAAAGTCCACGCAGTTTATATATAGTCAAATTGCAGGCAGTTTATATATAGTCAAAGTCCATGCAGTTTATATATAGTCAAAGTCCACGCAGTTTATATATAGTCAAAGTCCATGCAGTTTATATATAGTCAAAGTCCACGCAGTTTATATATAGTCAAAGTCCATGCAGTTTATAAAGTCAAAGTCCATGCAGTTTATATATAGTCAAAGTCCATGCAGTTTATATATAGTCAAAGTCCATGCAGTTTATATATAGTCTTCCATGCAGTTTATATATAGTCAAAGTCCATGCAGTTTATATATAGTCAAAGTCCACGCAGTTTATATATAGTCAAAGTCCACGCAGTTTATATATAGTCAAAGTCCATGCAGGTCTTATATAGTCAACGTCCACGCAATTTATAAATAGTCAAAGTCCACGCAGTTTATATATAGTCAAATTGCATGCAGTTTATATATAGTCAAATTGCAGGAAGTTTATAAATAGTCAAATTGCATGCAGTTTATATATAGTCAAATTGCATGCAGTTTATATATAGTCAAATTGCATGCAGTTTATATATAGTCAAATTGCATGCAGTTTATATATAGTCAAATTGCATGCAGTTTATATATAGTCAAATTGCAGGCAGTTTATATATAGTCAAATTGCATGCAGTTTATATATAGTCAAATTGCAGGCAGTTTATATATAGTCAAATTGCAGGCAGTTTATATATAGTCAAATTGCATGCAGTTTATATATAGTCAAATTGCAGGCAGTTTATATATAGTCAAATTGCAGGCAGTTTATATATAGTCAAAGTCCATGCAGTTCTTATATAGTCAAAGTCCACGCAATTTATAAATAGTCAAAGTCCACGCAGTTTATATATAGTCAAATTGCATGCAGTTTATATATAGTCAAATTGCAGGCAGTTTATATATAGTCAAATTGCAGGCAGTTTATATATAGTCAAATTGCATGCAGTTTATATATAGTCAAAGTCCACGCAGTTTATATATAGTCAAGGTCCATGCAGTTTATATATAGTCAAAGTCCATGCAGTTTATATATAGTCAAAGTCCATGCAGTTTATATATAGTCAAATTGCATGCAGTTTATAAATAGTCAAATTGCATGCAGTTTATATAGTCAAATTGCAGGCAGTTTATATATAGTCAAAGTCCATGCACGCGCAGTTTATATATAGTCAAAGTCCATGCAGTTTATATATAGTCAAAGTCCATGCAGTTTATAAATAGTCAAAGTCCACGCAGTTTATATATAGTCAAATTGCAGGCAGTTTATATATAGTCAAATTGCATGCAGTTTATATATAGTCAAAGTCCATGCAGTTTATATATAGTCAAATTGCATGCAGTTTATATATAGTCAAAGTCCACGCAGTTTATATATAGTCAAAGTCCATGCAGTTTATATATAGTCAAAGTCCATGCAGTTTATATAGAGTCAAAGTCCACGCAGTTTATATATAGTCAAAGTCCATGTAGTTTATATATAGTCAAAGTCCATGCAGTTTATATATAGTCAAAGTCCATGTAGTTTATATATAGTCAAAGTCCATGCAGTTTATATATAGTCAAAGTAAATGCAGTTTATATATAGTCTAAGTCCATGCAGTTTATATATAGTCAAAGTCCATGCAGTTTATATATAGTCAAAGTCCATGCAGTTTATATATAGTCAAAGTCCATGCAGTTCTTATATAGTCACGGTCCACGCAATTTATAAATAGTCAAAGTCCACGCAGTTTATATATAGTCAAATTGCATGCAGTTTATATATAGTCAAATTGCAGGCAGTTTATATATAGTCAAATTGCATGCAGTTTATATATAGTCAAATTGCATGCAGTTTATAAATAGTAAAATTGCATGCAGTTTATATATAGTCAAATTGCATGCAGTTTATATATAGTCAAATTGCATGCAGTTTATATATAGTCAAATTGCATGCAGTTTATATATAGTCAAATTGCAGGCAGTTTATATATAGTCAAATTGCATGCAGTTTATATATAGTCAAATTGCAGGCAGTTTATATATAGTCAAATTGCAGGCAGTTTATATATAGTCAAATTGCATGCAGTTTATATATAGTCAAATTGCAGGCAGTTTATATATAGTCAAATTGCAGGCAGTTTATATATAGTCAAAGTCCATGCAGTTCTTATATAGTCAAAGTCCACGCAATTTATAAATAGTCAAAGTCCACGCAGTTTATATATAGTCAAATTGCATGCAGTTGATATATAGTCAAATTGCAGGCAGTTTATATATAGTCAAATTGCATGCAGTTTATATATAGTCAAATTGCATGCAGTTTATATATAGTCAAAGTCCACGCAGTTTATATATAGTCAAAGTCCATGCAGTTTATATATAGTCAAAGTCCATGCAGTTTATATATAGTCTTCCATGCAGTTTATATATAGTCAAAGTCCATGCAGTTTATATATAGTCAAATTGCATGCAGTTTATATATAGTCAAAGTCCATGCAGTTAATATATAGTCTTCCATGCAGTTTATATATAGTCAAATTGCATGCAGTTTATAAATAGTCAAATTGCATGCAGTTTATATAGTCAAATTGCAGGCAGTTTATATATAGTCAAAGTCCATGCACGCGCAGTTTATATATAGTCAAAGTCCATGCAGTTTATATATAGTCAAAGTCCATGCAGTTTATAAATAGTCAAAGTCCACGCAGTTTATATATAGTCAAATTGCAGGCAGTTTATATATAGTCAATGTCCACGCAGTTTATTTATAGTCAAATTGCACGCAGTTTATATATAGTCAAATTGCATGCAGTTTATATATAGTCAAAGTCCATACAGTTTATATATAGTCAAAGTCCACGCAGTTTATATATAGTCAAAGTCCATGCAGTTTATATATAGTCAAATTGCATGCAGTTTATATATAGTCAAAGTCCACGCAGTTTATATATAGTCAAAGTCCATGCAGTTTATATATAGTCAAAGTCCATGCAGTTTATATAGAGTCAAAGTCCACGCAGTTTATATATAGTCAAAGTCCATGTAGTTTATATATAGTCAAAGTCCATGCAGTTTATATATAGTCAAAGTCCACGCAGTTTATATATAGTCAAATTGCATGCAGTTGATATATAGTCAAATTGCAGGCAGTTTATATATAGTCAAATTGCATGCAGTTTATATATAGTCAAATTGCATGCAGTTTATATATAGTCAAAGTCCACGCAGTTTATATATAGTCAAAGTCCATGCAGTTTATATATAGTCAAAGTCCATGCAGTTTATATATAGTCTTCCATGCAGTTTATATATAGTCAAAGTCCATGCAGTTTATATATAGTCAAATTGCATGCAGTTTATATATAGTCAAAGTCCATGCAGTTAATATATAGTCTTCCATGCAGTTTATATATAGTCAAATTGCCTGCAGTTTATAAATAGTCAAATTGCATGCAGTTTATATAGTCAAATTGCAGGCAGTTTATATATAGTCAAAGTCCATGCACGCGCAGTTTATATATAGTCAAAGTCCATGCAGTTTATATATAGTCAAAGTCCATGCAGTTTATAAATAGTCAAAGTCCACGCAGTTTATATATAGTCAAATTGCAGGCAGTTTATATATAGTCAATGTCCACGCAGTTTATTTATAGTCAAATTGCACGCAGTTTATATATAGTCAAATTGCATGCAGTTTATATATAGTCAAAGTCCATACAGTTTATATATAGTCAAAGTCCACGCAGTTTATATATAGTCAAAGTCCATGCAGTTTATATATAGTCAAATTGCAGGCAGTTTATATATAGTCAAAGTCCATGCACGCGCAGTTTATATATAGTCAAAGTCCATGCAGTTTATATATAGTCAAAGTCCATGCAGTTTATAAATAGTCAAAGTCCACGCAGTTTATATATAGTCAAATTGCAGGCAGTTTATATATAGTCAATGTCCACGCAGTTTATTTATAGTCAAATTGCACGCAGTTTATATATAGTCAAATTGCATGCAGTTTATATATAGTCAAAGTCCATACAGTTTATATATAGTCAAAGTCCACGCAGTTTATATATAGTCAAAGTCCATGCAGTTTATATATAGTCAAATTGCATGCAGTTTATATATAGTCAAAGTCCACGCAGTTTATATATAGTCAAAGTCCATGCAGTTTATAAATAGTCAAAGTCCATGCAGTTTATATAGAGTCAAAGTCCACGCAGTTTATATATAGTCAAAGTCCATGTAGTTTATATATAGTCAAAGTCCATGCAGTTTATATATAGTCAAAGTCCATGTAGTTTATATATAGTCAAAGTCCATGCAGTTTATATATAGTCAAAGTAAATGCAGTTTATATATAGTCTAAGTCCATGCAGTTTATATATAGTCAAAGTACATGCAGTTTATATATAGTCAAAGTCCATGCAGTTTATATATAGTCAAAGTCCATGCAGTTTATATATAGTCAAAGTCCATGCAGTTTATATATAGTCAAAGTCCATGCAGTTCTTATATAGTCAAAGTCCACGCAGTTTATATATAGTCAAATTGCATGCAGTTTATATATAGTCAAATTGCAGGCAGTTTATATATAGTCAAATTGCATGCAGTTTATATATAGTCAAATTGCATACAGTTTATAAATAGTCAAATTGCATGCAGTTTATATATAGTCAAATTGCATGCAGTTTATATATAGTCAAATTGCATGCAGTTTATATATAGTCAAATTGCATGCAGTTTATACATAGTCAAATTGCAGGCAGTTTATATATAGTCAATGTCCACGCAGTTTATTTATAGTCAAATTGCACGCAGTTTATATATAGTCAAATTGCATGCAGTTTATATATAGTCAAAGTCCATGCAGTTTATATATAGTCAAATTGCATGCAGTTTATATATAGTCAAAGTCCACGCAGTTTATATATAGTCAAAGTCCATGCAGTTTATATATAGTCAAAGTCCATGCAGTTTATATAGAGTCAAAGTCCACGCAGTTTATATATAGTGAAAGTCCATGTAGTTTATATATAGTCAAAGTCCATGCAGTTTATATATAGTCAAAGTCCATGTAGTTTATATATAGTCAAAGTCCATGCAGTTTATATATAGTCAAAGTAAATGCAGTTTATATATAGTCTAAGTCCATGCAGTTTATATATAGTCAAAGTCCATGCAGTTTATATATAGTCAAAGTCCATGCAGTTTATATATAGTCAAAGTCCATGCAGTTCTTATATAGTCAAGGTCCACGCAATTTATAAATAGTCAAAGTCCACGCAGTTTATATATAGTCAAATTGCATGCAGTTTATATATAGTCAAATTGCAGGCAGTTTATATATAGTCAAATTGCATGCAGTTTATATATAGTCAAATTGCATGCAGTTTATAAATAGTCAAATTGCATGCAGTTTATATATAGTCAAATTGCATGCAGTTTATATATAGTCAAATTGCATGCAGTTTATATATAGTCAAATTGCATGCAGTTTATATATAGTCAAATTGCAGGCAGTTTATATATAGTCAAATTGCAGGCAGTTTATATATAGTCAAAGTCCATGCAGTTCTTATATAGTCAAAGTCCACGCAATTTATAAATAGTCAAAGTCCACGCAGTTTATATATAGTCAAATTGCATGCAGTTGATATATAGTCAAATTGCAGGCAGTTTATATATAGTCAAATTGCATGCAGTTTATATATAGTCAAATTGCATGCAGTTTATATATAGTCAAAGTCCACGCAGTTTATATATAGTCAAAGTCCATGCAGTTTATATATAGTCAAAGTCCATGCAGTTTATATATAGTCTTCCATGCAGTTTATATATAGTCAAAGTCCATGCAGTTTATATATAGTCAAATTGCATGCAGTTTATATATAGTCAAAGTCCATGCAGTTAATATATAGTCTTCCATGCAGTTTATATATAGTCAAATTGCATGCAGTTTATAAATAGTCAAATTGCATGCAGTTTATATAGTCAAATTGCAGGCAGTTTATATATAGTCAAAGTCCATGCACGCGCAGTTTATATATAGTCAAAGTCCATGCAGTTTATATATAGTCAAAGTCCATGCAGTTTATAAATAGTCAAAGTCCACGCAGTTTATATATAGTCAAATTGCAGGCAGTTTATATATAGTCAATGTCCACGCAGTTTATTTATAGTCAAATTGCACGCAGTTTATATATAGTCAAATTGCATGCAGTTTATATATAGTCAAAGTCCATACAGTTTATATATAGTCAAAGTCCACGCAGTTTATATATAGTCAAAGTCCATGCAGTTTATATATAGTCAAATTGCATGCAGTTTATATATAGTCAAAGTCCACGCAGTTTATATATAGTCAAAGTCCATGCAGTTTATATATAGTCAAAGTCCATGCAGTTTATATAGAGTCAAAGTCCACGCAGTTTATATATAGTCAAAGTCCATGTAGTTTATATATAGTCAAAGTCCATGCAGTTTATATATAGTCAAAGTCCATGTAGTTTATATATAGTCAAAGTCCATGCAGTTTATATATAGTCAAAGTAAATGCAGTTTATATATAGTCTAAGTCCATGCAGTTTATATATAGTCAAAGTACATGCAGTTTATATATAGTCAAAGTCCATGCAGTTTATATATAGTCAAAGTCCATGCAGTTTATATATAGTCAAAGTCCATGCAGTTTATATATAGTCAAAGTCCATGCAGTTCTTATATAGTCAAAGTCCACGCAGTTTATATATAGTCAAATTGCATGCAGTTTATATATAGTCAAATTGCAGGCAGTTTATATATAGTCAAATTGCATGCAGTTTATATATAGTCAAATTGCATACAGTTTATAAATAGTCAAATTGCATGCAGTTTATATATAGTCAAATTGCATGCAGTTTATATATAGTCAAATTGCATGCAGTTTATATATAGTCAAATTGCATGCAGTTTATATATAGTCAAATTGCAGGCAGTTTATATATAGTCAAATTGCATGCAGTTTATATATAGTCAAATTGCAGGCAGTTTATATATAGTCAAATTGCAGGCAGTTTATATATAGTCAAATTGCATGCAGTTTATATATAGTCAAATTGCAGGCTGTTTATATATAGTCAAATTGCAGGCAGTTTATATATAGTCAAAGTCCATGCAGTTCTTATATAGTCAAAGTACACGCAATTTATAAATAGTCAAATTGCATGCAGTTGATATATAGTCAAATTGCAGGCAGTTTATATATAGTCAAATTGCATGCAGTTTATATATAGTCAAATTGCATGCAGTTTATATATAGTCAAAGTCCATGCAGTTTATATATAGTCAAAGTCCATGCAGTTTATATATAGTCAAATTGCATGCAGTTTATATATAGTCAAAGTCCATGCAGTTTATATATAGTCTTCCATGCAGTTTATATATAGTCAAATTGCATGCAGTTTATAAATAGTCAAATTGCATGCAGTTTATATAGTCAAATTGCAGGCAGTTTATATATAGTCAAAGTCCATGCACGCGCAGTTTATATATAGTCAAAGTCCATGCAGTTTATATATAGTCAAAGTCCATGCAGTTTATAAATAGTCAAAGTCCACGCAGTTTATATATAGTCAAATTGCAGGCAGTTTATATATAGTCAATGTCCACGCAGTTTATTTATAGTCAAATTGCACGCAGTTTATATATAGTCAAATTGCATACAGTTTATATATAGTCAAAGTCCATGCAGTTTATATATAGTCAAATTGCATGCAGTTTATATATAGTCAAAGTCCATGTAGTTTATATATAGTCAAAGTCCATGCAGTTTATATATAGTCAAAGTAAATGCAGTTTATATATAAACTGCATGGAAGACTATATATAAACTGCATTTACTTTGACTATATATAAACTGCATGGACTTTGACTATATATAAACTACATGGACTTTGACTATATATAAACTGCATGGACTTTGACTATATATAAACTGCATGGAAGACTATATATAGTCAAAGTCCATGCAGTTTATATATAGTCAAATTGCATGCAGTTTATATATAGTCAAAGTCCATGCAGTTTATATATAGTCTTCCATGCAGTTTATATATAGTCAAATTGCATGCAGTTTATATATAGTCAAATTGCATGCAGTTTATAAATAGTCAAATTGCATGCAGTTTATATAGTCAAATTGCAGGCAGTTTATGTATAGTCAAAGTCCATGCACGCGCAGTTTATATATAGTCAAAGTCCATGCAGTTTATATATAGTCAAAGTCCATGCAGTTTATAAATAGTCAAAGTCCACGCAGTTTATATATAGTCAAATTGCAGGCAGTTTATATATAGTCAATGTCCACGCAGTTTATTTATAGTCAAATTGCACGCAGTTTATATATAGTCAAATTGCATGCAGTTTATATATAGTCAAAGTCCATACAGTTTATATATAGTCAAAGTCCATACAGTTTTATATATAGTCAAAGTCCACGCAGTTTATATATAGTCAAAGTCCATGCAGTTTATATATAGTCAAATTGCATGCAGTTTATATATAGTCAAAGTCCACGCAGTTTATATATAGTCAAAGTCCACATTTAAATTCAGTTTATGTATTATATTGTGAAATACGCCGACCACCGAACAACGTTAATTAAATGTACAGTATTGCTTTCTGGAACAAATGCTTCGAACTCAAGGCCATAGCAACATGCACACCTACAAATGTTTCTTGAATATTTGAAATATCCGCTAGTGTTCGACACAGACGCTCAGCAGACTGTGCCTACACGGTGGACTGATGTAGGAACACCAACTGACGCCTTATCACCAAATCATCTACAAATTAAGTCCTATTTGACAGATTAGACAAATCTAGTGTAAATTCTTCCTCAACTAGAATGCATGATAAGCCATGTTTTATCGTGATGTATCGCGTTATATTCTCTCAGATCCCTGTATCTATCAACATTCAAACCCAGCTTTCTGAAAACTTGAGGGCACGGCATAGATATCTAGATGTAATATTTAAAAAAAAAATGCTTACCTACGTCTTATATTGGGAGAATATGTTTTTACATTTTCCTGATCAGCATGACTAAAATAGTGCTTACCTACTTTAAAAAAAAAAGTAAAACCACATTATGTCATGCTAAAATAAAAAGTACTAATATAAAATTATTTCCGTGGGTTTAAAATAACAATTATCTATTTTTAAAATAAAAACATTGCGGTGGGTTTAACCCTTTCAACCCCACAGGCCTCTAAATAGGCTTATGGAAAGTGTAGATCCAGATGAGCCGGCTCATAACGAGCCGTCTCATCAGGATCTGCACTTTTTTGCCAGTAATAATTATTACTATTTTTAGATAAAATTACCCATTTTGATAAATGAACTGGTCCAAAAGTAATTTTCTTATTCATTTATTGGTCTGAAAATATCAGGCACCAGTCCATGTCAGTTACTTGGGGTTGAATGGGTTAAAGTAACAAGTATGTATTTATTTAATAAAAACATGTTTCGGTGTCCTTAAAATAACGATTATATTTGTTTTTAAATAAAAAAAACATATTTCCGTGGGTTTAAAATAACAATTATCTATTTTTAAAATAAAAACATATTGCGGTGGGTTTAAAGTAACAAGTATGTATTTATTTAATAAAAACATGTTTCGGTGTCTTTAAAATAACGATTATATTTGTTTTTAAATATAAAAAAACATGTTTCGGTGGGTTTAAAATAACGATTATATTTGTTTTTAAATTTAAAAAAACATGTTTCGGTAGGTTTAAAATAACGATTATCTATTTTTAAAATAAAAACATATGGCGGTGGGTTTAAAGTAACAAGTATGTATTTATTTAATTAAAACATGTTTCGGTGGGTTTAAAATAACGATTATATTTGTTTTTAAATTTAAAAAAACATGTTTCGGTGGGTTTAAAATAACAATTATATTTGTTATTAAATTTAAAAAAACATGTTTAAAATAACAATTACCTATTTTTTAAAATTGAAAACATGTTATGTATCATGATAGAATTATGATACGGCACAGAAAACATTTTATTTCACGAAATACAATGAATATCTCCATTCACCACGCGACATACTCTACCACACAGTAGCTTCCTATAGCAAGAACTAACGAAGACCCAAGAGATAACAACACAATGAAGTGTGTCGGGTGTAGCTCTTTATGACTGGTGTCAGGGTCGGTATTCTATCGGGGCTGTATACGTTGGATGTGGTGTCAGGGTCGGTATTCTATCGGGGCTGTATACGTTGGATGTGGTGTCAGGGTCGGTATTCTATCGGGGGTGTTTACGTTGGGTGTGGTGTCAGGGTCGGTATTCTATCGGGGCTGTTTACGTTGGATGTGGTGTCAGGGTCGGTATTATATTGGGGCTGTATACGTTGGATGTGGCATCAGGGTCGGTATTCTATCGGGGTTGTTTACGTTGGATCTGGTGTCAGGGTCGGTATTCTATCGGGGCTGTATACGTTGGATGTGGCGTCAGGGTCGGTATTCTATCGGGGCTGTATACGTTGGATGTGGTGTCAGGGTCGGTATTCTATCGGGGGTGTTTACGTTGGGTGTGGTGTCAGGGTCGGTATTCTATCGGGGCTGTTTACGTTGGGTCTGGTGTCAGGGTCGGTATTCTATCGGGGCTGTTTACGTTGGATGTGGTGTCAGGGTCGGTATTCTATGGGGGCTGTATACGTTGGATGTGGCATCAGGGTCGGTATTCTATCGGGGTTGTTTACGTTGGATCTGGTGTCAGGGTCGGTATTCTATCTGGGCTGTATACGTTGGATGTGGCGTCAGGGTCGGTATTCTATCGGGGCTGTTTACGTTGGGTCTGGTATCAGGGTCGGTATTCTATCGGGGCTGTATACGTTGGATGTGGTGTCAGGGTCGGTATTCTATCGGGGTTGTTTACGTTGGATGTGGTGTCAGGGTCGGTATTCTATCGGGGTTGTTTACGTTGGATGTGGTGTCAGGGTCGGTATTCTATCGGGGCTGTTTACGTTGGATGTGGTGTCAGGGTCGGTATTCTATCGGGGCTGTTTACGTTCGATGTGGTGTCAGGGTCGGTATTCTATCGGGGTTGTTTACGTTGGATGTGGTGTCAGGGTCGGTATTCTAT
>CM026397.1:53967671-54000855 GCA_014843695.1 Archivesica marissinica | reverse complement strand
TAGATAGATAGATAGATAGATAGATAGATAGATAGATAGATATAGAGAGAGATTTGGGGTATAATAAATGTGATTTAAGCAAAATCATGTTCCTGATTTGATAATAATTTCGTACCCATTTGACATACTGTAGGATATGTGTCGAGATATGGTAATTTAATAATATATAAGATGATAAGATAAGATAAGATAAATTTTATTTTGAGTCGGCAAGACATATCACAAATAACATAAGCTCTGATGAGCTTTTATAACCGACTATGATGAGCAGTAACTGGCCGATGTATACCAATGCTCTTTATATCACAATATCAAGACACTTCTCTCTCCCTCATGGCGATGGATTCCATCAGGAATGAGGTCTCGAGAGTGATCAATATAAGTTGAAAGAACTTGTTTCGCAATCGAGCTAAAATAAATTTGTATAAACCAAGACAGTAATCTCACGGAGTTCGAGCCCCACTGGAGCCGTTACGATTGTGCCCTTAGGCAAGGCATTTAAATTCCACTTTGCCTCTTCTCTCCCCCTCGTGGCGATGAATTCCATCAGGAATGAGGTCTCGAGAGTGATTAATATAAGTTGTAATAACTTGTTTCGCAATCGAGCTATAAACGGAAAGATACTCATAGCTTAGTTTATACAAATTTATTTTAGCTCGATTGCGAAACAAGTTCTTACAACTTATATTAATCACTCTCGAGACCTCATTCCTGGTGAATTCCATCATCATAGTTTAATATTATTGTATGTATTTCGTTATATACAACGAGTGTTACAACTAAGAGAATAGCAATTACGTAGGGCCTCAATCTCTAACGACACTAATTTACCGTCCACATAAATATAGGTGAGAAACATTGGCAACCACACTGTATATTGCAATTGTGACGTATAATGGTTTGAAATTTTGTGAGCTATAAATTAGAACATGATTATAAAGTAGGGCTCTCCTTTGCCGATGATTTACACCGTGGTAGGTAACCTCGTAAAACAGTCGAGTTTGTCAACATTGATTTATGGATGCGAGATTCGGCAACTATGAAACTTGCAAACAATTGTCTTTAATAACTATTTATCAGACATGTAGCATTCGAGAGCAAGGACAAATAGTCGTACGGTCATGCTTTCGGTCTTTTCGGAAACTTAGTACAGGCGAACCTGTTTATAGGGACCACCCACCGGGGGGGGGGCTTTGTTGATATGTCTCTATTCGGGAGTTTAAAAGGCATTAATTGTTGTTTGGTTTTTTTTACATACGTTGATTCATCGTCGCATCGTTAGTTAATCGGGGCGACACCTCAATAGGTATATTAATACATTGAGCTTCATTCTTGTGTTTTACGTTTATTTACGTTTCGCTACCGGTTGCCCAAATGAGCGACGCCTCCTGAAGAGGATAACTTTGGAGAATAATGTAATGTATTGAAGCTGTTCCAATTCGAGAAACATCCATGACTGCGGTGTATAGCACCGATACATTAAACCTCGGAGTACTAGTCTAGTCCCGTCTGGTGGAGACGGGATATTGAAGCGTCGCGGTCCAACGTGCTAACCACTGAACGGACCACTGCCCCATCTAGTGCAGGGATATGAATTAATGTGACTACCTGAATAACTGGTTTACGGAGGATCCACACAGGGCCACTGATGCTAAGTTAGTTTACAGGCTACATGGCGCATGTATAGCTGATGTGTGTGTCAACGCTATGTTAGTGGTCACCTCTATTAAGCAGCCAACCAGTTTTCAGATTCCCAATATGTTACTTTGTTATATATTTACCTCTGTTAAGCAGCCACTTTCTGTGAGTCCCTTGGCTGGCTGCTTAAGACAGGTTTGACTGTAGTAATTACTAATACTGTAATATTTACGATTAACGAAGCTCGTTTCTCACCAATGCAACACGGATTCGATCCTTGGACCGGAAAGTATGCGAGATTTGTACGGGAGTCGCCAAATCGGACAGGGTGCGGTTTTTTCTCGGCACCTCCTGTTTCCTCCCACGCGAAGAACCACATAATACGCTTTCATCCGCGCCAACAAGAGTATGTATGTATGTTCCATTAATGTCAAACCCCTTGCGGGGACTTAGACATGTTTTCCTGGGCAGGCTTAGCCGACCTAAGTGGTTAACCAGTACTAAGCAATGTGTGTGAGGTGCCTTGCTCAATGACACTACATACGTGGCCTGACCGAGTATCGAACCCGCGACCGTTCGATTTCAAATCCGACGCTCTACCATTGGATCACGACCAGACGCCACACGAGTGAGTAATATAAGTAGCTAAAGGATGTTTCGCAATCGTTGTAAAGTATATAAAGTGTTTACATGCTCCAATTTTTCAGACACAGGAATCCTAAGTATGTTTTTTCGCGCTTAAGCTGAGAGTAGACTAAATATCAAAATCGTCCTAGCGATACATTATCCCGGCATGCATTGCACGGATGGAAATTTGACAACAACGTAGATCTATGTCTTACTTTATATTCATCAGAAAATATCAGTTTGGATCTTAGTTTATAATTGCTTTAAAATAAACTGGCTAGGATGACAGAATACTTCCAAAATTATAAGATGCACTGAATCACCGATAAAAACATTCATTCGTTACCATGCAACATCAATTAGTATTATTTTCACCTGTATTATAAAACATGCCACGTTGAAATAATTTTGATTAATCTAATTAAATCATCAGTTTATATATAGTCAAAGTCCACGCAGTTTATATATAGTCAAAGTCCATGCAGTTTATATATAGTCAAAGTCCGCGCAGTTTATATATAGTCAAAGTCCGCGCAGTTTATATATAGTCAAAGTCCATGCAGTTTATATAGAGTCAAAGTCCACGCAGTTTATATATAGTCAAAGTCCATGCAGTTTATATATAGTCAAAGTCCATGCAGTTTATATATAGTCGAAGTCCATGCAGTTCTTATATAGTCAAAGTCCATGCAGTTTATATATAGTCGAAGTCCATGCAGTTCTTATATAGTCAAAGTCCATGCAGTTCTTATATAGTCAAAGTCCATGCAGTTTATATATAGTCAAAGTCCGCGCAGTTTATATATAGTCAAAGTCCATGCAGTTTATATAGAGTCAAAGTCCATGCAGTTTATATATAGTCTAAGTCCATGCAGTTTATATATAGTCAAAGTCCGCGCAGTTTATATATAGTCAAAGTCCGCGCAGTTTATATATAGTCAAAGTCCATGCAGTTTATATATAGTCAAAGTCCGCGCAGTTTATATATAGTCAAAGTCCGCGCAGTTTATATATAGTCAAAGTCCATGCAGTTTATATATAGTCAAAGTCCATGCAGTTTATATATAGTCGAAGTCCATGCAGTTCTTATATAGTCAAAGTCCATGCAGTTCTTATATAGTCAAAGTCCATGCAGTTTATATATAGTCAAAGTCCGCGCAGTTTATATATAGTCAAAGTCCATGCAGTTTATATAGAGTCAAAGTCCATGCAGTTTATATATAGTCTAAGTCCATGCAGTTTATATATAGTCAAAGTCCGCGCAGTTTATATATAGTCAAAGTCCGCGCAGTTTATATATAGTCAAAGTCCATGCAGTTTATATATAGTCAAAGTCCACGCAGTTTAAAACAACCACACAAACAAACCACACTATATAGTCAAAGTCCACGCAGTTTATATATAGTCAAAGTCCATGCAGTTTATATATAGTCAAAGTCCATGCAGTTTATATAGAGTCAAAGTCCACGCAGTTTATATATAGTCAAAGTCCATGCAGTTCATATATAGTCAAAGTCCATGCAGTTTATATATAGTCAAATTCCATGCAGTTTATAAACAAACACAAAACAAACAAACCACCAAAAACAAACAACACAAACAAACCACAAAAACAAACACAAAACATATAGTCAAAGTCCACGCAGTTTATATATAGTCAAAGTAAACGCAGTTTATATATAGTCAAATTCCATGCAGTTTATATATAGTCAAAGTACACGCAGTTTATATATAGTCAAAGTCCATGCAGTTTATATATAGTCAAAGTCCATGCAGTTTATATATAGTCAAAGTACATGCAGTTTATATATAGTCAAAGTCCATGCAGTTCTTATATAGTCAAAGTCCATGCAGTTTATACATAGTCAAATTGCATGCAGTTTATATACATGTATAGTCAAAGTCCACGCAGTTTATATATAGTCAAAGTCCATGCAGTTCTTATATAGTCAAAGTCCATGCAGTTTATATATAGTCAAATTCCATGCAGTTTATAACATATAGTCAAAGTCCACGCAGTTTATAAATAGTCAAAGTCCACGCAGTTTATATATAGTCAAATTGCAGGCAGTTTATATATAGTCAAAGTCCACGCAGTTTATATATAGTCAAATTCCACGCAGTTTATATATAGTCAAATTCCATGCAGTTTATATATAGTCAAAGTCCACACAGTTTATATATAGTCAAAGTCCACGCAGTTTATAAAGTCAAAGTCCATGCAGTTTATATATAGTCAAATTCCATGCAGTTTATATATAGTCAAAGTCCATGCAAAAACCCACGCAGTTTATATATAGTCAAAGTCCATGCAGTTTATATATAGTCAAAGTCCACGCAGTTTATAAATAGTCAAAGTCCACCAAAAACAAACCACACAAACAACCCACCAAAAAAACAAACCACCAAAAACAAACACAAAAACAAACAAAAAAAACAAACACAAAAACAAACACAAAAACAAACAGCAGTTTATATATAGTCAAATTGCATGCAGTTTATATATAGTCAAATTCCACGCAGTTTATATATAGTCAAATTGCACGCAGTTTATATATAGTCAAATTGCATGCAGTTTATATATAGTCAAATTCCATACAGTTTATATATAGTCAAAGTCCACGCAGTTTATATATAGTCAAAGTCCATGCAGTTTATATATAGTCAAATTGCAGGCAGTTTATATATAGTCAAAGTCCATGCAGTTTATATATAGTCAAAGTCCATGCAGTTCTTATATAGTCAAAGTCCATGCAGTTTATATATAGTCAAAGTCCACGCAGTTTATATATAGTCAAATTGCATGCAGTTTATATATAGTCAAATTGCAGGCAGTTTATATATAGTCAAATTGCATGCAGTTTATATATAGTCAAATTGCATACAGTTTATAATAGTCAAATCCATGCAGTTTATATATAGTCAAATTGCATGCAGTTTATATATAGTCAAATTGCATGCAGTTTATATATAGTCAAATTGCATGCAGTTTATATATAGTCAAATTGCATGCAGTTTATATATAGTCAAATTGCATGCAGTTTATATATAGTCAAATTGCAGGCAGTTTATATATAGTCAATGTCCACGCAGTTTATTTATAGTCAAATTGCACGCAGTTTATATATAGTCAAATTGCATGCAGTTTATATATAGTCAAAGTCCATGCAGTTTATATATAGTCAAATTGCATGCAGTTTATATATAGTCAAAGTCCACGCAGTTTATATATAGTCAAAGTCCATGCAGTTTATATATAGTCAAAGTCCATGCAGTTTATATAGAGTCAAAGTCCACGCAGTTTATATATAGTGAAAGTCCATGTAGTTTATATATAGTCAAAGTCCATGCAGTTTATATATAGTCAAAGTCCATGTAGTTTATATATAGTCAAAGTCCATGCAGTTTATATATAGTCAAAGTAAATGCAGTTTATATATAGTCTAAGTCCATGCAGTTTATATATAGTCAAAGTCCATGCAGTTTATATATAGTCAAAGTCCATGCAGTTTATATATAGTCAAAGTCCATGCAGTTCTTATATAGTCAAGGTCCACGCAATTTATAAATAGTCAAAGTCCACGCAGTTTATATATAGTCAAATTGCATGCAGTTTATATATAGTCAAATTGCAGGCAGTTTATATATAGTCAAATTGCATGCAGTTTATATATAGTCAAATTGCATGCAGTTTATAAATAGTCAAATTGCATGCAGTTTATATATAGTCAAATTGCATGCAGTTTATATATAGTCAAATTGCATGCAGTTTATATATAGTCAAATTGCATGCAGTTTATATATAGTCAAATTGCAGGCAGTTTATATATAGTCAAATTGCAGGCAGTTTATATATAGTCAAAGTCCATGCAGTTCTTATATAGTCAAAGTCCACGCAATTTATAAATAGTCAAAGTCCACGCAGTTTATATATAGTCAAATTGCATGCAGTTGATATATAGTCAAATTGCAGGCAGTTTATATATAGTCAAATTGCATGCAGTTTATATATAGTCAAATTGCATGCAGTTTATATATAGTCAAAGTCCACGCAGTTTATATATAGTCAAAGTCCATGCAGTTTATATATAGTCAAAGTCCATGCAGTTTATATATAGTCTTCCATGCAGTTTATATATAGTCAAAGTCCATGCAGTTTATATATAGTCAAATTGCATGCAGTTTATATATAGTCAAAGTCCATGCAGTTAATATATAGTCTTCCATGCAGTTTATATATAGTCAAATTGCATGCAGTTTATAAATAGTCAAATTGCATGCAGTTTATATAGTCAAATTGCAGGCAGTTTATATATAGTCAAAGTCCATGCACGCGCAGTTTATATATAGTCAAAGTCCATGCAGTTTATATATAGTCAAAGTCCATGCAGTTTATAAATAGTCAAAGTCCACGCAGTTTATATATAGTCAAATTGCAGGCAGTTTATATATAGTCAATGTCCACGCAGTTTATTTATAGTCAAATTGCACGCAGTTTATATATAGTCAAATTGCATGCAGTTTATATATAGTCAAAGTCCATACAGTTTATATATAGTCAAAGTCCACGCAGTTTATATATAGTCAAAGTCCATGCAGTTTATATATAGTCAAATTGCATGCAGTTTATATATAGTCAAAGTCCACGCAGTTTATATATAGTCAAAGTCCATGCAGTTTATATATAGTCAAAGTCCATGCAGTTTATATAGAGTCAAAGTCCACGCAGTTTATATATAGTCAAAGTCCATGTAGTTTATATATAGTCAAAGTCCATGCAGTTTATATATAGTCAAAGTCCATGTAGTTTATATATAGTCAAAGTCCATGCAGTTTATATATAGTCAAAGTAAATGCAGTTTATATATAGTCTAAGTCCATGCAGTTTATATATAGTCAAAGTACATGCAGTTTATATATAGTCAAAGTCCATGCAGTTTATATATAGTCAAAGTCCATGCAGTTTATATATAGTCAAAGTCCATGCAGTTTATATATAGTCAAAGTCCATGCAGTTCTTATATAGTCAAAGTCCACGCAGTTTATATATAGTCAAATTGCATGCAGTTTATATATAGTCAAATTGCAGGCAGTTTATATATAGTCAAATTGCATGCAGTTTATATATAGTCAAATTGCATACAGTTTATAAATAGTCAAATTGCATGCAGTTTATATATAGTCAAATTGCATGCAGTTTATATATAGTCAAATTGCATGCAGTTTATATATAGTCAAATTGCATGCAGTTTATATATAG
The DNA here is from genome assembly GCA_014843695.1 of Archivesica marissinica. Taxonomy (NCBI): domain Eukaryota; kingdom Metazoa; phylum Mollusca; class Bivalvia; order Venerida; family Vesicomyidae; genus Archivesica; species Archivesica marissinica. Next base: position 53,993,330 of record CM026397.1, on the reverse strand, counting down.
TCAAATTGCAGGCAGTTTATATATAGTCAAATTGCATGCAGTTTATATATAGTCAAATTGCAGGCAGTTTATATATAGTCAAATTGCAGGCAGTTTATATATAGTCAAATTGCATGCAGTTTATATATAGTCAAATTGCAGGCTGTTTATATATAGTCAAATTGCAGGCAGTTTATATATAGTCAAAGTCCATGCAGTTCTTATATAGTCAAAGTACACGCAATTTATAAATAGTCAAATTGCATGCAGTTGATATATAGTCAAATTGCAGGCAGTTTATATATAGTCAAATTGCATGCAGTTTATATATAGTCAAATTGCATGCAGTTTATATATAGTCAAAGTCCATGCAGTTTATATATAGTCAAAGTCCATGCAGTTTATATATAGTCAAATTGCATGCAGTTTATATATAGTCAAAGTCCATGCAGTTTATATATAGTCTTCCATGCAGTTTATATATAGTCAAATTGCATGCAGTTTATAAATAGTCAAATTGCATGCAGTTTATATAGTCAAATTGCAGGCAGTTTATATATAGTCAAAGTCCATGCACGCGCAGTTTATATATAGTCAAAGTCCATGCAGTTTATATATAGTCAAAGTCCATGCAGTTTATAAATAGTCAAAGTCCACGCAGTTTATATATAGTCAAATTGCAGGCAGTTTATATATAGTCAATGTCCACGCAGTTTATTTATAGTCAAATTGCACGCAGTTTATATATAGTCAAATTGCATACAGTTTATATATAGTCAAAGTCCATGCAGTTTATATATAGTCAAATTGCATGCAGTTTATATATAGTCAAAGTCCATGTAGTTTATATATAGTCAAAGTCCATGCAGTTTATATATAGTCAAAGTAAATGCAGTTTATATATAAACTGCATGGAAGACTATATATAAACTGCATTTACTTTGACTATATATAAACTGCATGGACTTTGACTATATATAAACTACATGGACTTTGACTATATATAAACTGCATGGACTTTGACTATATATAAACTGCATGGAAGACTATATATAGTCAAAGTCCATGCAGTTTATATATAGTCAAATTGCATGCAGTTTATATATAGTCAAAGTCCATGCAGTTTATATATAGTCTTCCATGCAGTTTATATATAGTCAAATTGCATGCAGTTTATATATAGTCAAATTGCATGCAGTTTATAAATAGTCAAATTGCATGCAGTTTATATAGTCAAATTGCAGGCAGTTTATGTATAGTCAAAGTCCATGCACGCGCAGTTTATATATAGTCAAAGTCCATGCAGTTTATATATAGTCAAAGTCCATGCAGTTTATAAATAGTCAAAGTCCACGCAGTTTATATATAGTCAAATTGCAGGCAGTTTATATATAGTCAATGTCCACGCAGTTTATTTATAGTCAAATTGCACGCAGTTTATATATAGTCAAATTGCATGCAGTTTATATATAGTCAAAGTCCATACAGTTTATATATAGTCAAAGTCCATACAGTTTTATATATAGTCAAAGTCCACGCAGTTTATATATAGTCAAAGTCCATGCAGTTTATATATAGTCAAATTGCATGCAGTTTATATATAGTCAAAGTCCACGCAGTTTATATATAGTCAAAGTCCACATTTAAATTCAGTTTATGTATTATATTGTGAAATACGCCGACCACCGAACAACGTTAATTAAATGTACAGTATTGCTTTCTGGAACAAATGCTTCGAACTCAAGGCCATAGCAACATGCACACCTACAAATGTTTCTTGAATATTTGAAATATCCGCTAGTGTTCGACACAGACGCTCAGCAGACTGTGCCTACACGGTGGACTGATGTAGGAACACCAACTGACGCCTTATCACCAAATCATCTACAAATTAAGTCCTATTTGACAGATTAGACAAATCTAGTGTAAATTCTTCCTCAACTAGAATGCATGATAAGCCATGTTTTATCGTGATGTATCGCGTTATATTCTCTCAGATCCCTGTATCTATCAACATTCAAACCCAGCTTTCTGAAAACTTGAGGGCACGGCATAGATATCTAGATGTAATATTTAAAAAAAAAATGCTTACCTACGTCTTATATTGGGAGAATATGTTTTTACATTTTCCTGATCAGCATGACTAAAATAGTGCTTACCTACTTTAAAAAAAAAAGTAAAACCACATTATGTCATGCTAAAATAAAAAGTACTAATATAAAATTATTTCCGTGGGTTTAAAATAACAATTATCTATTTTTAAAATAAAAACATTGCGGTGGGTTTAACCCTTTCAACCCCACAGGCCTCTAAATAGGCTTATGGAAAGTGTAGATCCAGATGAGCCGGCTCATAACGAGCCGTCTCATCAGGATCTGCACTTTTTTGCCAGTAATAATTATTACTATTTTTAGATAAAATTACCCATTTTGATAAATGAACTGGTCCAAAAGTAATTTTCTTATTCATTTATTGGTCTGAAAATATCAGGCACCAGTCCATGTCAGTTACTTGGGGTTGAATGGGTTAAAGTAACAAGTATGTATTTATTTAATAAAAACATGTTTCGGTGTCCTTAAAATAACGATTATATTTGTTTTTAAATAAAAAAAACATATTTCCGTGGGTTTAAAATAACAATTATCTATTTTTAAAATAAAAACATATTGCGGTGGGTTTAAAGTAACAAGTATGTATTTATTTAATAAAAACATGTTTCGGTGTCTTTAAAATAACGATTATATTTGTTTTTAAATATAAAAAAACATGTTTCGGTGGGTTTAAAATAACGATTATATTTGTTTTTAAATTTAAAAAAACATGTTTCGGTAGGTTTAAAATAACGATTATCTATTTTTAAAATAAAAACATATGGCGGTGGGTTTAAAGTAACAAGTATGTATTTATTTAATTAAAACATGTTTCGGTGGGTTTAAAATAACGATTATATTTGTTTTTAAATTTAAAAAAACATGTTTCGGTGGGTTTAAAATAACAATTATATTTGTTATTAAATTTAAAAAAACATGTTTAAAATAACAATTACCTATTTTTTAAAATTGAAAACATGTTATGTATCATGATAGAATTATGATACGGCACAGAAAACATTTTATTTCACGAAATACAATGAATATCTCCATTCACCACGCGACATACTCTACCACACAGTAGCTTCCTATAGCAAGAACTAACGAAGACCCAAGAGATAACAACACAATGAAGTGTGTCGGGTGTAGCTCTTTATGACTGGTGTCAGGGTCGGTATTCTATCGGGGCTGTATACGTTGGATGTGGTGTCAGGGTCGGTATTCTATCGGGGCTGTATACGTTGGATGTGGTGTCAGGGTCGGTATTCTATCGGGGGTGTTTACGTTGGGTGTGGTGTCAGGGTCGGTATTCTATCGGGGCTGTTTACGTTGGATGTGGTGTCAGGGTCGGTATTATATTGGGGCTGTATACGTTGGATGTGGCATCAGGGTCGGTATTCTATCGGGGTTGTTTACGTTGGATCTGGTGTCAGGGTCGGTATTCTATCGGGGCTGTATACGTTGGATGTGGCGTCAGGGTCGGTATTCTATCGGGGCTGTATACGTTGGATGTGGTGTCAGGGTCGGTATTCTATCGGGGGTGTTTACGTTGGGTGTGGTGTCAGGGTCGGTATTCTATCGGGGCTGTTTACGTTGGGTCTGGTGTCAGGGTCGGTATTCTATCGGGGCTGTTTACGTTGGATGTGGTGTCAGGGTCGGTATTCTATGGGGGCTGTATACGTTGGATGTGGCATCAGGGTCGGTATTCTATCGGGGTTGTTTACGTTGGATCTGGTGTCAGGGTCGGTATTCTATCTGGGCTGTATACGTTGGATGTGGCGTCAGGGTCGGTATTCTATCGGGGCTGTTTACGTTGGGTCTGGTATCAGGGTCGGTATTCTATCGGGGCTGTATACGTTGGATGTGGTGTCAGGGTCGGTATTCTATCGGGGTTGTTTACGTTGGATGTGGTGTCAGGGTCGGTATTCTATCGGGGTTGTTTACGTTGGATGTGGTGTCAGGGTCGGTATTCTATCGGGGCTGTTTACGTTGGATGTGGTGTCAGGGTCGGTATTCTATCGGGGCTGTTTACGTTCGATGTGGTGTCAGGGTCGGTATTCTATCGGGGTTGTTTACGTTGGATGTGGTGTCAGGGTCGGTATTCTATCGGGGTTGTTTACGTTGGATGTGGTGTCAGGGTCGGTATTCTATCTGGGTTGTTTACGTTGGATGTGGTGTCAGGGTCGGTATTCTATCGGGGTGTTTACGTTGGATGTGGTGTCAGGGTCGGTATTCTATCGGGGCTGTTTACGTTGGATGTGGTGTCAGGGTCGGTATTCTATCGGGGCTGTATACGTTGGATGTGGTGTCAGGGTCGGTATTCTATCGGGGTTGTTTACGTTGGATGTGGTGTCAGGGTCGGTATTCTATCGGGGTTGTTTACGTTGGATGTGGTGTCAGGGTCGGTATTCTATCTGGGCTGTTTACGTTGGATGTGGTGTCAGGGTCGGTATTCTATCGGGGCTGTTTACGTTGGGTCTGGTGTCAGGGTCGGTATTCTATCTGGGCTGTATACGTTGGGTGTAGTGTCAGGGTCGGTATTCTATCGGGGCTGTTTACGTTGGGTGTGGTGTCAGGGTCGGTATTCTATCGGGGCTGTTTACGTTGGATGTGGTGTCAGGGTCGGTATTCTATCAGGGCTGTTTACGTTGGATCTGGTGTCAGGGTCGGTATTCTATCGGGGCTGTTTACGTTGGGTCTGGTGTCAGGGTCGGTATTCTATCTGGGTTGTTTATGTTGGATCTGGTGTCAGGGTCGGTATTCTATCGGGGCTGTTTACGTTGGGTCTGGTGTCAGGGTCGGTATTCTATCTGGGTTGTTTACGTTGGATCTGGTGTCAGGGTCGGTATTCTATCGGGGCTGTTTACGTTGGGTCTGGTGTCAGGGTCGGTATTCTATCTGGGTTGTTTACGTTGGATCTGGTGTCAGGGTCGGTATTCTATCTGGGTTGTTTACGTTGGATCTGGTGTCAGGGTCGGTATTCTATCTGGGCTGTATACGTTGGATCTGGTGTCAGGGTCGGTATTCTATCGGGGCTGTTTACGTTGGGTCTGGTGTCAGGGTCGGTATTCTATCGGGGCTGTTTACGTTGGATCTGGTGTCAGGGTCGGTATTCTATCTCGGCTGTATATGTTGGATCTGGTGTCAGGGTCGGTATTCTATCTGGGCTGTATACGTTGGATCTGGTGTCAGGGTCGGTATTCTATCGGGGCTGTTTACGTTGGATGTGGTGTCAGGGTCGGTATTCTATCGGGGCTGTTTACGTTGGATGTGGTGTCAGGGTCGGTATTCTATCGGGGCTGTTTACGTTGGGTCTGGTGTCAGGGTCGGTATTCTATCTGGGCTGTATACGTTGGGTGTGGTGTCAGGGTCGGTATTCTATCGGGGCTGTTTACGTTGGGTGTGGTGTCAGGGTCGGTATTCTATCGGGCTGTTTACGTTGGGTCTGGTGTCAGGGTCGGTATTCTATCTGGGTTGTTTATGTTGGATCTGGTGTCAGGGTCGGTATTCTATCGGGGCTGTTTACGTTGGGTCTGGTGTCAGGGTCGGTATTCTATCTGGGTTGTTTACGTTGGATCTGGTGTCAGGGTCGGTATTCTATCGGGGCTGTTTACGTTGGGTCTGGTGTCAGGGTCGGTATTCTATCTGGGTTGTTTACGTTGGATCTGGTGTCAGGGTCGGTATTCTATCTGGGTTGTTTACGTTCGATCTGGTGTCAGGGTCGGTATTCTATCTGGGCTGTATACGTTGGATGTGGTGTCAGGGTCGGTATTCTATCTGGGCTGTATACGTCGGATCTGGTGTCAGGGTCGGTATTCTATCGGGGCTGTTTACGTTGGGTCTGGTGTCAGGGTCGGTATTCTATCTGGGCTGTATACGTTGGGTCTGGTGTCAGGGTCGGTATTCTATCTGGGCTGTATACGTTGGATCTGGTGTCAGGGTCGGTATTCTATCGGGGCTGTATATGTTGGGTCTGGTGTCAGGGTCGGTATTCTATCTCGGCTGTATATGTTGGATCTGGTGTCAGGGTCGGTATTCTATCTGGGCTGTATACGTTGGATCTGGTGCCAGGGTCGGTATTATATCGGGGCTGTTTACGTTGGATCTGGTGTCAGGGTCGGTATTCTATCGGGGCTGTTTACGTTGGATGTGGTGTCAGGGTCGGTATTCTATCGGGGCTGTTTACGTTGGGTCTGGTGTCAGAGTCGGTATTCTATCTGGGCTGTTTACGTTGGATGTGGTGTCAGGGTCGGTATTCTATCGGGGCTGTTTACGTTGGATGGTGTCAGGGTCGGTATTCTATCGGGGCTGTTTACGTTGGATGGTGTCAGGGTCGGTATTCTATCGGGGCTATTTACGTTGGATCTGGTGTCAGGGTCGGTATTCTATCGGGGCTGTTTACATTGGGTCTGGTGTCAGGGTCGGTATTCTATCGGGGCTGTTTACATTGGATCTGGTGTCAGGGTCGGTATTCTATCGGGGCTGTTTACGTTGGATCTGGTGTCAGGGTCGGTATTCTATCAGGGCTGTTTACGTTGGATGTGGTGTCAGGGTCGGTATTCTATCGGGGCTGTTTACGTTGGATGTGGTGTCAGGGTCGGTATTCTATCGGGGCTGTATACGTTGGATGTGGTGTCAGGGTCGGTATTCTATCGGGGTTGTTTACGTTGGATGTGGTGTCAGGGTCGGTATTCTATCGGGGTTGTTTACGTTGGATGTGGTGTCAGGGTCGGTATTCTATCTGGGCTGTTTACGTTGGATGTGGTGTCAGGGTCGGTATTCTATCGGGGCTGTTTACGTTGGGTCTGGTGTCAGGGTCGGTATTCTATCTGGGCTGTATACGTTGGGTGTGGTGTCAGGGTCGGTATTCTATCGGGGCTGTTTACGTTGGGTGTGGTGTCAGGGTCGGTATTCTATCGGGGCTGTTTACGTTGGATGTGGTGTCAGGGTCGGTATTCTATCAGGGCTGTTTACGTTGGATCTGGTGTCAGGGTCGGTATTCTATCGGGGCTGTTTACGTTGGGTCTGGTGTCAGGGTCGGTATTCTATCTGGGTTGTTTATGTTGGATCTGGTGTCAGGGTCGGTATTCTATCGGGGCTGTTTACGTTGGGTCTGGTGTCAGGGTCGGTATTCTATCTGGGTTGTTTACGTTGGATCTGGTGTCAGGGTCGGTATTCTATCGGGGCTGTTTACGTTGGGTCTGGTGTCAGGGTCGGTATTCTATCTGGGTTGTTTACGTTGGATCTGGTGTCAGGGTCGGTATTCTATCTGGGTTGTTTACGTTGGATCTGGTGTCAGGGTCGGTATTCTATCTGGGCTGTATACGTTGGATGTGGTGTCAGGGTCGGTATTCTATCTGGGCTGTATACGTCGGATCTGGTGTCAGGGTCGGTATTCTATCGGGGCTGTTTACGTTGGGTCTGGTGTCAGGGTCGGTATTCTATCTGGGCTGTATACGTTGGATCTGGTGTCAGGGTCGGTATTCTATCGGGGCTGTTTACGTTGGGTCTGGTGTCAGGGTCGGTATTCTATCGGGGCCGTTTACGTTGGATCTGGTGTCAGGGTCGGTATTCTATCTCGGCTGTATATGTTGGATCTGGTGTCAGGGTCGGTATTCTATCTGGGCTGTATACGTTGGATCTGGTGTCAGGGTCAGTATTATATCGGGGCTGTTTACGTTGGATCTGGTGTCAGGGTCGGTATTCTATCGGGGCTGTTTACGTTGGATGTGGTGTCAGGGTCGGTATTCTATCGGGGCTGTTTACGTTGGATGTGGTGTCAGGGTCGGTATTCTATCGGGGCTGTTTACGTTGGGTCTGGTGTCAGGGTCGGTATTCTATCTGGGCTGTATACGTTGGGTGTGGTGTCAGGGTCGGTATTCTATCGGGGCTGTTTACGTTGGGTGTGGTGTCAGGGTCGGTATTCTATCGGGGCTGTTTACGTTGGGTGTGGTGTCAGGGTCGGTATTCTATCAGGGCTGTTTACGTTGGATCTGGTGTCAGGGTCGGTATTCTATCGGGGCTGTTTATGTTGGGTCTGGTGTCAGGGTCGGTATTCTATCTGGGTTGTTTATGTTGGATCTGGTGTCAGGGTCGGTATTCTATCGGGGCTGTTTACGTTGGGTCTGGTGTCAGGGTCGGTATTCTATCTGGGTTGTTTACGTTGGATCTGGTGTCAGGGTCGGTATTCTATCGGGGCTGTTTACGTTGGGTCTGGTGTCAGGGTCGGTATTCTATCTGGGTTGTTTACGTTGGATCTGGTGTCAGGGTCGGTATTCTATCTGGGTTGTTTACGTTGGATCTGGTGTCAGGGTCGGTATTCTATCTGGGCTGTATACGTTGGATGTGGTGTCAGGGTCGGTATTCTATCTGGGCTGTATACGTCGGATCTGGTGTCAGGGTCGGTATTCTATCGGGGCTGTTTACGTTGGGTCTGGTGTCAGGGTCGGTATTCTATCTGGGCTGTATACGTTGGATCTGGTGTCAGGGTCGGTATTCTATCAGGGCTGTTTACGTTGGATCTGGTGTCAGGGTCGGTATTCTATCGGGGCTGTTTACGTTGGGTCTGGTGTCAGGGTCGGTATTCTATCTGGGCTGTATATGTTGGATCTGGTGTCAGGGTCGGTATTCTATCGGGGCTGTATACGTTGGATCTGGTGTCAGGGTCGGTATTCTATCTGGGCTGTATACGTTGGATCTGGTGTCAGGGTCGGTATTATATCGGGGCTGTTTACGTTGGATCTGGTGTCAGGGTCGGTATTCTATCGGGGCTGTTTACGTTGGATGTGGTGTCAGGGTCGGTATTCTATCGGGGCTGTTTACGTTGGGTCTGGTGTCAGGGTCGGTATTCTATCTGGGCTGTTTACGTTGGATGTGGTGTCAGGGTCGGTATTCTATCGGGGCTGTTTACGTTGGATGGTGTCAGGGTCGGTATTCTATCGGGGCTGTTTACGTTGGATGGTGTCAGGGTCGGTATTCTATCGGGGCTGTTTACGTTGGATCTGGTGTCAGGGTCGGTATTCTATCGGGGCTATTTACGTTGGATCTGGTGTCAGGGTCGGTATTCTATCGGGGCTGTTTACATTGGGTCTGGTGTCAGGGTCGGTATTCTATCGGGGCTGTTTACATTGGATCTGGTGTCAGGGTCGGTATTCTATCGGGGCTGTTTACGTTGGATCTGGTGTCAGGGTCGGTATTCTATCAGGGCTGTTTACGTTGGATCTGGTGTCAGATGGTACAGTGGTCGCCAGATCGGACAGGTGAGTTTCCTCCCATACAAATGACCACATTTACGCTTTCATCCGCGCCACCGAGAGTGATATATAAGTTGTTAGAACTTGCTTCGCAATCGTTGTAAAATAAATAACGTTTTAAACTTTCTTCTTGGATCTGATATAGTTAAGGTTTTTATATCCTCCTTCACAATGTCATAGTGGGTGTCATGGGCTGAGCGGTATGAGGGTTGGGTACCGTTTGATGGTCTTGTACTTGGTACCAAATCAAAATATATATATACAGTCAAATCTGTCAACCAGCCAAGGGAATCACAGCAAGCGGTTGTTTAGCACATGCGGCTGCTTAAAAGAGGTCAAATATATCATAAAACAACATATTGGAAATCTGGAAACTGGCTGCTTAATGGAGGTGACCACTAACACAGGTTTGACTGCAGTTTCAAACGACACACATTAATACTAAGTGGACGCCCTGTACTTTGCAAACACGTGTGATTTAAGAAACTGGAAGCATATTCATTAGGCAATGTATGTTTTTAATACATGTACATAATTATGAAACAAAGTATCTGATTTCACAGACACAAACAATTTTGGCCAGCCGAATGTCTGCTGCAATTTACAAATAATTCAAATTCAAAAGTTTTACATGCATGTTTTGTATAATAAATGACCAGTCACAAGTGATGTTAAAACATAAATAATACGCTGTACATCAACAATCGTGTTAGGAATTGTTATGTTATGTTATATTTCGGGTTTTACGCCTGCATCAGCACCATTTTGGGCTATATCGCCGGCGGGCAGTTTACTTAACAACACCTTTCCTGGGCAGGTTCCAGCGGTTAACCAGTACTTGGGTGCACCAACCTCCGTAAGAAACTGCCAACTTTTTCATATAAATGAGACACGGCCTGAGCGGGGCTCGAACCCGTGACCATCAGTGATGATAGGTTACAGTGGTATACAAGTCAGCGACCTTAACCACTCGACCACGGAGGCTGTTAGGAATTGTTATAGTCATAAAGCTATAAAGTCATGGTATATATAAACAGAAGTCGTGATAGCTCAGTGGTGGCGCATTCGCTTCAGTTGCGAAAGGCCCAGAGTTCGAGCCCCACTGGAGCCGTTGCGATTGTGCACTTAGGAAAGGCATTTAAATTCAATGCTGTCTCTTCTCTCTCCATCGTAGCGACTGATATGATGCTATATCTACAGAATAGCATCCCTTTGCAAATATAAGTGGGCGACAACCAGTCCACTACCAATCAACTGTCTTCTGCAGAATGGTCTCCCTTAGAATCACTCAATCGAAACACCAGCCTGGTGAGCTGCCGTCTTCGGACACGTTGTTTACAGGACGGACACAGTTTATCCCCTTCAAAGACGAGCCTCCAGCATTCCATGCAACATATATGATCACACTGGGCTATGAACGGCAATCTGGCACCCTTCTGACACGAGCAACATGTGTAGCCTGCAAAGTAAATAACGGTGTGTTTTGCGTTTATTTGTCATCACTAAAAGATTGCCCACATTAGCACCTCCTCCTGAAGATTAGTTTATTTGTCGCACAAATAGCTTAAGTCACTTAGGTCATATAGCGACTCTCCAGCTATTATTAGTCGAGGAAGACACTGGCTGCCCCTCCAAGCAGTATTGCAGGCACTGACGTGCACCCAGATAAAACCACCGACCCTCCACAAGTCGGTGGGATAACTTCCTAACACGTAAGATTTTGACACCCCCAGTGGGACTCGAACCTACAGCTGTGATGGGCAAGATATTTGAAGTCAACGACAGTAACCACTTTGCCACAGAGGCCGGTCTCCTGAAGAGATTAGTAGATTTAGGTTCTAGTATTGGAGCCTAGTGCAATGGTACAGAAAGTCGCGTTCCAGTGGCACACCTTATTCTTTTGCGCATACAGCCTAAAGCACAGAAAAGAGACCTCAGCCTAAATACTATGATACATTGTAGTACCTTCCATGCTCTCCTATAAGACGAGTTATTTACCACCAGATTATGGCCTCTAATTGTTTTATACATGCTTGAAATAAGGACAGGGCGCTCAGGATTTTAACCCATTCAACACCAAGTAACTCACATGGACTGGTCCATGATATTTTTAGACCAATAAATTAATAACAAAATTACATTTGGATCAGTTCATTTATCAAAATGGGTAATTTTTTGTTTCTAAAAATAGTTATATTACTTGAAAAAAGTGCAGATCCTGATGAGACGGCTCGTCACGAGCCGGCTCATCTGGATCTACACTTTTTTGTAAGCCAATTTAGAAGTCTATGGTGTTGAAAGGGTTAAGGACAGGGCCATCTGTATTCAAAAGGGACTTGCAAATGTTTTCCAAATGGTTTTTTTATGGTTTATTTGGTGATGTTAACTTGGCACCTGGACAAAAATGTAATAACAGTCTTAGCTGTGCATAGATTTCTAGAAAAGTCTAAACATTTCTAACAATATGTATGTAAACAGGGACTGACGCGCTTGCATAGTGATACACCATGACAACTGTATGTGTTATTTCATCGCTTTCTACCCCCCTCCCCATTCCCCGTTTATCTAGCTATAATTTCATACACTTATTATATATTTTGGTCTTACTACATAATACGTTTACGTCATAGTCGCCTATAGTGCACACATTTATATATGTAATGGAGATAATCTGAATAAGCTTTAAGCTTTCGATTAAATCCATTTTCATTCTGTATACAATAGATATGTACTGTACATTATGAATGAATAAATATGTTTAAACCAAATGGGTTTTTTAGCCAATTCGGTGACAATTGAAAGAAATGTTTGAAAATCTATTTTATTTGTTTGGTTTTTTGGTTTTAACGTTGCACCAACAGCTTAGGTGATATGGCGACTCTACAGCTATTATTGGTGGAGGAAGACCCCGGGTGCCCCTCCGAGCTTTCAGAGAATCATATTGATCTAACTAACTATATATATTGACAATACTCGAGAGAAAGGCGAATCTCTCCATGGAGTTAATCCATATAATTCCATAAACCAAATTTCAAACCTCACCTGATTTTGGTGGCCCGTATTTTGTCTGGTTCCCAGTCTTCTCTGTATCATAACTTGCAGTTTTCTGAGAACCAGTCTCACTTGAGCTGTTCGCAACATAACCAGTCTGTGAATCGGTACCAGTCACACTTTTTTTAACAGCAGGACCAGTCTCGCTGTCGACATTATCCTTGTTTGAGGCACTTATTGTTTTAGGACATGCGTTGACAGATATGCAGCTTGTTCCTGCAGCTGCGTTTGGTTGCAATGTTACAGTGGCCGAGTTTGTTTCACAGATTCCAGAGGCTGAGTTTGTTTTCAAACTGCTTTTTGAATTTTTCTGAAAAGTCAGTAAAAAAGACTATTCAAACAGGTGGACAAATCCAACAAGTCCAACAAGAAAGAAAACCGCTCAGCAAGGATATTAGAATTGATTTAGTACGGGAGATTGCTTTAAGAACAGACAAATTAGAAAAATACAACTCCAAATAGAATCGTTTTTACAATCGATTAATTCCTCTACTTGTATTTTCTAATTGAAAATAAATAAATGGAAACGATCACCCATATGCCTTTTTCCCCCTTCTCTTTTTGCTTTAAAATTTATTTTTCAAACTAGGGATACTTATCCGTAAATAACCCTTTTGTGTATATATACATGGAAGGCAAGTCTTATTACCGTAGATCATTTATGTTGTATATACAAGGAAGAAATAAACGGGGTTACCCGAAAGGGGCCTCAAATTAAAAAAATAAAGAAAGAAAAGTCAGTAAAAAGATTATTCAAACAGGTGGACAAACAAGAATGAAAACCGCTCAGCAAGGATATTAACATCTACAGTGATCATCTAAATTGTCCTTGAAAAGCATCAAAGCTATGCATAATCATGTAAGTACTGATATACCAGAATTCTTGTCACTTACTTGTGGATGGTCAGTGGTTCCACACAGGTGTCCCTAAATGAGTTAATACAAATTTACTTTAGCTCGATTGTGAAACAAATTCATACACCTCTCATACACTCTCGAGACAACATTCCTGATGGAATACATCGCTACGAGGGAGAGAGAAGAGGCATGTGGAATTTAAATGTTTCTTGTATAAACTAAACAAACTAATGAATTAGAGCAGAAATGAAATCTTAAAATGTTTAATATAAATCTGTACCAGATCTTTACCACCGTCCTCTGTCTTCAGCCTCTTGGTCACACTTTCTGAAAAATATATTAACTATTGTCAAATCAAACACGTCAGGTGATGCATTGTACGGCACATAACACCGTATAAATAATCAACAATAATATCGACTCGGACACATCATTAAACAAACTACAGCAGGGATCATTCTAGAGGGCGATGTGGGCAAAATTGTCGCCCTAGGGACCCTGCATCGCCCTCTGGGGGCCCCACTTCTCCCTAAAAAAACAACATTTTTTTGGTTTTTTCGATTTTCAAACAAAATTTTGTCTAGTAAGATACACTGGCCCATTATAAAGCATTCCGTCTATTCAAATGTTGTATTTAATGGTTATACTGTGCATTTTAACCCTATTTTGCAGAAGTATATTAAAGAACACCATTTAAGGAAGCGATCACGCGCTTTCTCACTTCTCCCAAAAATTCTGGCCTAGAATGAACCCTGCTACAGTAGTTGATAGATTTTTGAAGAAAAATTGACAATACATTATTGTTTTTATGAACTACATGTATACGTTAATCTTAAGAATTCAGAAAACAACAAAAATTATACGCTGCATTTAAGGCTCGAACTCGCGCTTCTGGAGAACATTTTATGAGATAATTCTCAGCTAAAACAATATTATTGCATATACTGGTAGTCATAACTACAGCCGCATAGCGATTTTATATTTATAAAGTGTTCCTCCACAAAGTTTGTTTGCTAGTTTGTTGTGGGCTTAACTTCGCACAAACAGCTTAGATCCAGGGCGACTCTCCAGTTAGTATTGGTGGAAGAAGACCCCGGGCAACTCTCCAGTTATTATTGGTGGTGGAAGACCCCGGGCGACTCTCCAGTTATTATTGGTGGAGGAAGATCCCGGGCGACTCTCCAGTTAGTATTGGTGGAGGAAGACCCCGGGCGACTCTCCAGTTATTATTGGTGGAGGAAGATCCCGGGCGACTCTCCAGTTATTATTGGTGGAGGAACACCCTGGGCGCCTCTCCAGTTAGTATTGGTGGAGGAAGACCCCGGGCGACTCTCCAGTTATTATTGGTGGAGGAAGACCCAGGGCGACTCTCCAGTTATTATTGGTGCAGGAAGACCCCGGGCACGTCTCCAGTTATTATTGGTGGAGGAAGACCCCGGGCGCCTCTCCAGTTAGTATTGGTGGAGGAAGACCCCGGGCGCCTCTCCAGTTAGTATTGGTGGAGGAAGACCCCGGGCGACTCTCCAGTTATTATTGGTGCAGGAAGACCCCGGGCGCCTCTCCAGTTATTATTGGTGCAGGAAGACCCTGGGCGCCTCTCCGAGCAGTATTTCAGGCACAGGTGGGCACACAGGTAGAACCATCGACCTTCCGCAAGCCAGCTGGACAGCTTGCTCACTAGAAAGTATTCGATATTCCAAGAGTGCAGCAGTGCGGTCAACAACAACAACCACGAAGGGTCCCCTCCACAAAGTGCTTCAGACACACGGTACACAGGTACAAGCTCTGACCATACACATGTAGCTACAGGCACGAGTATTCGAATCTATAATTCTATTACTTAATTAACTAACGAATCCCGCTAACAAAAGACGTAAATCCACATCGCCTCTTCTCTCGCACTCGTGCAATAAATTCCATCGAGAATGAAGTCTCAAGATCGATTAAACTACTGTTGTAACTTGTTTCGCAATCAAACGAAAAGAAATTTGCATCAATGAAAAACTTCTATTAATCAAGAGCGCTAAACCGTAACTAAGCAACGAGAAGACAATCAACAAACCATGGCATGCTACAGTCTCCTGCAACCGTTTCTTATTCACTGTGTCCTCCGCCTTATAACTGGTAGAAATGCCGGTCAACTCTCGACATATGATGTGAAAATGTTCTTTATGTTTCGCTCTGACAAATCGGTAAAACTCTGAAATGCATCAAGATATACGTTTTGATTCTAAAGCCAGGTAAAGTCGTGATAGCTCAGTGGTAGCGTGTTCGCTTCATGTGCGAAAGGCCCGGAATTCGAACCCCGCTGGAGCTGTTACGATTGTGCCCTTAGGCAAGGCATTTAAATTCCACATGCCCCTTCTCTCTCCCTCGTGGTGATGGATTCCATCAGGAATTAGGTCTCAAGAGTGATTAATATAAGTTGTAAGAACTTGTTTCGCAATCGAGCTAAAATAAATTTGTATAAACTAATAATGCTTTCATTGTTCATTTGATGAAATATGTTTGTTTGTTTGGGTTTTACGCCTGCATCAGCACCATTTTGGGCTATATCGCATGCAGGCAGTTTTATCTAACAACACCTTTCTTGGGCAGGCTCCAGCGGTTAACCAGTATTTGGTGCACCAACCTCCGTAAGAAATGTTGATGAAATATAATTTGAGCATACGCTGAAATATAAAAATATCCTTTATATATATGGTATGCAAGTACCATAACTTTTCTTTATTTATCAGTGTCCTTAACAAGAATATTGCAGTTACTAATCACGTACTTGCAAAGAGCTGATGCCTCGCCGAATCCTCGGTAAACAACGTCGCGAGTACCTCGATCACTTTCCCAATATCCTCGTCCTTCTTATACTCTACGAGAGCCGTTGAGAACATTTTGTATGACACGCCAGTCAGTGTGCTTTTAACCTACAATATTCAGAACATTTTGTATGACATACCAGTCAGTGTGCTTTTAGCCTACAATATTCAGAACATTTTGTATGACACACCAGTCAGTGTTCTTTTAACCTACAATATCCAGAACATTTTGTATGACACGCCAGTCAGTGTGCTTTTAACCTACAATATCCAGAACATTTTGTATGACATGCCAGTCAGTGTGCTTTTAGTCTACAATATCCAGAACATTTTGTATGACACGCCAGTCAGTGTGCTTTTAACATACAATATCCAGAACATTTTGAATGACACGCCAGTCAGTGTGCTTTTAACATACAATATCCAGAACATTTTGAATGACACGCCAGTCAGTGTGCTTTTAACATACAATATCCAGAACATTTTGTATGACACGCCAGTCAGTGTGCTTTTAGCCTACAATATTCAGAACATTTTGTATGACACACCAGTCAGTGTTCTTTTAACCTACAATATCCAGAACATTTTGTATGACACGCCAGTCAGTGTGCTTTTAACCTACAATATCCAGAACATTTTGTATGACATGCCAGTCAGTGTGCTTTTAGTCTACAATATCCAGAACATTTTGTATGACACGCCAGTCAGTGTGCTTTTAACATACAATATCCAGAACATTTTGAATGACACGCCAGTCAGTGTGCTTTTAACATACAATATCCAGAACATTTTGAATGACACGCCAGTCAGTGTGCTTTTAACCTACAATATCCAGAACATTTTGTATGACACGCCAGTCAGTGTGCTTTTAACCTACAATATCCAGAACATTTTGTATGACACGCCAGTCAGTGTGCTTTTAACATACAATATCCAGAACATTTTGAATGACACGCCAGTCAGTGTGCTTTTAACATACAATATCCAGAACATTTTGAATGACACGCCAGTCAGTGTGCTTTTAACCTACAATATCATCTAGAAACGTGACATTCATCTTGGCGAATTTGGAAATTTAACAAGGGCACTGACAACGGCTACCAACTCTATGGAGCACTAGGTGATTGAGAGTATCATGTGAAAATATAAGATAAACCAACAAAGAAATGAAAATTTTACGAGCAGAATTATTGCGGTTTTGAGATGAATTGGTGCCAGCTTGTGACAACATCTGATACTTTACTTGTAGATGGCTGAATGGGACAAAGTAAATGCTATTCCAGACCATCCGATGGTGTACTTGTAAATTGTCAACTAAATGGTGCAAGGGATACAACCCAACTTTGTAATAACGAACATGCACATCAATTGCAAGATAATTATCAGTGGACTTAGAATCGGTATTAAATTCCTTCAGAAATGCCCATATAGAACCATAAGCCCTACCTCTGCAATGTAGCTTTCAGCCGAGTTCAGCTGTGCCATGGATATATTAGAAGAAACAACTGTGCTGGACTCCTGTACTGCTGAAGTAGACTCGCCTGCACGCCTCTGTATCAAAACAAAAGTGGAAGTCGTGATAGCACAGTGGATGCGCGTTCGCTTCAGGTGCGAAAGGTCCGGAGTTCGAACCCCGCTGGAGCCGTTACGATTGTACCCTTAGGCAAGACATTTAAATTCCACGTTGCCTCTTCTCTCTCCCCTCGTGGCGATGGATTCCATCAGGAATGAGGTCTCGAGAGTGATTAATATAAGTTGTAAGAACTTGTTTCGCAATCGAGCTCAAATAAATTTGTATGAACTAAAACAAAAGGCGAGATGATGATGATGATGATGATGATGATGATGATGATGATGATGATGATCCAGTGCTCTTTCTAGGTCAGAATGTTTCATCTGGATCTACACTTTTCATAAGCCTATTTAGAGGCCTGTGGGGTTGAAAGGGTTAAAGTTTACATTTATATATTTGAAGGCATTATAATTCATTATCTTATTATTAACCCATTTCATTCTGGATACCGTTCAAACAGTATTTGCAAAGAACATAAGAGCCAGATCAACCGCCACGGAACATGTCGTCTGATCAGGCTCTATGCTGTTTGCTACTCAGATGATCTTGCTAAGACACTTGGCTATGAAGCAAACAACATAGATCCTGATCAGCATGCAGCGTCACGCTGCGGCTGATCTGGATCTATGTTGTTTGCAAAAGTTGTTTTGTTCACACTAAATGCAGTTTGCTGCAATGAGTTGCATTGTATCAACAGTTCACACTAAATGCAGTTTGCTGCAGTGAGTTGCATTGTATCAACAGTGCACACTAAATGCAGTTTGCTGTAGTGAGTTGCATTGTATCAACAATTCACACTAAATGCTGTTTGCTGCAATGAGTTGTATTGTATGAACAGTTCACACTAAATGCAGTTTGCTGCAGTGAGTTGTATTGTGTCAACAGTTCACACTAAATGCAGTTTGCTGCAGTGAGTTGTATTGTATGAACAGTTCACACTAAATGCAGTTTGCTGCAATGAGTTGCATTGTATCAACAGTTCACACTAAATGCAGTTTGTTGCAATGAGTTGCATTGTATCAACAGTTCACACTAAATGCAGTTTGCTGCAATGAGTTGTATTGTATCAACAGTTCACACTAAATGCAGTTTGCTGCAATGAGTTGCATTGTATCAACAGTTCACACTAAATGCAGTTTGCTGCAATGAGTTGCATTGTATCAACAGTTCACACTAAATGCAGTTTCCTGTAGAGAGTTGCATTGTATCAACAGTTCACACTAAATGCAGTTTCCTGTAGAGAGTTGCATTGTATCAACAGTTCACACTAAATGCAGTTTGCTGCAATGAGTTGCATTGTATGAACAGTTCACACTAAATGCAGTTTCCTGTAGTGAGTTGCATTGTATCAACAGTTCACACTAAATGCAGTTTGCTGCAATGAGTTGCATTGTATCAACAGTTCACACTAAATGCAGTTTGCTGCAATAATGAGTTGCATTGTATCAACAGTTCACACTAAATGCAGTTTGCTGCAATAATGAGTTGCATTGTATCAACAGTTCACACTAAATGCAGTTTGCTGCAGTACGTTGCATTGTATCAACAGTTCACACTAAATGCAGTTTGCTGCAGTGAGTTGTATTGTATCAACAGTTCACACTAAATGCAGTTTCCTGTAGTGAGTTGCATTGTATCAACAGTTCACACTAAATGCAGTTTGCTGCAATGAGTTGTATTGTATCAACAGTTCACACTAAATGCAGTTTCCTGTAGTGAGTTGTATTGTATCAACAGTTCACACTAAATGCAGTTTGCTGCAGTGAGTTGTATTGTATCAACAGTTCACACTAAATGCAGTTTGCTGCAGTGAGTTGTATTGTATCAACAGTTCACACTAAATGCAGTTTGCTGTAGTGAGTTGCATTGTATCAACAGTTCACACTAAATGCAGTTTGCTGTAGTGAGTTGCATTGTATCAATAGTTCACACTAAATGCAGTTTGCTGCAGTGAGTTGCATTGTATCAATAGTTCACACTAAATGCAGTTTGCTGCAATGAGTTGCATTGTATCAACAGTTCACACTAAATGCAGTTTGCTGCAATAATGAGTTGCATTGTATCAACAGTTCACACTAAATGCAGTTTGCTGCAGTGAGTTGCATTGTATCAACAGTTCACACTAAATGCAGTTTGCTGCAATGAGTTGTATTGTATCAACAGTTCACACTAAATGCAGTTTGCTGTAGTGAGTTGTATTGTATCAACAGTTCACACTAAATGCAGTTTGCTGTAGTGAGTTGCATTGTATCAACAGTTCACACTAAATGCAGTTTGCTGCAGTGAGTTGCATTGTATCAACAGTTCACACTAAATGCAGTTTGCTGCAGTGAGTTGTATTGAATCAACAGTTCACACTAAATGCAGTTTGCTGTAGTGAGTTGCATTGTATCAACAGTTCACACTAAATGCAGTTTGCTGTAGTGAGTTGCATTGGGCATTCAGGTAAACATAAATGTGAACAGAGGAATCAGTTATATATTTGTTATATTTCGGGTTTTACGTCTGCATCAGCACCATTTTGGGCTATATCGCCGGCGGGCAGTTTACCTAACAACACCTTTCCTGGGCAGGCTCCAGCGGTTAACCAGTACTTGGGTGCACCAACCTCCGTAAGAAACTGCCAACTTTTTCATATAAATGAGACATGGCCTGAGCGGGGCTCGAACCCGTGACCATCAGTGATAATAGGTTACAGTGGTATACAAGTCAGCGACCTTAACCACTCGACCACGGAGGCGGACCAGAGGAAACTAAATTGCTTAATGAGGATGATGCGTTAAAGTACCATGATGTCGTTTTATCCTTTTATTTATCGTCACTCCAATATGAGGTAACCATACAAACACAGACTTTGCTTTCTCTTCAATTCTACATGTATATACAGTCAAACCTGTGTTAGTGGTCACCTCCATTAAGCAGCCAACTTGTATTAAGCAGTCGGTTTCCAGATTCCAAATATGTTGTATTACTATCATTTTTACATTTATTAAGCAGTCACCTGTGCTAAGCACCACACTTCTCCTTACAGGGCAGGAGCTAGAGGGAGATTTCGGAGAAGTACCTCCATGAGCTACCACACTTCTCCTTACAGGGCAGGGGCTAGATGGAGATTTCGGATAACGAAATAAGAAATAAAACTCACAAAAGTCTCACATGCATACCATGATATACAGTCAAACCTGTGTTAGTGGTCACCTCCATTAAGCAGCCAACCTGTATTAAGCAGCCGGTTTCCAGATTCCCAATATGTTGTTTTACTATACATTTTTAGCTCTATTAAGCAGCCATCTGTGCTAAGCAGCAGCTTTCTGTGATTCCCTTGGCTGGCTCCTGAAGACAGGTTTGACTGTACATATTTTATGTACTTGACTATGTTTATTCAAAGAAATAAATATTTTTTAAACTAAAGAAATTCATACATACTTTAATAACAATCTTCTTTTTATTTTGAGGTCGTCTCATTCCAACGCTTGAAGCGACACTGGTTGGATAGGACGGCAGCTGTAAGCAAATATCGACTAGCTAAATAGTTGTCACGAAAATTCACGGTTTATATTTAAGCAACCAGTTTGTTAGTAACTTAAAATAGATGATAAAGATGCTGATATTATTAATACCAATGATGACGATGAGATACCAATGATGACGATGCAGATACCAATGATGAAGATGCTGATACCAATGATGATATGATGATGAAGATGCTGATACCAATGATGATATGATGATGAAGATGCAGATACCAATGATGATATAATGATGAAGATGCAGATACCAATGATGATATAATGATGATGATGCAGATACCAATGATGATATGATGATGCTGATACCAATGATGATATGATGATGCTGATACCAATGATGATATGATGATGCTGATACCAATGATGATATGATGATGCTGATACCAATGATGATATGATGATGCTGATACCAATGATGATATGATGATGAAGATGCTGATACCAATGATGATGATGATGATGCAGATACCAATGATGATATGATGATGAAGATGCTGATACCAATGATGATATGATGATGAAGATGCTGATACCAATGATGATATGATGATGAAGATGATGATACCAATGATGATATGATGATGCTGATACCAATGATGATGAAGATGATGATACCAATGATGATATGAAGATGCTGATACCAATGATGATATGATGATGCTGATACCAATGATGATATGATGATGAAGATGCTGATACCAATGATGATATGATGATGAAGATGCCAATGATGATATGATGATGAAGATGCTGATACCAATGATGATATGATGATGCTGATACCAATGATGATATAATGATGAAGATGCTGATACCAATGATGATATGATGATGAAGATGCAGATACCAATGATGATATGATGATGCTGATACCAATGATGATATAATGATGAAGATGCTGATACCAATGATGATATGATGATGAAGATGCTGATACCAATGATGATATGATGATGCTGATACCAATGATGATATGATGATGAAGATGCTGATACCAATGATGATATGATGATGCTGATACCAATGATGATATAATGATGATGATGCAGATACCAATGATGATATGATGATGAAGATGCTGATACCAATGATGATATAATGATGAAGATGATGATACCAATGATGATATAATGATGAAGATGCTGATGATGATGATGATGATACCGATAATGACGATGCTAATTATGACACTGATGACGATACTGAAGTTGTATTTGATGAGAATGAAGTTTCCGTGTTATATGCCATCACATCTTTTGGCATAGTGGCAGTGGATGCCACTGGCAAAGTGATGAGATTGTTGTTGCTAGATGATGTTGTCATGGCAAAGTGATGAGATTGTTGTTGCTAGATGATGTTGTCATGGCAGTGTGGCTAGATTTTTGTTGTTGCTAGGTGTTGCTGCCATGGCAATGTGATGAGATTGTTGTTGCTAGATGATGTTGTCATGGCAATGTGGCTAGGTTTTTGTTGTTGCTAGGTGTTGCTGCCATGGCAATGTGATGAGATTTGTTGTTGCTAGATGATGTTGTCATGGCAAAGTGATGAGATTGTTGTTGCTAGATGATGTTGTCATGGCAATGTGGCTAGATTTTTGTTGTTGCTAGGTGTTGCTGCCATGACAATGTGATGAGATTTGTTGTTGCTAGCCCAGGTTAACATAAATCACAGCCGATTCATTAATTATTTATTAATTTATACCTTAGCTGATCAAGGAAACACATAACTCATTAATTCCTTGGATACCGGACACCTGATTAATTGCTTGACATAATTAAACAGTTCAATTCTCACCTCGGCTTCACCCAGCATCTTCTCCTGATATTTCTGAAAATAGAACAAAAAATATTGATTTTGTGATTTTCCATATACAGTCAGGATAAATAAAAACAATTTTATTATTATCATTTTTTCAACAGACGGATCTGTAGTCCAGTGGTAACATGCTGGACTGGTAATCCAGGGATCGCAGGTTCGATCCCCCCGTCTGACCATAATAAAATTAACAGTCTTTCAGATGGGACGTTAAACCGAGGTCTCGTTTCGGTGCTTTACACCGTGCACGCAAAAGAACCAGAGGAGACTCTGGAATGGGTCTCTGTCTGTATCATTGCACTATCCTCAAAATCTAAAATAACTAATCTCTTCAGGAGGCGTCGCTCATATGGGCAACCGGTAGCGACGATAAATAAACGTAAAACACACTCATTTTTTCAGTATGCATTTTACAAGCAAAGCACTGTTATGTCTGTGGGAAAGAGGTAACCATACAAGCAGGTTGCTTTCTCCTCAATTCTGCATGTACGTACGTACATATTATATATACTTTTATTTTGTTAATAAACTAAATGTCGCCCCTTCTGATTGGTAAAATACATGTAATTACATCTGAATGATCAAGAGCAGAAAACAAGCTTTTCTGAGAAATAGAAGGTTCCGGTCTACTGATTCCTCGGTACTGTTCTTGTAATCTGTCATTTGTAACAGCTTCATCTACAAAATATAATCAATATTTAACTTTAATACACATTATATGTCATGCAATTATACGAAACAAATATTATCAACTTATATTAATCACACTCGGTGAACCGAATGAAAGCATATACATGTTCAGTGTGGAAGGCAAGAGGAGTACCTGGGGGAAACCCACATGGTCAGTGTGGGAGGCAAGAGGAGTACCTGGGGGAAACCCACATGGTCAGTGTGGAAGGCAAGAGGAGTACCTGGGGGAAACCCACATGGTCAGTGTGGAAGGCAAGAGGAGTACCTGGGGGAAACCCACATGGTCAGTGTGGAAGGCAAGAGGAGTACCTGGGGGAAACCCACATGGTCAGTGTAGAAGGCAAGAGGAGTACCTGGGGGAAACCCACATGGTCAGTGTGGGAGGCAAGAGGAGTACCTGGGGGAAACCCACATGGTCAGCGAGGGAGGCAAGAGGAGTACCTGGGGGAAACCCACATGGTCAGTGTGGGAGGCAAGAGGAGTACCTGGGGGAAACCCACATGGTCAGTGTGGAAGGCAAGAGGAGTACCTGGGGGAAACCCACATGGTCAGTGTGGAAGGCAAGAGGAGTACCTGGGGGAAACCCACATGGTCAGTGTGGGAGGCAAGAGGAGTACCTGGGGGAAACCCACATGGTCAGTGTGGAAGGCAAGAGGAGTACCTGGGGGAAACCCACATGGTCAGTGTGGGAGGCAAGAGGAGTACCTGGAGAAAGAAAACACACATGGTCAGTGTGGAAGGCAAGAGGAGTACCTGGGGGAAAACCCACATGGTCAGAGGGAGGCAAGAGGAGTACCTGGGGAAACCCACATGGTCAGTGTGGGAGGCAAGAGGAGTACCTGGGGGAAACCCACATGGTCAGTGTGGGAGGCAAGAGGAGTACCTGGGGGAAACCCACATGTTCAGTGTGGGAGGCAAGAGGAGTACCTGGGGAAAACCCACATGGTCAGTGTGGGAGGCAAGAGGAGTACCTGGGGGAAACCCACATGTTCAGTGTGGGAGGCAAGAGGAGTACCTGGGGGAAACCCACATGTTCAGTGTGGGAGGCAAGAGGAGTACCTGGGGGAAAACCCACATGGTCAGTGTGGAAGGCAAGAGGAGTATCTGGGGGAAACCCACATGGTCAGTGTGGAAGGCAAGAGGAGTACCTGGGGGAAACCCACATGGTCAGTGTGGGAGGCAAGAGGAGTACCTGGGGGAAACCCACATGGTCAGTGTGGAAGGCAAGAGGAGTACCTGGGGGAAACCCACATGGTCAGTGTGGAAGGCAAGAGGAGTACCTGGGGGAAACCCACATGGTCAGTGTAGAAGGCAAGAGGAGTACCTGGGGGAAACCCACATGGTCAGTGTGGGAGGCAAGAGGAGTACCTGGGGGAAACCCACATGGTCAGCGAGGGAGGCAAGAGGAGTACCTGGGGGAAACCCACATGGTCAGTGTGGGAGGCAAGAGGAGTACCTGGGGGAAACCCACATGGTCAGTGTGGAAGGTAAGAGGAGTACCTGGGTGAAACCCACATGGTCAGTGTGGAAGGCAAGAGGAGTACCTGGGGGAAACCCACATGGTCAGTGTGGAAGGCAAGAGGAGTACCTGGGGGAAACCCACATGGTCAGTGTAGAAGGCAAGAGGAGTACCTGGGGGAAACCCACATGGTCAGTGTGGGAGGCAAGAGGAGTACCTGGAGAAAAGAAAACACACATGGTCAGTGTGGAAGGCAAGAGGAGTACCTGGGGGAAAACCCACATGGTCAGCGAGGGAGGCAAGAGGAGTACCTGGGGGAAACCCACATGGTCAGTGTGGGAGGCAAGAGGAGTACCTGGGGGAAACCCACATGTTCAGTGTGGGTGGCAAGAGGAGTACCTGGGGGAAACCCACATGTTCAGTGTGGGAGGCAAGAGGAGTACCTGGGGGAAAACCCACATGGTCAGTGTGGAAGGCAAGAGGAGTATCTGGGGGAAACCCACATGGTTAGTGTGGAAGGCAAGAGGAGTACCTGGGGGAAACCCACA
>CM026397.1:53936856-53966671 GCA_014843695.1 Archivesica marissinica | reverse complement strand
GTGGTTTCAGAAATGGCGTGTGTCTACTTTGAATTTCGTGTTTGTAGTGACGTACGCGGTAGGCTATTATTGGAAAGTTGCATGGTTCCTGTTGAATGAAAACAAACAATGTTAATGGTGAAACTAAAAGCGTTCAAAAGTCGAAATAAATTTACTTTCCCTCCTCCCCAATATTGTAAAAAACAATTCAAATCTAAACAGAAACTTCCGGCGTCCTCGTCTACACGGATATAACAATCAAAGCCTATGGTGTGCGCCATTTCCGATACCACGTGGATAATATATATGGACCAGGCATACAGATAACACCGACTTGTCAGTATGGGTGGGTGTTTTTGTGTCGGCAATTTGCTTCATATGGTATGGAGGGTCTTGGCACTAGTAGTACATCTGGTCCGTATTCCAAGACACTTCTCCTCGTTTTGAATTCTCCTTCCAAATTGCTTGCCAATGGTCAATGCTGATGAAACAGCAATACAAAGTTGTTTAGATGAGACAGGTGAGCTACCCAGGGTCGTCTTGTTTGACCCAGTTCCTCTTGTTGCTGCTGTATTGGGGGAATGTCTGTGACAGACTTCTATACTTGACAATTGTAAATAATATGCTATAATATATAATATTCCGTCCTAGGTATATATATATATATATTAAGTATTTATTCATAACATTCCATCCAAAATTTCATAACATTCCATCCAAAATTTCATAACATTCCATCCAAAATTTAAGTATTATTTTTAAGTATACTAGAAATATTTACATGCATTATAATAAAATTATTTACATTGTTAAAACATCTTTTTTTTCCCGCCTATGTTTCCGTATTTAGTGTATTGTGCTGTCCAGTGAATCTATAGCCAAACTACAGGTGTATTGTGAAATAGTGTGGGCGAGGGCATGGTCAGTGTGGAAGGCAAGAGGAGTACCTGGGGGAAACCCACATGGTCAGTGTGGGAGGCAAGAGGAGTACCTGTGGGAAACCCACATGGTCAGTGTGGGAGGCAAGAGGAGTACCTGGGGGAAACCCACATGGTCAGTGTGGGAGGCATGAGGAGTACCTGGAGAAAACCCACATGTTCAGTGTGGCAACCACCATACCTATTTCAAATACATCCCGGGTTGAGGATCGAACCAGGATTGTAATGATGAGGTAGAAGATGTGTGCTAACCAAGTCTGGTCACTGTGGGAGTGCCTGGAGAAAACCCACAGGTCCAGTGTGGCAACAAACGAACCGTTTCAATACATCCTGGGTCGTGGATTGAACCAGGATTGTAATGATGAGGTAGAAGATGTGTGCCATTGCCCTAATCGGGTAGCCGAACAAATATGGCAACAGATATAAAGCCAATCTACAACTATTTGTCACTTTAAATTGGTATTTATAATTTGGTTTAGGACTCGACACTACTTTTGCATTCAAAATGAACCTGTGTTTAAGATCAACTCTGAATAAAGACCACACGTCTGTAAAATACAACTGTTTAGTCTCTCGTCAGGCCGATATCAACGTGACCTTTCTCATTGTAGATAATACTCCTACCTCTACGCTTCATGCTGGGGACGTGTTGCATCACAGCATAGGCGGGCAGAATGCTCCCCGGCCCCGAATGTGATCTCGTTATTGTCGGCATAAAGTAGGCAGCGGATGATGAAGCTGACGTGGATTTCTTCGAAGGTTTTGGAGCTGGCATCTAAACATATGAAACTAAGCTTCAATACGACTCACAATTTCTACAAAGCTTCGTTTATACAAATATATTTGAGTTCAATTGCGAAATAAGTTCATACAACATTGGTTAAATCGCTTTCGAGACGCTCATTCCCGATGGAATCCATTGCCACGAGGAACGCCTTACCTAAGGGCACGATCATAATGGCTACAGCTGGGCGTGAACTCCGGGTCTTTAATAACTGAAGCGAATGTGCTACCACTGCTCTATCACAACTTCCACAAAAGGTAGCTTCGATAAATGTTACTATTATGCAATTGTATTCGTTACAAAACCAGATTTATTTAAGATTTTCAGTAAAGAAATCCAATCTTTTTAACATTTTTAATGCATTTGAACATTGCTGAAATATATATTAATCTTATTTAGACTAGAATAGTCTTCGTAGCTCCGTTTCTCCGTAATAAATCATAACGAGCAATGTAATTAATGTCCATAGATCATTTGTAGCACGAGTTATTAAAATTTTCCGCCATAAAAAGCGGGAACTGTTACGATAATGCCTTTAGGCAAGGCATTTTAATTCCAAGTTGCCTCTTCTCTCTCCCATGTGGCGATGGGATTTCATCATTAACGAGATCTCGAGCGTGATTAATATAAGTTGTAAGAACTTGTTTCGCAATCGAGCTAAAATAAATGTGTATAAACTAAATATATATTAACCTGATTTTGACTAGGATAGTCTCCGTGAGTATAATTAATGTCCATAAATAACTTGTACCAGGATTTATTAAAATTTCCGGCACAAAATGCGTGATTTTAGCATACAGTGCAATTTCATGTTTTGAACAGGAATATGACTTTAAATAGAGTGAAACTGAACATAACCAAACACAACCAAACCTAACATAACCAAACATAACCGAACATAACCGAACATAACCAAACATAACCAAACTTAACCAAACATAACCAAAACTTAACCAAACATAACCAAACATAACCGAACATAACCAAACATACCCAAATATAACCAAACATAACCAAACTTAACCAAACCAAACCAAACATAACCAAACTTAACTAATCATAACCAAACATAACCAAACCAAACATAACCAAACTTAACTAAACATAACCAAACATAACCAAACATAACCAAACATAACCAAACAACAACTGCTTATCACAACAAAAGTTGCTTTGCGCAAACAGCATAGAGCCAGATCAGAACACAGAATGTGCGCTCTGATCAGGATTTATGCTGTTTGCTAGTCAGATAGTGGAGCTAAGACACTGGGCTGAATAGCAAAAAACATATATCCTGATCAGATGCGGCGTTACCCGTAAAATGATCATTTCTCTCTGAATTATTCTCTTACCATTTTCTCTGCAGTTTTAAAAAAGACCATCAAGTCTTTCACAGCCGACCCGAACGTGTCATATTTGGTCACATGAGGTCGCACCCACAGCGGTAACTGTTTAACAGAATCCGGGTTAGCAAACCTGAACAAAAACAAAAGTTGTTTTTTATGTACCGCAACCATTCAATTCCTAGAAGTATGCAGCCAAATCTGAAACTCGAGCTCATGTGATTTGATTGGTTCATTGTGCAATTTACTCACAGCTGAACCAATCAGAAGCCCTCTATGATTAGACCGGCACATCAAAATATAATTATTTTTTTTATTAATATAAATATAAATTGGCTGTCCGATTAGCGCAGTGGTTAGCGCGCTCACTTCTCACCAATGCAACCCAGGTTCGATCCTCGGACCGGGAAGTATGCGAGATGGTACGGTGGTCGCCAGATCGGACAGGTGGGTTTTCTCCGGGTACTCCGGTTTCCACCCACACGAATGACCACATATACGCTTTCATCTACGCCAACGAGAGTGATTAATATAAGTTGTTAGAACTTGCTTCGCAATCGTTGTAAAATAAATAATGTTTAAACTTTAAAATATAAATCTATTATTATTAGGGCTGCGTATTGCCAGCCCCCTTCCGATACGATACGTATTGCAATACGCGACTGCCGATACGATACGATACGATACAGGCAATATCGGAGAACGGATCCAGCTTTAGGGTCATAGCAAATGACCTCTCTATGTGAGCACTTGACCTCCGTTTGAGTCCTGTCTCGTCTGGGCTACTGTAGGATAGAGGAACGGCAATGATGCTCATGATGTCAACATGTATTTGTTTATAGGACATTTGTTATTTAGCGCCGATTTTGACGTTTTGGATCCGTCTAATCAAGGTAGTAAAAATACTAAAAATAACCAACAAAGTCATTCAGAGTAGAACAGTATTAAGTTATTAATCAATAAAGTTTTTATAGATTTCTCTATATCCCCCCCAAAAAACAATACCTAGATCTTAATACTTTGAAGGTCACTATCAAGAAGATTTTTCTTCAAAAAGATCAAAGAATCAACAGGCTCTGGGTCTAGCTCTGAAAATATATAGATCTAGTTCTTGTATGAGGCTATGAGCATAGGCCTACTGGTAATAAAACCAACTACAGGGTACAGATTTTGTTTATTAGCCTACATATCCCAAACCATACAATAAATAATGGATTAGCTCTAGTTTGGTTCTCTATGAGTCCGCGCCCGTTGCTAAAAATAGCAATGTCATCCGGAAGTCAACAAGGTCAAATAATTCGAAAAATACAACTCGTAGATTTTAAGCCCGATTTATAATTTCAAAGCAAATAAGCTGATATTCCCAGGTCAATATAGTTTAAACATTGGTTTGTTGTAGCATATAATAAAGACTAAAATGTGTAAAACTAAAAAACCTGTTTCAATGTGGTGACGTTTTTATTGTTAAACACCACTTTAAAAATTCGAACTTGCGTGATAGCTTTAACGCTAGCTCTGCAGCAGCAGGTGCACGCTTTGAGGAATGCTAAATATAAAAATAACAGCAAAGTTTTGCTCATTTAGCGAATGTTTTCAAGTATTTTAATTAGAATCGGTAGAAAAAACACACAATGGAATTTTACTCTTCGATACGGCCGATATACGCGATACAGACCCTCCCGATACGATACGCATATACGTTCGTCAGCGTATCGCGGTATACCGGTATATCGCCGCAGCCCTAATTATTATAGGCTTGTTGTTTTCAAATCTGTGTCAAGAGCTGCATTTTCATCTATATGGACTTATTAGTTAACTTGTTAG
Organism: Archivesica marissinica; assembly: GCA_014843695.1. Taxonomy (NCBI): domain Eukaryota; kingdom Metazoa; phylum Mollusca; class Bivalvia; order Venerida; family Vesicomyidae; genus Archivesica; species Archivesica marissinica. The sequence goes on along the minus strand of CM026397.1, from coordinate 53,961,803 downwards.
GAGAGTATAAAGTATCTGCCACAGTCCATGTGTGTGCTAATATAATGTATCTAGAGGATATTTGTGTTTATTAGTGTAAGATAAGATTTTATTTCACCTTGTGATCTCCGAGTACCGTTTTTTTACACAAATCTTTTTCTATTACCAGTTCCAATGATTTTGGCTCATATAATAGGCTCCAGCGGTTAACCAGTACTTGGGTGCACCAACCTCCGTAAGAAACTGCCAACTTTTTCATATAAATGAGACACGGCCTGAGCGTGGCTCGAACCCATGACCATCAGTGATGATAGGTTACAGTGGTATACAAGTCAGCAACCTTAACCACTAGACCACAGAGGCGGACAATTATGTCAAAATGGCATTTACCTCGTATCACAGAGGATGATAGCACCAAAATCTTCCTTGTGTCTGATCACACGGCCAATAGCTTGATTAACAGCTCTCGACGCCTGTTGCTTGTACCACTCTTTTCCTGATAAACTCTGATAATGTGTAAATACATTGTTTCATAATATTTGGGCTCATTTACATTCCGGACATTTTTATACATTCAGCATTTTCCAAATTGTCATTTTTTCAGTTTATGTTCCAATGTTCTCCATGCAGGGCAGGAGCTAGAGGGTGGTTTCGGAGAAGTACCTCCATGAGCTACCACACTTCTCCTTACAGGGCAGGAGCTAGAGGGAGATTTCGGAGAGGTACCTCCATGAGCTACCACACTTCTCCTTACAGGGCAGGAGCTAAAGGGAGATTTCGGAGAGGTACCTCCATGAGCTACCACATTTCTCCTTACAGGGCAGGAGCTAGAGGGAGATTTTGGAGAGGTACCTCCATGAGCTACCACACTTCTCCTTACAGGACAGGAGCTAGAGGGAGATTTCGGAGACGTACCTCCATGAACTACCACACTTCTCCTTACAGGGCAGGAGCTAGAGGGAGATTTCGGAGACGTACCTCCCTGAGCTACCACATTTCTCCATGCAGGGCAGGAGCTAGAGGGAGATTTCGGAGAGGTACCTCCCTGAGCTACCACACTTCTCCATACATGGCAGGAGCTAGAGGGAGATAACGAAATAAGAAATACAACTCACATGCATACCATGATATACAATCAAACATGTGTTAGTGGTCACCTCTATTAAGCAGCCAACCTGTATTAAGCAGCCAGTTTTCAGATTCCCAATATGTTGTTTTAATATACATTTAACCTCTATTAAGCAGCCACCTGTGCTAAGCAGACACTTTCTGTGATTCCCTTGGCTGGCTGCTTAAGACAGGTTTGGCTGTAATAGTAATGTCGGGATAGATAGAACTTCATTAGTAAAATTTGGCTGACTTCTATAAACTCATTGCCCTATATAACAAAATCTGTATCCCTCTGTCCTTGGCAATGGTTAGAAACCTAAAACGGTCTATAATGGACAGCGCTTTATTCAACAATTATAAATTTATATAACAATCTACAAGTCTACTTTTCCCTACCTGATATCCTTGCTTGCCTTTCGTTTCATCCAGGTACTGCATCTTTAGGACAACCTTAGGGTCCATGTATGGCGGGTACGGTAGACCAGTTATCACCACAGCTCTGCCGTTGATATCGGAGAAATCTAATCCTTCACTCACCTATGCGATCGTATTAATTTAAAATTGTCATAATTAGATATCGAAAAAAGCAAAGATACACACCCAATGTCATCCATGTGGCCCTTTTTTTTTTTTGAATGGTCCCGGATTCAATACTCGGTCAGGCCACGTATGTAGTGTCATTGAGCAAGGCACCTCACATACATTGCTTAGTACTGGTTAATCGCTTAGGTCGGCTAAGCCTGCCCAGGAAAACATGTCTAAGTCCCCGTGAGGGTTTTGACATTAAAGGAACATACATACATGTCTTAGATCAATTAGTTTAGTTGTTTGTTCGGGTTTTACGCCTGCATCAGCACCATTTTGGGCTATATCGACGGTGGGCAGTTTACCTAACAACACCTTTCATGGGCAGACTCTAGTGGTTTACCAGTACAAACCTCCGTAAGAATTTCATATAAATAAGAGTGGATCAATTAAAGTATATACTTTATTTATTTTACAAGGATTGCGAAACAAGCTGTAACAACTTATATTAATCACTCTCGTTGGCACGGATGAAAGCGTATATGTGGTCATTCGTGTGGAAGGAAAATTGAGTACCCGGAGAAAACCCACCTGTCACATCTGGCGACCACCGTACCATCTCACATACTTCTCGGTCCGAGGATCGAAACCAGGTTGCATTGGTGAGAAGCGAGCATGCTAACCACTGCGCTAATCGGACAGTAAGTAATACGTTGGTCGCCAGATCGGACATGTGGGTTTTCTCCGGGTACTCCAGTTTCCTCCCACATGAATGACCACATATACACTTTCATCCGCGCCAACGAGAGTGATTAATATAAGTTGTTAGAATTTACTTTGCCATCGTTGTAAAAGTTTAAACCTTTTAAGATTACTTACTTCAATCATTAATGAATGTTATCCATAACTAGGACGTGTCCAACAGACAGATCTGTAGTCCAATGGTTAACACGTTGGACTGGTAATCCAGGAATCGCAGGTTCGATCCCTCGTCTGACCCTAATAAAATTAACAGTCTTTCAGATGGGACTTTTAAACCGAGGTCTCGTGTCGGTGCTGTACACCGTGCACGTAAAATAATCAGAGAAGACTCTGGAATGGGTCTCTGTCTATATCAATGCACTATCCTCCAAAAGTCTAAAATGACTAATCTCTTCAGGAGGCATCGCTCATATGGGCAACCGGTAGCGACGATAAATAAACGTAAAACACTAGACGTGTCCAAAACAACATATCGACTCTTCTTCTAAAAGGGGAAGAGGTGAGAATGGAGCAGTAAAACTTCAATAAAGCTGTCATCAACATTGCACCAGGGATATAAATAATACATAGATTTACCTTCCCCCTACATACAGCTATAAATATTGCACCATTCAATGTCCGATCATTAATCTTGCTGTAGAAATCATTCATCAACTGAAACATAACGATGGATAATGAAACATAGCGATGGATACTGAAACATAGCGATGGATACTGAAACATAGCGATGGATACTGAAACATAGCGATGGATACTGAAACATAGCGATGGATACTGAAACATAGCGATGGATACTGAAACATAGCGATGGATACTGAAACATAGCGATGGATACTGAAACATAACGATGGATACTGAAACATAGCGATGGATACTGAAAAATAGCGATGGATACTGAAACAGAGCGATGGATACTGAAACATAGCGATGAATATACTAAATAAAGAATAAATGCACATTTATATTTTACTGCAAGCATTTAGAAGTGAACATTTTTATAAGCTTTCCAGCATCATTTATTTTCCATTTATGTCAATCCCTCTGCGAGGACCTAGACATACGTTAAGGCTGTCTGATTAGCGCAGTGGTTAGCGCTCGCTTCTAACCAATGCAATCCGGGTTCGATCCTCGGACCGGAAGTATGTGAGATGGTACGGTGGTATCGGTTTCAAGAGGTGTCGCTGATATGGGCAACCGGTAACGACGATAAATAAACGTAAAACACACAAACACAAGGCACAATTGAGAAACTGCTTTATGCTGCATTTATGGTATTCATGGTCGCTTAAGGCACCAAAAGGTTGTTCATATTTAAATATGACTGACTTCTGATCATGTTTAACACAAGCACACATAAATGTTTGTTTGTTTTTGGGGTTGACAGTTGCACCAACAGCTTAGGAGATATGGTGACTCTCCAGCTATTATTGATGGAGGAAGACCCCAGGGTACACCTCAAGAGCAGTATTTCATGCGAATGTGGGCACCAGGGTAGAACCACCGACCTTCCACAAGCTAGCTGGATAGCTTCCCCACATGAAAGAATTTGACCTCCCCAGTGGGATTCGAACCTACAGCAGTGAGGTATATGAGATTTGAAGTCACACTTAGATAGTTGGTTCTCTTAAATGGTCAAAATTACATAGGAACATGTGGAATGATTAACTGATCATTTAAACCACAAGTCGCTTATTACTTGTGGTCGCACAAACTTTTTAAACTTTATTTCTTTTACAATGATTGCGAAGCAAGTTTTAACAACTTATATTAATCACTCTCTCGTTGGCGCAGATGAAAGCGTAAATATGGTCATTCGTGTGGCAGGAAACCGGAGTACCCGGAGAAATCCCACCTGTCCGATCTGGTGACCATCGTACCATCTCGTATACTTCCCGGTCCGAGGATCGAACCCGGGTTGCATTGGTGAGAAGCGAGCGCGCTAACCACTGCACTAATCGGACACTCGCACAAACTAGATAGACATGTAAAACCATACCTCATTTAAAACTCCTTTGGCTCTAGACTCCACAAATATTTGCTTATACTGTTCTATCCGTGACCAGATGTTTGTCTCCTGGAACATAAAATTTAATACAAATCGGGTGAATTTCTTAACATGTACGCTACCTTGTGGATGTCATGATAGCGTTGTGGTAATGCAATCACTTCAAGAGAGGACCAGAGTTTGCACCCAACGCTAGCTCTTAGGGAAGGCACTTAAATTCCACATGCCTCTCTCCATTTCTTGGTCGGATCTATCTATCTATCCACAGAGACAGGGTCCTGCCAGTCAGAATTAGAAATTAATTGTTCGTCAGTATAGCATAGAAATAGAACATAACTGTCCGATTAGCGCAGTGGTTAGCACGCTCGCTTCTCACCAATGCAACCCGGGTTCGATCCTTGGACCGGGAAGTATGTGAGATGGTACGATGGTCGCCAGATCGGACAGGTGGGTTTTCTCCGGGTACTCCGGTTTCTTCCCTCACTAATGACCACATATACGCTTTCATCCGCACCAACGAGAGTGATTAATATAAGTTGTTAGAACTTGCTTCACAATCGTTGTAAAACAAATAAAGTTTAAACTTTAAATAGAACATAAAACAATTTGAAAAAATACTGTTTAAAAGTACTAAACCATAACAATCATTTCCAATATACTATTATTGTAGACATTTGTTGGTTTGGCTTAACATATTTATTCCACTATATACATTCACAAAACAATACATGCACACAAAATCAAAGAATAGGAAAGGATCAAACCGGAAGCAGAGCTTATATAGTTTGTTTGTTTTTGGGGTTTGAAGTTGCACCAATAGCTTAGGTCATATGACGACTCCAGCTGTTACTGGTGGAGGAAGACCCTGGGTGCCCCTCCGAGCAATATTTAATGCACCCGTGTAGAACCACTGATCTTCCGCAAGCCAACTGTATTGCATCCTCACTTGAAAGAATTTGATACGCTCAGAGGGATTCGAACCTGCAGTTGTGAGGGCCAAGTGATTTGAAGTGAAAGACCGGAAACACTCGGCTCCTTAGTTTATACAAATTTATTTTAGCTCAATTGCGAAACAAGTTCTTATAACTTATATTAATCACTCTCGAGACCTCATTCCTGGTGGAATCCATCGCCACGAGAGAGAGAGAAGAGGCAACGTGGAATTTAAATGCCTTGCCTAAGGGCACAATCGTAACGGCTCCAGCGGGGCTCGAACTCCGGACCTTTCGCACCTGAAGCGAACACGACTTCCACTCGGCCACCTTATTGCAGATATACTTATTCTACAGTCTTCAATACTGTCATACCAGCACCCAAACATAAAAAACATTAGAATTTGGTAATAAAATAAATATTTTTTATAAATACATGTATACAGTTTATTAGACAACAAAATCCATAAATTGATTTGCACGTTAAAATGTGGATAGAAATTGCGATAAAATAATATTATTTTCTCAAGCATTATGCATGGCTGTAATTCGATGTCACAATCAAACAAGCGTAGTTATACCTTCCAGTGTTCAAGGCTCTTCTCCATGACAGGGTATGACGGGAAAAATATCAACAGTCCATTAGGCACAACACGGGCAAAGTTAACTGAAAAAATATCAGCAGTTCATTAGGCACAACACTGAAAAGTTAACTGAAAAATATCAGTAGTTCATTAGGCACAACACGGACAAAGTTTACTGAAAAATATAAGCAGTCCATTAGGTACAACACGGGCAAAGTTAGCTGAAAAATATATCAACAGTCCATTAGGCCTCCACACACTTTTAACTATACCCAATGTAGTTCATACCCCGATGGAAATTATTAACCCGCGATTCATTCCTTAATTAATCGGCCACCTGTTCCTGCTCTGAGTAGTCATTTTTGTCACTCGTTTCATTCCAAATATCTGTTTTAATCAAAAAGCCACGTTATATTTTTAAAACTGCGAACAGCTTGCATCACAATTATATATGCGAAATGTATTCACAAAACCCTGAAGCAAATGAAATGTCTTTGACTCTAAGATCAAACACAAACAGAAATTTCTGTATACCTGTAACGCATTCAGAGCAATTCAATGGAAGTTTATTGTTTTCAGGTCCAGGAATTGTTTGCCACTAGAGGTCAAGTTATCAAATTTGTTTCAACATATTAAATCCAACTGTCTTAGCTGGATGACAAGTTGATAACAATTGTGTGTTTTACGTTTATTTATCGTCGCTACTGGGCCCATATGAGCGACGCCTCCTGAAGAGATTAGTTATTATAGATTTTGGAGGATAGCGCATGATACAGACAGAGACCCATTCCAGAACCTCCTCTGGTTCTGAAGCAGTTACGATTGTGTCCTTAGGCACGGCATTTAAATTCCACATTGCCTCTTCTCTCTCCCTCGTGGCGATGGATTCCATCAGGAATGAGGTCTCGAGAGTGATTAATATAAGTTGAAAGAACTTGTTTCGCAATCGAGCTAAAACAAATTTGTATAAACTAAATCAAATTTAGTCGCATCAGACCTATGCATTTAGCTACATACCTATACAGTTCCCAAGAGATGACTGATACTCGGGCGTAAATCTGAAAGAAAAAAGCAAATCTTTGTCTCGAGTTCTTAACAATACACGTATTCTCTTCTTTGAAGGGCAAATTTGTAGAATATTTCCGTACAGAAAGAAACAATTTTAGAAACGAGGCTGCACATCCGGAGGTGTGGCTAAAGCAATGGTTGCTTAGAGATACGATAAAACCTCTACAAATAGCAGATTCGGGGATTTCCCGGAATCGTGTGCATGCCACCCTTTTCAGAAAATGTGCCAGATTGCACTAAGCAGGATGTCACCCCAACCCAATCCCCACCACACACTAAAAAAAACATTCGAATGAGAATGCCTTCGGACCCTCTAGAGACCTCACTTTAACACTCAGTTCCTTTCCTCCCCTGGATCCACAGCTACTTACCTGGTTTCGTAGTTAGAATTGAGTGTTGTTGAATCTGGTCCTTTTCTCAACGTGCCGATCCATACCTGATGTTTCTCTATCACATGTGGGTTCTCTAACTGTACCGGGAACGGCCTAAATGACAACACAGATATTTACCGAACATTGTATGTGACGCAACTGTTTTATCAAGCCCCAGTGTGCACTGTAATATCACTGTTGTGCATGGCAACAGAAACACAATTTCCACCAGTATCACAATAGTCAAGATCTTGGCAGTAAATAGGTTAAGAATCCACACATGAGTACCGGTATGTAAAACTGCAATAAGGATGAACTCTTTTTTTTTACGTTTATTTATCGTCGCTACCGGTTTCCCATATGAGCGACGCCTCCTGAAGAGATCAGTTATTTTAGATTTTGGAGGATAGTGCATGATACAGACAGAGACCCATTCCAGAATCTCCTCTGGTTCTTTTACGTGCACGGTGTAAAGCACCGACACGAGACCTCGGTTTAATGTCCCATCTGAAAGATTGTTAATTTTATTAGGGTCAGACGGGGGATCGAACCTGCGATCCCTGGATTACCAGTCCAGCGAGTTATCCACTGGACTACAGATCCGTCTGTATACGGATGAACATGTCAAGACTATCCTTTTATCCTTAGGAGAAAACCTCTATCTATAAGCAATAGGTTGTATATACGTAAATAGGCAGAAGTGCATCCGCAGTCCACTCGAATGTAGTCCCAATAACTAATATAGTTCATTTTTCATTTTGATAAAAATGCATTTTCATGACAGGCAGTGTATAGTTTTAGTGTTTTTTTTGAGAAATTATGTGACTTGAGAAGAATTCAGACTAGTTGATGTGCAGAAAAGATGTGGTATAAGAATTCAGGGCATTGCAAACTGAAGGTTGGTATACTGTATTATTTGGCGGAGGAATACAGTGTGTAAGCACAGTGACGTTATTCACAGGTGAGCACTGGGTATGCAAATCAGTACTTTTGGGACAATTTTGCTGTTTTCCAGTTTGATTTGAATACCTCTACACTGTGGATGTGGTATCAGAAGAAATGAAAGACTGGAAATATAAATAAACAGACTGTATGTTTTACTTTTTACTATGTATTTAATAGGCAATTTATTTGTTGTTTTAAAACCTATAGCTTTCGGTTCTAATCAGTTTTTCATACATGTATCTATATATTGTGTAGACTGCATATTTGTAAATGTTGTAACTTTCTTTAGTTTATACAAATATATTTAGCTCGATTGCGAAACAAGTTCCTACAACGTATATTATTCACTCTCGAGACCTCATTCCTGATGGAAGCCATTAAATGGCTTGCCTAAGGGCAGAAACGTATATTTGAATAAAACATGGTTTGTGTGGTTAATTCCTACACGTCAGAACTCCAAACCATGTTTTATTTGCCAATAAACACAGGAAAGACAAATGTTATTTCCTAAACATAAAAAGAGAGCATCCCACAGAGCTAAATCATTACCTCATCAGCACAGATAAAAACTGTTTAAACTTTAACCCTTTCAACACCACAGACCTCTAAATAGGCTTACAAAAAGTGTAGATCCAGATGAGCCGGCTCATGACGAGCCGTCTCATCAGGATCTGCACTTTTTGCCAGTGATATAACTATTTTTAGACATAATTACCCATTTTGATAAATGAACTTGTCCAAATGTGATTTTCTGATTCATTTATTGGTTTATGAATATCATGGACCAGTCCATGTGAGTTACTTGGTGTTGAATGGGTTAAATAGAACATTTATTTCAATATGTTTACTTATCATCACACCCTGGTTAGTAGGGACGACACCTCCAAGGTATATTAGTCATTTTATTTTTTTAGAGGAATTCGATTATATGTATATTCCAAATTCGCATCTCGGCAGTAAATGAGGACACAGGTGAAACATTCGTCTCTAGTTTTGGACATTATTTTATACATTCACACCTCACACTTGCATCTCGACAGTAAATGAGGACAGAGGTAAAACCTTCGTCTCTTATGTTATGTTATATTTCGGGTTTTACGCCTGCATCAGCACCATTTTGGGCTATATCGCTGGCGGGCAGTTTACCTAACAACACCTTTCCTGGGCAGGCTCCAGCGGTTAACCAGTACTTGGGTGCACCAACCTCCGTAAGAAACTGCCAACTTTTTCATATAAATGAGACACGGTCTAAGTGGGGCTCGAACCCGTGACCATCAGTGATGATAGGTTACAGTGGTATACAAGTCAGCGACCTTAACCACTCGACATTCGTCTCTAGTTTGGAACATAATTTTATATACTCACACTTGCATCTCGGCAGTAAATGAGGACAGAGGTGAAACATTTGTCTCTAGTTTGGAACATTACTTTATATACTCACACTTGCATCTCAGCAGTAAATGAGGACAGAGGTGAAACATTTGTCTCTAGTTTGGAACATTACTTTATATACTCACACTTGCATCTCGGCAGTAAATGAGGACAGAGGTGAAAGCGTCCCACTCGTCAGTATTATACATTTGATGCCATGTTCTTTGAGATCGTTCATGCTGTGTCCAGGACTAAAACACCAGTAGCTCAATGTCTTCCCTGTAAAACATTGAAGTATACAAGTGACAGTATCTGGAAGTCGTGATAGCGCAGTGGTAGCGCGTTCGCTACATGTGCGAAAGTCCCGGAGTTCGAGGCCCGCTGGAGCCGTTACGATTGTGCCCTTAGGCAATGCATTTAAATTCCACGTTGCCTCTTCTCTCTCCCTCGTGGCGATGGATTCCATCAGGAATGAGGTCTCGAGAGTGATTAATATAAGTTGTAAGAACATGCTTCGCAATCGAGCTCAAATAAATTTGTATAAATCAAACTGACGGCTACTTTGTTTTCGCAACAAACTTGACCTTGCATACGTTATGTGGAGCCACATTAAATAGATGATCAATAATGTTGGTTAGACTTTGTGTATTTTGCTTTTATCAGATGTAGAATCTTGTATAATATACAGTCAAACTTGTCTTAAGAAGCCAGCCAAGGGAGTGCTGAAAAGTGGCTGCTTAACAAAGGTCACTATTCCTGTGGTCAACGTGCTTGGACTGGCAGGTAAGGGTAGAATTTGACTCCCAAGTATACGTTTATACCACTCATTCTAACAAACATGACAGAAATTCTACACAACAAACCCTTTGCATGCTAGTGGCGGATAAAATCACTATTGCAAACAGCATAGAGCCTGATCAGACGGCACAAAATGTGCCGTCTGATCAGGCTCTATGCTGTTTGCTATTCGGATAGTGGAGCTAAAACTCTTGGCTGAATAGCAATCAACATAGATCCTGATGAGACGTAGTGCTTTATGCCGCGGCTGATCTGGATCTATGTTGTTTGCAAATGTTACTTTATTTATTCAGCAGGCAATGGGCTACTACAACTGTAAGGTCAATGTACCAGATTTTTCTGCTACTGCAGAGTTTGTCCATAGATCCATTTGTTTCTTCTTTTTTCCACCGTCGTCTTTCTGCAGATGTACCTGAACAGACAGTTCTTAAACTACTTTACATAACAGAAAACATAATATAATAATGGCTGTCCGATTAGCGCATGCTCGCTTCTCAATAATGCAACCCGGGGTTCGATCTTTGGACCAGGAAGTATGTGAGATAGTATGGGGTGGTCGCCAGATTGGACAGGTGGGTTTTCTAAAAGTACTCGCGATTTCCATCCACTCGAATGACCACATATACGCGTTACGTCGCGGCTAATCTGGATCTATGTTGTTTGCACATTACTTTCTAATTATTATTTTAATGATTAAATGAGATAATCTAAATATTTTAAAGAAATCAATTTCTCAAAATTGTCAAAAATGTTACACTGAATTTGTAACAAATTATTTTATTTAGCAAACGATTTCAGAGTTTAAAAGACTAAATCATAGATTATACTCACTAACCTTGTATGACCGTGACATTTTCTCCTGGTGCTCTGTAAGAGAGCTGCCCGGTGATAAATCCTGGCTGAAGATTATCTACAAGAAACAAACATCTACAATGAACTGGTGACATTTTGTTTCCATTTCTATGTCAATACTCTGGTGAGGATTAATTTCAATGATTAGATCTACCCCCATCCAGCCCCCCCCCCCCGATACGCCCTACCCCTGTATCACCTCCTATGTCTCCAACACTCCAAAATAACGTTTTTTTTGTAAAAACATTAGAGCCAATTATATTAGTTTAGTGGAAGTCGTGATAGCGCAGTGGATACACGTTAACTTCAGGTGCGAAAGGTTCCGAGTTCGAGCCCCGCTGGAGCCGTTACGATTGTGCACTTAGGCAAGGCATTTAATTTCCATGTTTCCTCTTCTCTCTCCCTCGTGGCATTGGATTCCATCAGGAATGAGGTCTCGAGAGTGATTAATATAAGTTGTAAGAACTTGTTTTGCAATCAAGCTAAAATAAATTTGTATACCGGTAAACAAAAAAACAAAAAAAATTAGTTAATACAAATTTATTTTAGCTCGATTGCGAAACAAGTTCTTACAACTTATATTAATCACTCTCAATTATATTATAATACCCAAATCGGTTTAAGAGTTATGGAGTGGACACAACTAGTATTGTAGCAACACAGTCCGACTAACGCATCAAAGTGATACACCTCAACATATACCTCCTCTTGGAAATTTGTTTTTGGGGTGGGGTATAAAAATGATTCATTCACAAAAGAATATACATGTATATAACTATGAGCACTGTTTATACAACAAAACCTCACCCTCATTAAGCCCCTCCGCTCCTGACAACCATGCTCCACCTCCGAATACTGTCTGGGATATATTTTATTGAGTATGGCTTTCATTCTACCTCAAGTACTCTTGATCTAATGTATGTTTTACCTCGAGAATATATGTGCTCTTTGGCAGAGAAGAGTATATCTGTGATCTTGGACAGTCCGGTCCCTTTTGTCCGATATATATTTTACCTTGAGTATATCTGTGATCTTGGACAGTCCAGCCCCTTTTGTCCGATATATATTTTACCTTGAGTATATATGTGATCTTGGACAGTCCAGCCCCTTTTGTCCGATATATATTTTACCTTGAGTATATCTGTGATCTTGGACAGTCCAGCCCCTTTTGTCCGATATATATTTTACCTTGAGTATATATGTGATCTTGGACAGTCCAGCCCCTTTTGTCCGATATATATTTTACCTTGAGTATATCTGTGATCTTGGACAGTCCAGCCCCTTTTGTCCGATATATATTTTACCTTGAGTATATATGTGATCTTGGACAGTCCAGCCCCTTTTGTCCGATATATATTTTACCTTGAGTATATCTGTGATCTTGGACAGTCCAGCCCCTTTTGTCCGATATATATTTTACCTTGAGTATATATGTGATCTTGGACAGTCCAGCCCCTTTTGTCCGATATATATTTTACCTTGAGTATATCTGTATCTTGGACAGTCCAGCCCCTTTTGTCCGATATATATTTTACCTTGAGTATATATGTATCTTGGACAGTCCAGCCCCTTTTGTCCGATATATATTTTACCATGAGTATATCTGTGATCTTGGACAGTCCAGCCCCTTTTGTCCGATATATATTTTACCTTGAGTATATCTGTGATCTTGGACAGTCCGGTCCCTTTTGACAAACCAGATCCCGCTCCTGATGCTGCAGTAATAAGACAATGGGGGCTGATTTAAAAGTTTTTAATATATTTGCTTCCTAATAAATACTTTCTGGAGCAGGAAATATTTGTGCAAAATAGTATATATGTATGTATGTATGTATGTATGTATGTATGTATGTATGTATGTATGTATGTATGTATGTTCCATTAATGTCAATCCCCTTGCGGGGGACCTAGACATGTTTTCCTGGGCAGGCTTAGCGTGGTTAACCAGTACTAAGCAATGTGTGTGAGGTGCCTTGCTCAATGACAATACATACGTGACCTGACCGAGTATCGAACCCGGGACCGTTCGATTCCAAATCCGACGCTCTACCACTGGACCACGGACGCCACACAGTTGATAGTATGCAATTGATTCATAACTATCTTGAAGACAATGCAGTAGCCGGATGATTTTTGTTTTCCTTGGAAACGGCTTTTTATGCCGAAAATTCGGATATAGAGAGGACCATATATATATATATTACTAATTACTAGTTCCCTGCTAGGAACAATGTAGAGAGGACCATATATATATATTACTAATTACTAGTTCCCTGCTAGGAACAATCAACATATAATCAAAATAAACGAAGAATATAAACATCAGTTAATAGCAAATCTAGCACTTGGTACCAAGCTCGTCTCGTTGTTCTGTAGTAAGATATATTACACAGGGATCATTCTAGAGGGCGATTTGGGCGAAAAATTGTCGCCCTAGGGACCCTGACTTCGCCCTCTGGGGGCCCCACTTCGCCCTAAAAAAAAATTGTTTTTGGTTTTTACGATTTTCAAACAAAATTGTGTCTAGTAGGTTACTGGCCCATTATAAAGCACTCCTTCTATTCAAATGAGGTATTTAATGTTTGTACTGTGCATTTTAACCATATTTTGCAGAAGTATATTTAAGAAAGCGATCACGCGCTTTCTCACTTCTCCCAAAAATTCTGACCTAGAATGAACCCTGATTACAGCCCTGCTGTTAGTCTAGAAAAGTCCTGAACTCCTAGCACTAGGATGAGACGAGAACCACTCACCAACCCAGGTTACTGCCTTCTACCATCAGTTGATATCTTAGGCAACAATAGAGAACCACTCACCAACCCAGGTTACTGCCTTCTACCATCAGTTGATATCTTAGGCAACAATAGAGAACCACTCACCAACCCAGGTTACTGCCTTCTACCATCAGTTGATATCTTAGGCAACAATAGAGAACCACTCACCAACCCAGGTTACTGCCTTCTACCATCAGTTGATATCTTAGGCAACAATAGAGAACCACTCACCAACCCAGGTTACTGCCTTCTACCATCAGTTGATATCTTAGGCAACAATAGAGAACCACTCACCAACCCAGGTTACTGCCTTCTACCATCAGTTGATATCTTAGGCAACAATAGAGAACCACTCACCAACCCAGGTTACTGCCTTCTACCATCAGTTGATATCTTAGGCAACAATAGAGAACCATATTTTGTTGAAATTTATTAAATAACACCATTTAACGATGCGATCGCGCGGTTTCTCACTTCTCCCAAAAATACTGACCTAGATTGAGCCGTGGAAGCTAGCAAAATTTAGCAAGAATTAGAATGACGTTCCTTACCATCAGTTGTTATGTAGCTTACAACTTTCTCTAGGCAATCCACGATGATGTTCTTGTTCCCATACACAATATTTGCCTTGGAGAGTAACTCATACATGAACCTAGAAACAAAAACTTCTCAGTAACTTGCAGGCAAATCTATAACCCCCATACACAATATTTGCCTTGGAGAGTAACTCGTTCAAGAACCTTGAAACAAAAACTTCTCAGTAACCTGCAGGCAAATCTATAACCCCCATACACAATATTTGCCTTGGAGAGTAAAACTCATTCAAGAACCTTGAAACAAAAACTTCTCAGTAACTTGCAGGCAAATCTATAACCCCCATACACAATATTTGCCTTGGAGAGTAACTCGTTCAAGAACCTTGAAACAAAAACTTCAGTAACCTGCAGGCAAATCTATAACCCCCATACACAATATTTGCCTTGGAGAGTAACTCGTTCAAGAACCTTGAAACAAAAACTTCAGTAACCTGCAGGAAAATCTATAACCCCCATACACAATATTTGCCTTTTCTCAGTAACTTGCAGGTAAATCTATAACCCCAATACACAACATTTGCCTTTTCTCAGTAACTTGCAGGCAAATCTATAACCCCCATACACAATATTTGCCTTTTCTCAGTAACTTGCAGGCAAATCTATAACCCCCATACACAATATTTGCCTTTTCTCAGTAACTTGCAGGCAAATCTATAACTCCCATACACAATATTTGCCTTTTCTCAGTAACTTGCAGGCAAATCTATAACCCCCATACACAATATTTGCCTTTTCTCAGTAACTTGCAGGCAAATCTATAACCCCCATACACAATATTTGCCTTTTCTCAGTAACTTACAGGCAAATCTATAACCCCCATACACATCATTTGCCTTTTCTCAGTAACTTGCAGGCAAATCTATAACTCCCATACACAATATTTGCCTTTTCTCAGTAACTTGCAGGCAAATCTATAACCAACAGTATGTTGGGAATGGGTAGAATATCTCTGCTTGGTATATTAAGTTAGTTAATACACATTTATTTTAGCTCGATTGCGAAACAAGTTCTTCCTTCCAACTTATATTAATCACTCTTGAGACCTCATTCCTGCGCCACGAGTGAGAGAGAGAGACAGAAGAGGCATGTGGAATTTAAATGCCTTGCCCATGGGCATAATCATAACGGCTCCAGTGGGACGCGAACTCCGTCACTTTCGCACCTGAAGCAAACACGCTACAACTGCGCCATCACGACCTCCTGCTTAGTTTTAGATAATCCAGAAAAAACGTAACAGAATAATATGAAGAGGTAAATACAAGATTCGACTGACAACATTTTTACCACTAAACTCTGTCATCTGGCCATATTTAAGGAATGAATCACGGGTTAATAGTTTCCATCAGGGTATGAACTACATTGGGAATGGTTAATGTGTGTGGAGGCCGAAGGCATCCATGCTAATGTTAAGCACGCCCAATGTAGTTCATACCCTGATGGAAACTATTAACCCGCGATTCATTACTTATATATACATTCATTATTATTTTCGATGTGGCAAAGAACAAAAATATCACAATTTCCAATTAAAAGGTCCAATTTGCAATGTTCAGTGTGGTGGGGACCTGATAATTAGATCATCCTTGGAATAGCGTAGACTGTAAGACAAACGTTGCCTAACACTGCGAATGCGCATGCTCGTAACATCGAATGCGCATGTCAGCTGCATATCATTAGTTGGAAACCCTCATATGAAATTGTATGCAATCAGGGCACATACGTTCATCGAAGGAAATGCAATAGTGGTGTATATATAATTAGAATGCAAATGATTTCTCTTTTCTACCACAGCACTGCATCATCTGACCCAATAATCAGGATACAAAATTTCATGTTTTTTTGGTTTTTTACGTTTATTTATCGTCGCTACCGGTTGCCCATATGAGCGACGCCTCCTGAAGAGATTAGTCATTTTAAAGTTTTGGAGGATAGTGCAATGATACAGAGAGAGACCCATTCCAGAGTCTCCTCTGGTTCTTTTACGTGCACGGTGTAAAGCTTTTTACGGGCACGGTGTAAAGCACCGACATGAGACCTCGGTTTAACGTCCCATCTGAAAGACTGTTCATTTTATATTAGGGCCAGATGGGGGATCGAACCTGCGATCCCTGGATTACCAGTCCAGCGTGTTACCACTGGACTACAGATCCGTCTGTATAAAAATTTCATGATTTAATGATTTAACTTTTCAATGATTTCACATCTCTACTACTTCCTCGATGGTACCTGTAACTCTAGAAACTAATCCATTCAAATATAATCACATTATTTAACTAACTCACAAGCCAGGCTTTGTCGCTCCCTTGCTACTATTTGGAACTTCTATTTTGTCAATTTCTTCTTCAAAATCAACAAGGGTGGCCTTCAGTCTCAACAGATCATCTACTGTAAAGTCTGGCACTGAAATGCAACACGGATGTTTTATAGGAGAATCAGCAACAAGCATATCAGATAGTTCATTAATCTCTTCACAACGTTGAACTTATTTCAGTGTTTTCTCCAGAGTTTTTATTATTCGATCATTCACTTAACCCTTTCCTTCAGAGGTGCTTCTATGAGGGAAAGGGTGAAAACAAATATCATTTTTATTTTAGGCTCAATGAAAGAAACTGTGAGCTAAATGGCGCTAGAAAGTGGTGCTTAGGCGACCACAAATGACGTCATAAAAGAAGTAATAAATGACGTCACTGACTACTTGAGTCCGAAAATGGTTGATCACGGAGGAGGCCGCTTTGAAGTTTATGATGTCATTTACAAGCTCTACATTATTTAGGAAATAATATTAAAAAATGTGTCTTTCCGTTGTTTGCCGATGGCAAAAGTGGTTAATTCCTCCAATGCATCAGAACTCCCAAGCTTTGCCTTATTCGCCGATAAACAACAGCAACACTAATATTTCCCTTCAAACATGACCAAATATAATGCTATAAACAAATAAATGTGTGTTATTTTGTCATCTTGTCTGTTATTTGGCTGATAGCTTTACAAAATACCTCCCTGTAAAATGCCTGCTCTATTCCAGTGGCGATGAAAATAATCCATCAGCTATCAACATTATATTTCGTGTATGGCTGGTTATTAACACTACAAATCCTACCCAATCGCTGTATTCAAATCCCGATATTTTACTACGACTACGTCACATGATTTTCATTCATAAATAAATTGTTTACAGGGGAGCGCAATTCAACAGCCATAAAATAGACCTGCTGTAGCCGTGGTTTATTGCAGATTTAACGATGGTAGATTTATTCTTTGTGCATATGAGCAAAATATCAAGTCATGCCAGAATAATTAATCAAAATGCTATTAATTGGGAATTAAACACGTTATTTTATTTTATCCTGGATACAATAAAAGCTCATTAAACAGTTGAATAAGGTGGTAAATTAACTGTATTATGTTGCAAATGTCGCTTTTCAATACAACCAGTAAATTTTGCAATTCTACCATGTTGCTTTGTTATTTCATTAGAAACATATTGATTACCAATTTAACCCAAATCCTCATATGATAACCCAAATCCTCAAATGATAACCCAAATCCTCATTTGATAACCCAAATCCTCAAATGATAACCCAAATCCTCATATGATAACCCAAATCCTCAAATGATAACCCAAATCCTCATATGATAACCCAAATCCTCAAATGATAACCCAAATCCTCATATGATAACCCAAATCCTCAAATGATAACCCAAATCCTCAATCAAATGATAACCCAAATCCTCAAATGATAACCCAAATCCTCATATGATAACCCAAATCATCAAATGATAACCCAAATCCTCAAATGATAACCCAAATCCTCAAATGATAACCCAAATCCTCAAATGATAACCCAAATCCTCATATGATAACCCAAATCCTCATATGATAACCCAGATCCTCAAATGATAACACAAATCCTCATATGATAACAACTTTCTTCTTTATTAACAGATCTCAACTCCTTGCATACTAGCGGTGAAACTAACAGCCTAATATGTCTTTAAATTTCATTAGAATTGCGTGGTAACACGTTTTCAGTTACAAATAAGAAAAACACAATAATGGATTGTCGTCTGCTACAAATATTTGAACTATTTATAGCCTTTATTTTCCCCAGCATGAGACTGATCTGTAGTACAGTGGTAATACGCTGGACTGGTAATCCAGGGATCGCAGGTTCGATCCACCATCTGACCCTAATAAAATTAAGATCTTTCAGATGGGACTTTAAACCAAGGTCTTGCGTCGGTGGTGTACACTGTGCACGTAAAAGAACCAGTGGAGACTCTGGAATGGGTCTCTGTCTGTATCATTGCACTATCCTCCAAAAATCTAAAATGACTAATCTCTTCAGGAGGCGTCGCTCATATGGGCAACTGGTAGCGACGATAAATAAACGTAAAACACACACAGCATGCAGAGTTAAACTTTCTAACACGAGTATTGATAGCTTTACAGTATCTAATAAAACAGATGTATTCTTGCCTTTAATCATTTGACAATTCCGTGTTAAAGAAAGCACTTAAGAGTTGATTTATATGGGAACCGCATTTTCTTGTGCCATTACAGTAGAGAAAGGAACTGCGGAAACTGATGAGACTCGATAAATATTCAATAATCCACACACCTACAACTGATTAATTTGCTGTATCACACGCAAGTGTATTCAAGCATAAACTAAAGTTGAACCTAAACTATGTTACAATGATTGTAAAACAAGTTCTAACAACTTATATTAATCTCATTGGCACGGATGAAAGCGTATATGTGGTCATTCGTGTGGGAGGAAACCGGAGTACCCGGAGACAACCCGTCTGTCCGATCTGGCAACACTTATACCATCTCACATATTCCCCAGTCCGAAGATCGAACCCAGGTTGCATTGATGAGAAGCAAGCACGCTAACCACTGCGCTAATCCGACAGCCCAAGGAACTATATACAGGGCTTTGTCCTACTGATGAAACATTATATGACACACGCAGATTCTCTCACCCCCTGAATACACCATTAAAATTGCCCAAAATATGGGGAACACCAAGGGCTCATCCTAGGTGGAACACCAAGGGCTCATCCTAGGTGGAACACCAAGGACTCATCCTACGTCAGAATCTTTGGGAGAAGTGAGAAACGATGAGATTACGCCCGTATACCAGAATACCGATGTATAGGATCTTACATGAGTGGTGATGTCATACTATGTATTATGAAACTTCTGTTGGAATTGTGGTATTCAAGCTCGCACAACGACTCGCTTAATAGCAAAATTCCAACACTGGTTTCATAAGATATGGTATGCAACCACCATTCGTGTAAGATCCTATATTTTCACAAGGTGAAATAGATTTGACAGATTTATGCGAGACAGAAACCTACTCTCCCCTAGTAAATGGTTTATGTGAGACAGAAACCTACACTCTCCTGGTAAATGGGAAACCTACACTCTCCTGGTAAATGGGAAACCTACACTCTCCTGGTAAATGGGAAACCTACACTCCCCTGGTAAATGGGAAACCTACACTCTCCTGGTAAATGGGAAACATACTCTCCCCTGGTAAGTGGGAAACATACACTCCCCTGGTAAATGGGAAACCTACACTCCCCTGGTAAATGGGAAACCTACACTCTCCTGGTAAGTGGGAAACCTACTCTCCACAGATAAGTGGGAAACCTACACTCCCCTGGTAAGTGGGAAACTTACCTCCCCTACTCCCTGGTAAGTGGGAAACCTACTCTCCCTCTCCCCTGGTAAGTGGGAAACTACACTCCCTGGTAAGTGGGAAACACTCCCCCCTGGTAAGTGGGAAACCTACACTCCCCTGGTAAGTGGGAAACCTACTCTCCCCTGGTAAGTGGGTACTACTCTCCCTGGTAAGTGGAAACCTACTCTCCCCTGGTAAGTGGGAAAAACCTACCTACTCTCCCCTGGTAAGTGGGAAACCTACTCTCCCCTGGTAAGTGGGAAACCTACACTCCCATGGTAAGTGGGAAACCTACTCTCCCCTGGTAAGTGGGAAACCTACTCTCCCCTGAAAAGTGGGAAACATACTGTCCCCTGGTAAGTGGGAAACCTACACTACACTCCCCTGGTAAGTGGGAAACCTACTCTCCCCTGGTAAGTGGGAAACCTCCCCTGGTAAGTCCCCTGGTAAGTGGGAAACCTACTCTCCCCTGGTAAGTGGGAAACCTACCTCTACTCCCCTGGTAAATGGGAAACCTACACTCCCCTGGTAAGTGGGAAACCTATTCTCTCCTGGTAAGTGGGAAACCTACTCTCCCCTGGTAAGTGGGAAACCTACTCTCCCCTGGTAAGTGGGAAACCTACACTCCCCTGGTAAGTGGGAAACATACACTCCCCTGGTAAGTGGGAAACCTACACTCCCCTGGTAAGTGGGAAACCTAGTCTCACCTGGTAAGTGGGAAACCTACTCTCCCCTGGTAAGTGGGAAACCTAGTCTCCCCTGGTAAGTGGGAAACCTACACTCCCATGGTAAGTGGGAAACCTACTCTCCCCTGGTAAGTGGGAGACCTACAGTCCCCTGGTAAGTGGGAAACCTACACTCCCCTGGTAAGTGGGAAACCTACTCTCCCCTGGTAAGTGGGAAACCTACTCTCCCCTGGTAAGTGGGAAACCTACTCTCCCCTGGTAAGTGGGAAACCTAGTCTCCCCTGGTAAGTGGGAAACCTACACTCCCATGGTAAGTGGGAAACCTACTCTCCCCTGGTAAGTGGGAGACCTACAGTCCCCTGGTAAGTGGGAAACCTACACTCCCCTGGTAAGTGGGAAACCTACTCTCCCCTGGTAAATGGGAAACCTACTCTCCCCTGGCAAGTCGCCAATCTGGGAATCGGACATCTGCTCCGATTTACACATCTCCAACATCTTCTCTGCCAATCGTGTGATTTCTTCAATGGCCGTCGCAAGGTCACCCGGCTTGAGGTCAAACGATGAACTCTCCTCACAGATCTTCTCCTGTATTACAAGATGCATTGCGGTTTTACTGCCTTGCTAACATTTGTTCTAGCATCTATAGATGATACTGATGAGAAGAAATGATGACCTCTCGCTATAACAATGAAACCAATTGTTCTGATTCTGTCCGACATTCTACATTACCGTAATAATAGTAGGGACAAAAAAAAAACAGTTTCAAGAGTGATTAATATAAGTTGAAATAACTTGTTTCGCAATCGAGCTAAAATAAATTTGTATAAATAATGCCAATCCAATTTGGTTTTTTTACTTTATTATTTTACAACGATTGCGAAGCAAGTTCTAACAACTTATATTAATCACTCTCGTTGGAGCAGATGAAAGTGTAAATGTGTTCATTTGTGTGGGAGGAAACCGGAGTACCCGGAGAAAACCCACCTGTCCGATCTGGCGACCACCGTACCATCTCACATACTTCACTGCCCGAGGATTATTAAAGTCTACATTACTTGAGAGGTCTTTGTTTCAAAGAAAGTATTATTTTTTAAAATTCAAAAAAATATGTGCTTAAACAAACTACCGTATATTTCTGGTCATAAGTCGATCTCAGCCATAATTCGAGAGTCAAATCTTGGCTGGAAAATACTGATTATAAGCTGGATCCTTCCATAAGACGAGGGTACTTTATGGACATGGGTCAAAACAATGGTTTTCTCTCTCTGAGCTAAATTTGAGATATCTGGTTGACTTTATTCCATTATAAATTATAAATATATACATTGATTGATGCACAACAATACTTTCCGAAGTTTCTTTATCAGTTTTTCTATGATTTAATTATCTAAGCAAATAAAGCAAATAAAACAAACTAACATTCAAAAATAAATTCCAATAAATAAAAATAAATTAAACTTTTTTTTCAATTTTTTTGTTGTTACTAGTTTCTCGTTCATAAGTCGACCTAGAACTTTTAACACATTCTATTGAATTGAACACAACTATAATTATTAACTAGTCTTGTTTTGGTTGTTTTTGAGGTATATAGTCAAACCAACAGCTTAGTTGTATGGCGACTCTCCAGCTATTATTGGTGGAGGAAGACCTCGGATGACCTTTCAAGACACGGTAGAACCACCGACCTTCCACAAGCCAGCTGGATATTTTTACCTCACTTGAAAAGAATTCGAGACCCCCAGTGGGATTCGAACCTGCAACAGTGAGTGGCAAGTGATTTGAAGTAATCGACACCCCCAGTGGGATTCAAACCTGCAACAGTGAGTGGCAAGTGATTTGAAGTCAACCACCATAACAACTCGGCCATGGAAACTAGTTTTGATAAGCTACAGACAAATCCGCATCTACTCTGGTTCCTATATATGAGCGGTGTGAGATGCATCGACACATGACCTTGGTCATAGCCGAGACTGTGATTAGTCACTTTAGTAAGGTGGAGATGGGAGTCAAATCTGCAATCCCTGTATAGCGGGTCCAACATATACTACAACTGTTACAATGATCAGCTGATCTTTGACACACTTGGTGTGTGTTTTATGTTTATTTATCGTCGCTACCGGTTGCCCATATGAGTGACGCCTCCTGAAGAGATTAGTCATTTTAGATTTTTGGAGGATAGTGCAATGATACAGACAGAGATCCATTCCAGAGTCTCCTCTGGTTCTTTTACGTGCACGGTGTAAAGCACAGACACGAGACCTCGGTTTAACGTCCCATCTGAAAGACTGTTAACTTTATTAGGGTCAGACGGGGGATTGAACCTGCGATCCCTGGATTACCAGTCCAGCATGTTACCACTGGACTACAGATCCATCTGTGACACGCCTGCATTTACAATCCAATCTGTTAACCCTTAGCACACTATCGGCAAATAAAATCACTTCTTCAAACAGCATAGAGCCAGATCAGATGGAACAGAATGTGACATCTGATCAGGCTCTATGCTGTTTGCTATTCGGATAGAGGAGCTAAAACACTTGGCTGAATAGCAAACAACATAGATCCTGATCATCAGATGCGGCATTATACCGCGGCTGATCTTGATCTATGTTGTTTGCAAATGTGACTTTATTTACTCAGCATGCAACGGGTTAACCACTGACCAATCCCTCCTCCTTTTACTGATCCAGTTATACTCTAATACAGACATCGATTTACAGTGGTTACAAGGTTACATAGATTTTACAGTTTTATGTGAGATAGAAACATGCATATAGGGACTGGGGGGAAGTCAGGACAAAAATTCTCTGATTCTAAAAGAAGCCACACATTGATGTATGTCTTACAACCGGGTGATAGTTTACTGTCAGGTTGATGAACCTGATGTACATGACCTAATTGGCATGTGGAAAATGTGGACATTGAACTATGATGTGGGCTCGCACCCATCAAGTCTAGACAAAAACCTACAAACATCCCAGCCTCACATGATGGGAGTACGCCTCCACAGCCAGCTGGACAGCTACCTTACTTAAAAGAATCTGAATCAAGGAGAACTTGAACAGGTTCGATCCCCCGTCTGACCCTAATAAAATTAACAGTCTTTCAGATGGGACGTTAAACCGAGGTCTCGTGTTGGTGTTTTACACCGTGCACTTAAATGAACCAGAGGAGACTCTGGAATGGGTCTCTGTCTGTATCATGCACTATCCTCCAAAATCTAAAATGACTAATCTCGCTCATATGGGCAACTGGTAGCGACGATAAATAAACGTAAAACACACACACAGGACTTAAACCAACAACAGTGAGGGGCAATCACTTGTCATGCGACCACAAACAGGCACTGTTTGTTCAACTACATACTTTCACTACCATGCTATAGACTTGTCTGCATTTCATCACATGTGCATTCTGTATTTATAGCTTTAATTACTTGTTGCTATACTGAGCTATTACCAGGTTATGTGCTTCGTCAAATATGACAACATTTCCTTGTAATTCCACCCCATGGGCTTTTCTGGTCTGAAAATGGAAACACAAACATAAATGTACCAGAAGCAATGAGTAGCGTACACAGATTCTAGTGGGAGAGAGCTACATAATGGTATTTTACCGGAAGCAATGAGTAGCGTACACAGATTCTAGTGGGAGAGAGTTACATAATGGTATTTTACAGGAAGCAATGAGTAGCTTACACAGATTCTAGTGGGAGAGAGTTACATAATGGTATTTTACCAGAAGCAATGAGTAGCTTACACAGATTCTAGTCGGAGAGAGTTACATAATGGTATTTTACCAGAAGCAATGAGTAGCTTACACAGATTCTAGTGGGAGAGAGTTACATAATGGTATGTTACCAGAAGCAATAAATAGCTTACACAGATTCTAGTAGG
>CM026397.1:53890901-53935856 GCA_014843695.1 Archivesica marissinica | reverse complement strand
AAGTAGCTTACACAGATTCTAGGGAGAGAGCTTCCTCACATGAAATAATTTGACACCCCTACTATTACTGGGAGTTGAACATACAGCAGTGAGCGGCAAGTGAATACAGATGTGTGAAACAAATTCTTACAGTATTAGTTTGATAATTCTCAATACTTTATTTCTAATGGAATCCATCGCCATGAGGCAATGCGGATTCTTTCTTGCATGAGGACATCACCCCCGCAGTTCTGGTGGGGCTCAAGCTCACAATCTCTTGGTTATATGTAGGTATGTATGTATGTATGTTCCATTAATGTCAAACCCCTTGCGGGGACCTAGACATGTTTTACTGGGCAGGCTTAGCCGACATAAGTGGTTAACCAGTACTAAGCAATGTGTGTGAGGTGCCTTGCTCAATGACACTACATACATGGCCTGACCAAGTACCGAATCCGGGACCACTCGATTCCAAACCTGACGCTCTACCACTGGACCACGGACGCCACTAAACATGGTTATGAGGCGGACACATATTTATTTAGCGGAGATTTCACATCCACCTATAACACTGACCGTCACACCCACCTATAAACACCGACCATCACACTAAAATAATATAAAGAGAAACTGGCTGCTTAATACAGTAATAGAGGTGACAACAAACACAGGTTTTACTGTACATGTATAAGTCTATTTTCTAATAGAAGAAATGTACCTTTGGATCAAGTAATGTACCTTTGGATCAAGTAATGTACCTTTGGATCAAGTAATGTACCTTTGGATCAAGTAGGTAGTTGTATGGCATGAATATTATATCAGCATCAGATTTGAGCTCCCGTGCCATATAGTATGGACAAACCCTGAAATATACATTGTATGGACAAACCCTGAAATCTATATATAGTACGGAAAAACCCTGAAATATATATATAGTACGGACAAACCCTGAAATATATATATAGTACGGAAAAGCCCTGAAATATATATATATAGTACGGACAAACCCTGAAATATATATATATGCCCCAAATTAACCCTTTCCCTCATAGAAGCACGTCTTGACGCCATTACCAATACGACATACATTGACAATGTAGTAGCTAAACCAATGTTCATAATAAAGGCCATAATCACATGTAGTTCCAGTAATATCTATGGAGGTGGGATAGATATGGCGACTACTTATCCACTGCATGATAGCTAAATGGCTGGCATTTGTATGGAGATATAATAGTGAGTGAGTGAGTATTTGGTTTAACGGCGCTTCAGCACAGTTCAGGCTATATCGCGCCGGGTTAAGTATATTGTATGCAAGATAGTTAAAAATATATATAGATAAAATACATGTACGCAGTAAAATTGTAATGACGAATGGTCAATTGCAACAAAATTTATCAATATGTAAAAATGTAATGACAAAAAACGCTAGTTGTAAAGCTGTATATAAACCAGTAAAACTGTATATAAACCAGTAAAACGTTACAATTTATGGAAAAGATGTGATTCTTTTAAAAAATGCAACAATGTATTTAAAATCAACTGTGTCGAAAAACTCCTTCATTGTCATAACGTTATAATATTTTTGACGAATGAGTGCTAAAATCTACACAGATATAATAGTATATTAACCCATTCAACCCCAAGTAAGTGACATGGACTGGTCCGTGATATTAACCCATTCAACCCCACGTAACTGACATGGACTGGTCCGTGATTTTAACCCATTCAACCCCAAGTAACTGACATGGACTGGTCCATGATATTAACCCATTCAACCCCAAGTAACTGCCATGGACAGGTCCGTGATATTAACCCATTCAACCCCAAGTAACTGACATGGACTGGTCCGTGATATTAACCCATTCAACCCCAAGTCACTGACATGGACTGGTCCGTGATATTAACCCATTCAACCCCAAGTAACTGACATGGACTGGTCCATGATATTAACCCATTCAACCCCAAGTAACTGACATGGACTGGTCCATGATATTAACCCATTCAACCCCAAGTTACTGACATGGACTGGGCTGTGATATTAACCCATTCAACCCCAAGTAACTGACATGGACTGGTCCGTGATATTAACCCATTCAACCCCAAGTAACTGACATGGACTGGTGCAAATTAATAAGAAAATTACCTTTGGACCAGTTCATTTATCAAAATGGGTAATTTTATCTAAAAATAGTAATAATTATTACTGGCAAACAGTTCAGATCCTGATGAGACGGCGCGTCACGAACCAGCTCATCCGGATCTACACTTTTGTAAGCCTATTTAGAGGCCTGTGGTGTTGAATGGGTTAACCTAAATCTCTATGAAGGAAGGGGTTAACTGGTAGTACATACTGTACCACACCGACAAACTCTAACAGTTATGTTATATTTCGGGTTTTACGCCTGCATCAGCACCATTTTGGGCTATATCGCCGGCGGGCAGTTTACCTAACAACACCTTTCCTGGGCAGGCTCCTGCGGTTAACCAGTACTTGGGTGCACCAACCTCTGTAAGAAACTGCCAACTTGTTCATATAAATTAAACACGGTCTGAGCGGGGCTCGAACCCGTGACCATCAGTGATGATAGGTTACAGTGGTATACAAGTCAGCGACCTTAACCACTAGACAACGGAGGCGGACACAAATATTATGTAATTTAGCCAATATGGTAAACTTAATCATTACACTGTCCAATTAGCGCGCTCACTTCTCACCAATGCAACCCAGGTTCAATCCTCGGACCGGGAAGTATGTGAGATGGTACGTGGGCGCCAGATCGGACAGGTGGATTTTCTCCGGGACTCCGATTTCCTCCCACACGAATTACTACATATACGCTTTCATCCGATACAACAAGAGTGATTAATATAAGTTGTTAGAACTAGCTTCGCAATCGTTGTATAATAAATCAAGTTTAAACTTTAAACAATTACACAATAATATAATATATTTCTATAATGCTTCTTTCTTTTTTTTTAATTTTGAGGCCCCTTTTCGGGTAAACCCCGTTTATTTCTTCCTTGTATATACATAAAGAGCATTTACACAATTTTATAACATAAATCTTCTAATAAGACTTTTGCCTTTCATATATATACACAAAAGAGTTATTTACGGATAAGTATCCCTAGTTTGAAAAATAAATTTTAAAGCAAAAAGAGAAGGGAGGGGGAAGGCATATGGGTGATCGTTTCCATTTATTTACTTTCAATTACACAAGAAAATACAAATAGAGGAATTAATTGATTATATAAACGCTATATTTCTATAATGCTGCCCATTTTTGTTACTCAACGACTACACTACAGTGTGTTGCATATAAAAATAGGTCAAAATATTTTATCGCAGATTTTCTCCCAAAATTCAATAACCCTAACATTAATCTGTCCAATGAATGAGTCTGCTTATCATGCCTGAATAAATATCTCTTATATGAACATGTCAATTTCCCGCGTAATAATACACTTATCACTATTTATGGCGCACCGTGACCTATTCGTGGGATCGGGGGGGGGGGTGATTTAGAGCCTGAATCATACCAAATCAATACACTATTGCAGACAGGATCGAGGAATACCACAAAACATAGGATTATCTGACTAATTATATTGATTCGGAGCAAGCACCTGTCCCGTTCAAACACACAAAAATAAACCAATCAGTTGCAGACATGCAAGTGCATTGATATTTTCTCTGGGGAAAAAAACACAAAGCTGGAAATAAACTATAAGAACAGAAATTCTGATCATCATGACCACTTGTGTCTAGACATTGTCCCTCATCTTACAAACACTTTAATACATGGCCTAAAGCTAGACTTTCCAAATAGGGAGGGAGCAGATTAAGACATAATAGGGAGAGAGTAAGGTTTAACATTTTCAACATTACAACTCTAAATAGGCTTACAAAAAGTGAAGATCCAGATGAGCCGGCTCGTGATGAGCCGTCTCATCAGGATCTGCACCTTTTGCCAGTAATATTATTTTTAGACAAAAATTACCCATTTTGATAAATGAACTGGTCCAAATGTAATTTTCTGATTAATTTATTGGTCTAAGAATATCATGCACCAGTCCATGTCAGTTACTTGGTGTTGAATGGGTTAACAGTATAAACTTGATTTGTTTTACAACGATTGCGAAACAAGCTGTAACAACTTATATTAATCACTCTCGTTGGCGCGGATGAAAGCGTATGATATATAAAATCATACATTCTGAAGAGACTTACTTATTTTTTTGTCCGTATCCGACAAGATCTTCTATATCAACAACATTTCCCATCATCACTCGAGGCTCGGAATTCTTCTTCAAGTCTGAATATATAAACAATTATGTCTCTGCTTGCTAAGCTCTCTATAATTGCTCTACTGTATCCTGCTAAGTTTCTACAATGTCTCTGCTTGCTAAGCTCTCTATAATTTCTCTACTCTATCCTGCTAAGTTTCCTGCTAAGTTTCTACAATGTCTCTGCTTGCTAAGCTCTCTATAATTTCTCTACTCTATCCTGCTAAGTTTCTACAATTGCTCTACTGTATCCTGCTAAGCTTTCTATAATTGCTCTACTGTATCCTGCTAAGTTTCTACAATTGCTCTACTGTATCCTGCTAAGTTTCTTATGTTATGTTATATTTCGGGTTTTACGCCTGCATCAGCACCATTTTGGGCTATATCGCCGGCGGGCAGTTTACCTAACAACACCTTTCCTGGGCATGCTCCAGCGGTTAACCAGTACTTGGGTGCACCAACCTCCGTAAGAAACTGCCAACTTTTTCATGTAAAGAGACACGGTCTGAGCGGGGCTCGAACCCGTGACCATCAGTGATGATAGGTTACAGTGGTATACAAGTCAGCGACCTTAACCACTCGACCACGAAGGCGGACTGCTAAGTTTCTACAATTGCTCTACTGTATCCTGCTAAGCTTTCTATACTTGCTCTACTGTATCCTGCTAAGCTTTCTATACTTGCTCTACTGTATCCTGCTAAGCTTTCTAGACTTGCTCTACTGTATCCTGCTAAGCTTTCTATACTTGCTCTACTGTATCCTGCTAAGCTTTCTATACTTGCTCTACTGTATCCTGCTAAGCTTTCTAGACTTGCTCTACTGTATCCTGCTAAGCTTTCTAGACTTGCTCTACTGTATCCTGCTAAGTTTCTACAATTTCTCTACTGTATCCTGCTAAGCTTTCTAGACTTGCTCTACTGTATCCTGCTAAGTTTCTACAATTTCTCTACTGTATCCTGCTAAGCTTTCGATACTTGCTCTACTGTATCCTGCTAAGCTTTCTATACTTGCTCTACTGTATCCTGCTAAGTTCTATACTGCTCTACTGTATCCTGCTAAGCTTTCTATACTTGCTCTACTGTATCCTGCTAAGCTTTCTATACTTGCTCTACTGTATCCTGCTAAGCTTTCTATACTTGCTCTACTGTATCCTGCTAAGCTTTCTATACTTGCTCTACTGTATCCTGCTAAGCTTTCTATAAGTTCTCTAATGCATCTGCTAAGCTTTCTACAATTGCTCTACTGTATCCTGCTAAGCTTTCTATACTTGCTCTACTGTATCCTGCTAAGCTTTCTATAATTTCTCTAATGCATCTGCTAAGCTTTCTATACTTGCTCTACTGTATCCTGCTAAGCTTTCTATAATTTCTCTAATGCATCTGCTAAGCTTTCTATACTTGCTCTACTGTATCCTACTAAGAGCTTTCTATAATTTCTCTAATGCATCTGCTAAGCTTTCTATACTTGCTCTACTGTATCCTGCTAAGCTTCCTCGATTTGCTGTAATCTGCCTGTCAAGCTTTCTTCTAATGTCTCTAAGACCAAAGAAAACACACTTACCATCTAAATGATTATAATAGTAACAGGTTCTTGTATTCACCTTCGCTCTACACATGTGTACCTGAAACAAACATGGAACATACAGAAGACTAATTACACCTTGACAACCATGGAACATACAGAAGACTAATTACACCTTGACAACCATGGAACATACAGAAGACTAATTACACCTTGACAACCATGAAAGTCTCTTTATGAGTTTGTATTCTTCAATTGGAGAAATAACACTATAATCCATATGTATATTTATCCTCGTGTTACAATAAGCAAGGAGTCCGCCTCCGTGGTCGAGTGGTTACGGTCGCTGACTTGTATACCACTGTAACCTATCATCACTGATGGTCACGGGTTCGAGCCCCGCTCAGGTCGTGTCTCATTTATATGAAAAAGTTGGCAGTTTCTTACGGAGGTTGGTGCACCCAAGTACTGGTTAACCGCTGGAGCCTGCCCAGGAAAGGTGTTGTTAGTTAAACTGCCCGCCGGCAATATAGCCCGAAATGGTGCTGATGCAGGCGTAAAACAATAAGCAAATTGGATGATCATTGCTCTCAGAGAGATGCAAATCTCAGCCTGATTTCACACAACCTTGATTTGACCTTGAAAGATTTATGGTACAGATTTACCGTTATATCTCACATTTGTGCCAATGCATATTTATTTGTAGACTAATCTTAGTTAAATTAATTATCTCTAAGCGACAGTATCAAGCGTTTAGTATTGACTACAATGACAAAGAAATGTCAATTCAGGAGCGTGCATGACCGGTATATGAAATTCTACATTCACGTTAGACAGTTTGTAGACCACAAACACACTGTTTATTGATTCAATATTTGTGTTGGAATGTATTCGGAAGAATTTGTAGTAGCAATGCATTTATACGTGAACAATGCATTTTGTTGGCTTTTTGCGATGTAATGTCGCTTTAAATGTGTGCCCAAATTGTGCGAAGGAACTTGTATTTCTTGATTTACATCTCTTTCTACTGTCACTACCAAACTCTTATATATCAAACATACAAAATTCTCTGAAAGAAAAAAACATAAAAAATATGAATAAATCAAATTTTGTACGAGAGCAATGCTCAGAATGCTCAGAATAATTATTCTCCCTACAGTGACATCCATCTTTGTACGGCAGTGAAATACGCCTAACAATGCAAACCCGGCCAATAATGTAACGAGGGAAAACATTTATTTATTCATAGCCAGACTGGGATGATGTCGCCCAACATTCATTCACTTTTTACAATCTTTACAATCAAAGAAATCTTATTTAATCTTACAGACTTACTGGGGGGGGGAGACTGGGGGGGGACAGGGGGGTCAGGATCTGAAGCAGGCTCTGACCTTGTATAATGATATAGACAAGATTCAATCAATACTACCATTACTTCCATAATTGACAATAGGGATGAAAACTCCAAATTGATTTTAGATTTAAAGATATATTCCTGTTCAAAAAACATCAAAATTGCACTGTATGTGGGTGTCCCATTTTTTATGCCAGTAATATTAATAAAACATGCTAAAAATGATGTACGCACATTAATTTCATTGATGTTACGATTTGCTATGGATAATTGGATCTACGAAGAGTCTAATCCAAAAAGACTAACTCTTCCAAAAAGACTAACCTCATCCAAAAAGACTAACCTCTAACCTCATCCAAAAAGACTAACCTCATCCAAAAAAAGACTAACACAAAAATACTAACCTCATCCAAAAAGACTAACCTCATCCAAAGACTAACCTCATCCAAAAATACTAACCTCATCCAAAAAGACTAACCTCATCCAAAGACTAACCTCATCCAAAAATACTAACCTCATCCAAAAATACTAACCTAATCCAAAGACTAACCTCAACCAAAAAGACTAACCTCATCCAAAGACTAACCTCATCCCAAAAGACTAACCTCATCCAAAGACTAACCTCATCCAAAAATACTAACCTCATCCAAAAAGACTAACCTCATCCAAAGACTAACCTCATCCAAAAATACTAACCTCATCCAAAAAGACTAACCTCATCCAAAGACTAACCTCATCCAAAAATACTAACCTCATCCAAAAAGACTAACCTCATCCAAAAAGACTAATCTCATCCACAAAAGCAGGGTTTCGCTAATGGCCTCAATTGCGCCAAAAAATAAATACTGGCAAAATATTTTGTGAATTGGCGAAAATAATTGGCACACCATTTTTTTTGCCAAATACATAGGCTTCAAATATATATCTATGAACTATACGGCTCTTTGTTGGCTCCAAGGTTTTCAAATTGGCTCCCATTTTTTTTCATTTGGCAACAGAAGTGGCGCAGACAAAAATTCAGCGAGAGGGAACCCTGAATAAGATTATATATGTTTGAACAATGTTCATTACAAATGCTAAAAAGGATGGATGGCTGCAAAACTTGTGTAATACTCCGCATGACAAAGATAAGATCAATTTTATTTTGAGTCGGCAAGACATATCACAAATAACATAAGCTCTGGTGAGCTTTTATAACTGACTAAGCTCTGGTGAGCTTTTATAACCGACTAAGCTCTGGTGAGCTTTTATAACTGACTAAGATCAGGTGAGCTTTTATAACTGACTAAGCTCTGGTGAGCTTTTATAACTGACTAAGTTCTGGTGATCTTTTATAACTGACTAAGCTCTGGTGAGCTTTTATAACTGACTAAGCTCTGGTGAGCTTTTATAACTGACTAAGCTCTGGTGAGCTTTTATAACCGACTAAGCTCTGCTGAGCTTTTATAACCGACTAAGCTCTGGTGAGCTTTTATAACCAACTACGCTCTGGTGAGCTTTTATAACCGACTACACTCTGGTGAGCTTTTATAACCGACTAAGCTCTGGTGAGCTTTTATAATGACTAAGTTCTGGTGATCTTTTATAACCGACTAAGCTCTGGTGAGCTTTTATAACCAACTAAGTTCTAGTGAGCTTTTATAACCGACTACACTCTGGTGAGCTTTTATAACCGACTAAGCTCTGGTGAGCTTTTATAACCGACTAAGCTCTGGTGAGCTTTTATAACCGACTAAGCTCTGGTGAGCTTTTATAATTGACTAAGCTCTGGTGAGCTTTTATAATTGACTAAGACAGAGGTCTTGCAGTGAGAAAATCTATCCTTTATAATACTGGTTTTGTAATGTAACATATAAACATTGTATGATAGCAACGTTTTTTTTAGCTTAAAACATATTTTATTTCCCAATATAATACATATTGAACAATGCATACATCACACATAATCAAAATACAGAAAAGGGATTAGAATGAAAGACAAGAGTCTTCAGAGAATTCTTCTCCTCCATGTTTTGTTTTAGAAGTTTTGACAATCGGTTTGAACAGGAATATGTTCAGCAATTTAAGGTACATGGTGACACCTTGAACAGTAGTCACAACAACATAAAATAGCACAATTCTGAGAAAGGTGGAAACATACATTCTTCAAGAAACTCCACACACTTCAAATATATCATTTTGATTGGACAAATTGCTTTGCATTTCAATTGGCATAATTTATATTCCTTTCCTTCATCTAGATTTAGGTTAATATACTATTATATCTCCATACAAACGACAGCCATTTAGCTATCATGCAGTGGATAAGTAGTCGCCATATCTATCCCACCTCCATAGATATTACTGGGACTTCATAGAGATTTAGCTTAATATACTATTATATCTCCATACAAACGACAGCCATTTAGCTATCATGCAGTGGATAAGTAGTCGCCATATCTATCCCACCTCCATAGATATTACTGGGACTTCATAGAGATTTATGTTAATATACTATTATATCTCCATACAAACGACAGCCATTTAGCTATCATGCAGTGGATAAGTAGTCGCCATATCTATCCCACCTCCATAGATATTACTGGGACTTCATAGAGATTTAGCTTAATATACTATTATATCTCCATACAAACGACAGCCATTTAGCTATCATGCAGTGGATAAGTAGTCGCCATATCTATCCCACCTCCATAGATATTACTGGGACTACATGAGATTCTGACCTTTATTATGAACATTGGTTTGGCTACTACATTGTCAATGTATGTCATATTGTTAATGGCGTCAAGAGAAAGGGTTTAACTGTATGTTAAATATTACAATAGATATTTGGAGATGAGATATTGCTATATATACTGTGAAGCCGCCGCGATATTCTGCTGGAGTTGGTAATGTTCCCAATCTCTGGTAATTGCAGTGCATCAGCTTAACCCATTCAACCCCAAGTAACTGACATGGACTGGTCCATGATATTCTTAGACCAATAAATGAATAAGAAAATTACATTCGGACCAGTTCATTTATCAAGATGGGTAATTTTGTCTAAAATTAATAATTATTACTGGCAAAAAAGTGCAGATCCTGATGAGACGGCTCGTCACGAGCCGGCTCATCTGGATCTACACTTTTTCATAAGCCTATTTAGAGGCCTGTGGGGTTGAGAGGGTTAAACATTATACTGTTACCACAGGAGTTTGTATGTGAATGTCCCATGCTCTGTATACGAATGTCCCATGCACTTTATGTGAGTGTCACATGCACTCCTATGCACTGTATGAGTGTCCCACGCACTGTATGAGAGTGTTCCATGCACTGTATGAGAGTGTCCAATGCACTGTGTGTGAGTGTTCCATGCATTGTATGAGTGTCCAATGCACTGTATGTGAGTGTCCCATGCACTGTATGTGAGTGTTCCAGTGTCCCATGCACTGTATGAGTGTTCCAGTGTCCCATGCACTACATGTGAGTGTTCCAGTGTCCCATGCACTGCATGTGAGTGTTCCAGTGTCCCATGCACTGTATGAGAGTATTCCAGTGTCCCATGCACTGTATGTGAGTGTTCCAGTGTCCCATGTACTGTATGTGAATGTTCCAGTGTCCCATGCACTGTATGAGAGTGTTCCAGTGTCCCATGCACTGTATGAGAGTTTTCCAGTGCCCCATGCACTGTATGCAAGTGTCCCATGCACTGTATGCAAGTGCCCATGCACTGTATGAGACTGTTCCATGCATTGTATGAGAGTGTCCCATGCACTGTATGCAAGTGCCCATGCATTGTATGAGACTGTTCCATGCATTGTATGCGAGTGTCCCATGCACTGTATGAGACTGTTCCATGCATTGTATGCGAGTGTCCCATGCACTTTATGAGACTGTTCCATGCACTGTATGCGAGTGTCCCATGCACTGTATCTGAGTATCAAGCGCACTGTATGCGAGTGTCCTGTTTTTATATTTGCAATGTTAATAAGACATGTTCAAAATGCTTTATGCACATTCAGTTCTTTGCTATTGTGATTACGGCAATGGAACTGAATACAAATACATTAAAACCTGTCTTAAGCAGCCAGCCAAGGGAGTCAGAGAAAGTGGCTGCTTAGCACAGGTGGCTACTTAATAGAGGTCAAATATATAATATAACAACCAAATTGGAATCTGGAAACTGGCTGCTTAATACAGGTTGGCTGCTTAATGGAGGTGACCACTAACACAGGTTTGACTGTATGTCAACTTTTATCTTTTGAAGCGCCCACCATTTAGAAGCCCTTCGAGAAAGCTTGAAACCGATCGGAGATACTTATTAGCAGAAGGTGCACTAATTTTAGAACTTACGGTATTTAACCCATTCAACCCCCAGTAACTGACATGGACTGGTCCATGATATTCTTAGACCAATAAATGAATAAGAAAATTACATTCGGACCAGTTCATTTATCAAGATGGGTAATTTTGTCTAAAATTAATAATTAATACTGGCAAAAAAGTGCAGATCCTGATGAGACGGCTCGTCACGAGCCGGCTCATCTGGATCTACACTTTTTCCTAAGCCTATTTAGAGGCCTGTGGGGTTGAAAGAGTTAAACTACGATCATGTGCTTAGAACTACAGTGGCTACAGAAAAAGTCAAATGACTTTAGGCCATATACGGGATAATGTTTATCTAAAAAAAAAAAGATTAGAATAGTCAAATTGTATATAAAAAAAAATTCCGAGTACATTACAAATGTGTTTTGGTACATTTCTTTACTATGATATTTACAATATATTCCCGACGATAAGTCAACCGTTATCACATCCAGAAATGTGATGAAAGTAATATATCGACTTATGGCTGAGATACAAACAAAATTACAGTTGGAAATATATCTATTTATTAGGGATGGCAACGTATATTCGAATATTTGCTCGAACGTCCAAATAAATTTTTTGCCAAAATATACGTTTTTTCCCCAATATTCAAATACTGGAATAGTATTCGAATATACGGGAAACAAAATATTATATTTGCAAAAATGAAATAAACTGTCGAAATAAAATCAATCTTTATAATATATTTGAAAAATAAACACCCTTCAACGGAAAGCAATTCAAGTGACAATAGCTTCATTTGTGAAAATGCACATGAATGTACAGTGGCCGATATATTTGCATGGATTGGCCTTACAGGAAGGAATTAGGTTAATTTTGCAGATTTTATGAGTTTGAGTCTTTGATAGAATTCTATCGAATATATTGAATATTCGAATACCTTCTCGACAGAATATTCGAATAGCAAAATCGCTAGGTATTCATTGCCAGCCCTACTATTTATAAATAATTGTCTGTTTCTTTGTTTGTTTTATTCGTTTTAATATAACAATTGGCGTAGACAATTAGTTACATTATAAACAAAAGAGAAAGCTTGTACACATTAATTGTTGTGTATCAGTGCTTTTTTTCATTTGTAATGGACTCAAGTTGACCAGATCATTCAAATTGAGCCCTGCTTCATTTCAAAAATGAGAGAACAAAATCATTGTTGTAACGAATTTTATAATTTCACAAAGTAAAAAATAGAGTTGAAACTATATTAATTTTAAAATGATTGTGAAACAAGCTTTAACAACTTATATTAATCACTCTCATTGGCGCAGATGAGAGTGTAAAAGTACCCTCGACTTATTGAAGGATCCAGCTTAAAATCAGCTTTTTTTCCAACCCATAATTTGAACATAGACTTATGGCCTAGATGTACTTATGGCCTAGATGTACTTATGGCCTAGATGTACTTATGGCCTAGATGTACTTATGGCCTAGATGTACTTATGGCCTAGATGTACTTATGGCCTAGATGTACTTATGGCCTAGATGTACTTTGGTAGATGGACTTATGGCCTAGATGGACTTATGGCCTAGATGGACTTATGGCCTAGATGGACTTATGGCCTAGATGCACTTATGGCCTAGATGCACTTATGGCCTAGATAGACTTATGGCCTAGATGACCTTATGGCCTAGATGCACTTATGGCCTAGATGGACTTATGGCCTAGATGGACTTATGGCCTAGATGGACTTATGGGCTAGATGGACTTATGGCCCAGATGGACTTATGGCCTAGATGGACTTATGGCCTAGATGGACTTATGGCCTAGATGGACTTATGGCCTAGATGGACTTATGGCCTAGATGGACTTATGGCCTAGATGGACTTATGGCCTAGATGGACTTATGGCCTAGATGGACTTATGGCCTAGATGGACTTATGGCCTAGATGGACTTATGGCCTAGATGGCCTGTGACTTATGGCCTAGATGGACTATGGCCTAGATGGACTTATGGCCTAGATGGACTTATGGCCTAGATGGCCTAGATGGCCTAGATGGCTAGATGGTTGCTAGATGGACTATGGCCTAGATGGACTTATGGCCTAGATGGACTTATGGCCTAGATGGACTTATGGCCTAGATGGCCTAGATGGACTTATGGCCTAGATGGACTATGGCCTAGATGGACTAGATGGACTTATGGCCTAGATGGACTTATGGCCTAGATGGACTTATGGCCTAGATGGACTTATGGCCTAGATGGACTTATGGCCTAGATGGACTTATGGCCTAGATGGACTTATGGCCTAGATGGACTTAGGGCCTAGATGGACTTATGGCCTAGATGGACTTATGGCCTAGATGGACTTATGCGATAGGCAATAGTGGCTAACAATGAACATAATTATATGAAACACCCGCATTAGAAACTGTGAACAGGATATATGACAAGCACTCGTTGCAGGCTAGTGGGTGAAAATAAACGTCAAATATGCCACGCAATTTCATTATCTTGAAATTAAAATCATTTCAAAATTAAAATCATTACCTTGAAATTAAAATCATTACCTTGAAATTGAAATTCCATGACATAATTCGAGTATTTTCAGCTAAACATATGAAAAACCCATTAATGAATTGTCCTGATCCAGTTTTCAGTTACAAGTTACAACTAATAAATAAACCCATTAATGAATTGTCATCTGCTACAATTATTTGACCTATTTATAATCTTTATTTTACCTAGAATGCAGAGTTAAGGAAAACACAATGATGAGCTTCTGGCCGTAGTTCTTCATTTTATTGACAAATGAAAATAGAGCACATTTTCATACTTTTCTACCAAACAACATGCGTTATATGAAAAATAACAGTTTATATATTGTTGGTGCTGTTAGCAGCTAAATTGGTGTAACCATCTTTGTATTGCGGTCATGTTCTATTAGCTCACCTGAAAGATTTGGAGTTCAAGCCCCGCTGGAGCCGTTACGATTGTGCCCTTAGGTAAGGCATTTA
Source organism: Archivesica marissinica (assembly GCA_014843695.1). Taxonomy (NCBI): domain Eukaryota; kingdom Metazoa; phylum Mollusca; class Bivalvia; order Venerida; family Vesicomyidae; genus Archivesica; species Archivesica marissinica. The sequence continues at coordinate 53,921,391 of CM026397.1, read as the reverse complement.
AATTCCACGTTGCCTCTTCTCTCTCCCTCGTGGCGATGGATTCCATCAGGAATGAGGTCTCGAGAGTGATTAATATAAGTTGTAAGTGTGATTAATACAAGTTGTAAGAACTTGTTTCGCAATCGAGCCAAAATAAATTTGTATAAACTATTCTATTAGCCCCTTTTAACTCTGCATACTAGCGGTGAAAATAACAGTCAACTATGTCGTACACAATTCTAATGAAATTCCAAGTCATATTTCCGAAATTTTCAGTTACAAATAAGACAAACACATTAATGTATATTTAATGAATTGTCGTCTGCTACAATTATTTGAACTATTTATAGTATTTATTTTACCCAGAATGCAAATAGTTAATAATCTCCCTATCTGATTTAACCCATTCAACACTAAGTAACTGACATGGACTGGTCCATGATATTCTTAGACCAATAAATTAATAAGGAAATTTACATTTGGACCAGTTCATTTATCAAAATGGGTAATTGTGTCTAAAAATAGTAATATTACTGGCAAAAAGTGCAGATCCTGATGAGACGGCTCGTCACGAGCCGGCTCATCTGGATCTACACTTTTTGTAAGCCTATTTAGAGGTCTGTGGTGTTGAAAGGGTTAAGTGAACATATTTAAATTGCAAGCGAGCCTGCTACCCCAAAATGTGTTTCAATTTGTGGGTCTTTAGCCTTTAGTTTATACAAATTTCAACTTATATAAATCACTCTCGAGACCTCATTCCTGATGGAATCCATCGCCACGAGGGAGAGAGAAGAGGCAATGTGGAATTTAAATGCCTTGCCTAAGGGCACAATCGTAACGGCTCCAGTGGGGTTCGAACTCCGGACCTTTCGCACCTGAAGCGAACGCGCATCCACTGCGCTATCACGACTTCCACTTCTTTAGCCTTTAGCACGCTGTAGGCGAAATGAGCAGATAACAAATGTGTGATATTATTCTTATTTGTCCTAGAAAGTAGGGCTTGACATTTCATTCAAATCGTCTCAATTCTTTTACACAAGGTAAATAAGTGAGAGAGAGAAGAAAAAAGATCAGGATCTATGTTGTTTGCTATTCAGCCAAGTGCTTTAGCTCCACTATCCGAGTAGCAAACAACATAGAACCTGATCAGATGGCATATTCTGTACACGTCTGATATGGCTCTATGTTGTTTGCTATTCAGCCAAGTGCTTTAGCTCCACTATCCGAGTAGCAAACAACATAGAACCTGATCAGATGGCATATTCTGTACACGTCTGATATGGCTCTATGTTGTTTGCTATTCAGCCAAGTGCTTTAGCTCCACTATCCGAGTAGCAAACAACATAGAACCTGATCAGATGGCATATTCTGTACACGTCTGATATGGCTCTATGTTGTTTGCAAAAAATAACATACTCGTTTCCAGCACAGTAAGGGTTAATTACAGTAAAACATTCTTTTTTTTAATAGATCTATTGAATTGCTAAACTGGTGGGTGGGGTAAGGTAATAAAAAATTTAAAAAATGTAGATTTTGCTGTGACTACAAACGCCTGTGGAGCTAATGGATATTATAACGAAAAATATGCACCATATAACAAAGGTTGTACACAATTTATCCGACAAAAAATAGACATAAAGTAATCACTTAATATGGAGACGAGTCTATGGGATATTTTGTTTGCATGAATATCAATAATGCACAGCCTGGTTTTATCTCCATGGAAACATTGAAATATATTGCTACCATTTATAATATTTCCAAGATTACATGGAAACACATCTAGATTTATTGTATATTCTGCATAAGGATTAATCCGTACATTTGTATCTGTAATGCAAGCCACAGCAATAACTATATATAGCGTTTCAGGTAATTAAAGCACCGCCGCCCGCCACACACACACGAGCACGAGTTTTACATGTGCATTGAAGTGGTACTGAGATGATGTCTAGTTATAAAGCTTGACTATCAGGGTTCTCGATGTCGGTCGCCAATGGCGCCAAAAAACAAATATTGCCGATAAATTTTGTGAATTGGCGAAAATATTTGGCACAATTTTTTTTTTTTGGCACATGTTTTGTCAAATGCATAGCTTCCAATATTTATTTGTAAACTATATTGCTCTTAGTTGTTGGCTCCAAGGTTTTTAAATTGGCTCCGGTGTTTTTCAATTGGCGACAGATGTGGCGCAGACAAGCATTCAGACAGAGGGAACCCTGGCTATGATATTCATTTATACCAGATGCCCGAAGGTGTGGCAGCCATTCTAGGTCAGAACTTTTGGGAGAAGTGAGAAAGGGCACGATCACATCTTCTTTAAATGGCTTTATTTAATAAATTTCAACAAAATATGGTTAAAATGCACAGTATGACCATTAAGTACAACATTTGAATAGAAGAAGTGCTTTATAATGGGCCAGTGTGTGTATCTTATTGTACAAAATTTTGTATGAAAATAGTAAAATAGTAAAAAAAATTATCTTTTTTTTTAGGGAAAAGTGGCCCCAGCTGGGGGCAAATATCAGGGTCCCTAGGATGACTATTTCGCCCAAATCACCCTCTAGAATGAGCCCTGAAACCGATTGATCACTGCTATTATTGTTTACTAGAAGGATCACAGTGAACTTTCTATTTTGTAGCCATTGTCCTCAAAAACGGAAGGGGGGGAGCTCAGAAACATTGATAATACTAATTTGAATATGGTACGATATACTATACCCCAACAATAACGTGATTCCCGCGAAAAAGATAACATGGGCTAATATTATTATAACGGGTAAAAAGAAGTTTATTATCATTTATGTATGCATTACTTGGCACACAGGATTATTTATTACACCCTACGTATTAATTTGGCTTATTCCAAACCTATTTATAGTAATGCTTGTAAATAACACATTATTGTTGGGCCATAGTACCTACAATGTCAAGCTTCATACCAATGATACAGTATCAGGCAATGTTACTAACAAGGTTACTCTTAGGAGCGGGACTTTCTAGGGGGTCAAGGAACAACCCCTAGAAACTGTATGCAATTTATAAAGGCATTATAGTCAAACTTGCCGTAAGCAGCCAGCCAAGGGAATCAGAGAACATGGCTGCTTAACACATGTGGCTGTTTAATAGAGGTCAAATATATAATAAAACAGCATATTGGGAATCTGGAAACTGGCTCCATAACACAGGTTGGCTGCTTAATGGAGGCGACCACTAACACTGGATTGACATTATATTTGACCAATTTTTAGTTATATGTGGCATAGTGATTGAGGCATCCACCTACAGAACGGGAGGTCGAAGGTTCGAATCACGTCAGGGGTTCGTTCTGATATGGCTGATTGGTGAGCCGCGAGCTAGTTAAATAATGGTTACCATAATGGTTAACGCATAGGATTCGGGAAGTACTGATGTTCATAAAAAAGGGTGTCTCATAAGTCAGTAATGACTGGTCTTTTCAATAGGGGTGACACTGTGTGTTTTACGTTTATTTATCGTCGCTACTGGTTGCCCATATGAGCGACGCCTCCTGAAGAGATTAGTCATTTCAGATTTTTGGAGGATAGTGCAATGATACAGACAGAGACGAGACCTCGGTTTAAAGTCCCATCTGAAAGACTGTTAATTTTATTAGGGTCACACGGGGGATCGAACCTGCGATCTCTGATTACCAGTCCAGCGTGTTACCACTGGACTACAGATCCGTCTGTGGGGTGACACCATAATAAACAAACACTTTTACATATGCAGTTGTTACCGTCGCCTTCGCTAGAAAAGTGACTACTTAGTCTCTCTTTCCGCCAATGTGGGCGAGACAAAGATGATTATGTTAATACATTATTCATGCAACAATAGTTACAGAAAAGAGTCTTATAGAGAGATAGGTTGGGTTTCTTTCGTAATGATTTCTATGAGTAATACAGTAAAACCTCCCTTAACCAACCAGTGAGGGGAAGGGCCATTTTTGGCTGCTTACTGGAGGTGACAGGTTAATGGAGGGAGCTGATGACAGACATACATTTCTAAGTTTGATCAGTCAATATGAATAAATCTTCATATTTATGTTGTACATGTATACATTTGTGTAATTGGCAGTTGATCTGCTAATAATTTTATTGAGTATATAATCTGCCGACCTGCAGGTTTCTTGAAAAAATTAAATTTCAGGGTAATTTGCATAATCTTTCATTTCCCACAGTTTCCGACGTAAATAATGTGTTTGTTTAATCGGCGAAAATTATCGTTTCCTATCGGAAATGACCGTTTATTGAAGATATCTTGATTGTATTCTGTCGGAGAGGTAACTTGTCAAATACAGGTCAAATACACATGAAAATATCTCGGCAGGAAATATACTGGCTTGTTTATTGGAGGTGACCGTTTATTGAAGATGATCGTTTATTGAAGATGACCGTTTATTGAAGATGATCGTTTATTGGAGGTGACCGTTTATTGGAGGTGATCGTTTATTGGAGGTGACCGTTTATTGGAGGTGATCGTTTATTGAAGATGACCGTTTATTGAAGATGACCGTTTATTGAAGATGACCGTTTATTGGAGGTGACCGTTTATTGGAGGTGACCGTTTATTGAAGATGACCGTTTATTGGAGGTGACCGTTTATTGAAGATGACCGTTTATTGAAGATGACCGTTTATTGAAGATGATCGTTTATTGGAGGTGACCGTTTATTGGAGGTGACTGTTTATTGAAGATGACCGTTTATTGGAGGGAGGTGACCGTTTATTGAAGATGACCGTTTATTGGAGGGAGGTGACCGTTTATTGAAGATGACCGTTTATTGGAGGTGACCGCTAGGGGAGGTTATTCTGTACTGGTTTTGTATTAGGTACAATTACATAATAACAACCCTTTCAGTACTGTAAAATACAATCATTTCGCAAACAATTTATTTCGTGATTTTCATGATTAGGAACATTTTCAATGAATCCACGGAGTTTTGAATTCGTGCATCCGTGATGTATCGCGAAAAATGAAGTGACTGTTCGCTTATTATATAATTGTATTGATAAAATGTACGTATTTACTCTACATTTGGACACATTATTATTCACGAGATTCATGAATTCGCGATCAACTTAGATCGCGAAAATTAGTGAAATATAAATTCTCGCGAATAAATAGTGTTCTACAGTAATTGTGACAGTTCTATCAACAGTAATATTTTATGTTTCATTTACATAATGGTATTGCGTTACAACATAATTCGATAACTTGATTAAAGCTTTCAAGTTTAATTATGTTCGGAATTTTCTCAAATGGATTATTGGTAGTAGCATTGTTCCCATGGCTGCTGCAAAATGTAATTCGATAATACAAGAGCTACATTTCAACAAAAACTCCAGCTACGGGCATGTAAACGATGTACGTGTGTTCAGACAAGGAAATTTCTTGAATATGAATCGGATTGTATTGATTGAATGAGGCAATTCTGGCGCAACAACAGCAGTTTCTCGGCAACAGGGTGCATCATTTCTGAATGATACAGGGTGCATCATTTCTGAATGATACAACTTTAAACAAATCTGCCTAAACATGAGAAGAGATTCATTTTTCTTGACTACCGAATATTTGTAATCAATGCGAGCTGTGAGTACGGCAAATATAATTAGAGGCCGATTTCATTATAAAGCTAATGTCGTATTAAAGATGAATCATTATACGGCTCAGGGTTCATTCTAGGTCAGAATTTTTGGGAGAAGTGAGAAAGCGTGTGATCACTTCCTTAAATGCTGTTCTTTAATATACTTCTCCAAAATAGGGTTAAAATGCACAGTACAACCATTAAATACAACATTTGAATAGAAGGAGTGCTTTATAATGGACCAGTGTATCTTCTTTTTCTTTTTTTAGGGAGAAGTGGGGCCCCCCAGAGGGCAAAGTCAGGGTCCCTAGGGCGACTATTTCGCCCACATCGCCCTCTAGAATGATCCCTGAAGGCTGAATACATTATCGGGATGAGTTCATTTTAAGACTAATTCTCACTATTAGGTTGAACTCACTATACGGCTGAATTCATTGTAAAGCAGATTTTATTAAAAGGTTAATGCCTTTATTAGGCTAATGTCATTGCAAGGAATTCATTGTGAGGTTGAATTCACCACAAGGCTGATTTCAGTATAAGACTAATGTCATTATAAGGGTGAATTCATTATAAGGCAAGTTTTATTATAAGTCTAAATTCATAAAAAGGTTCGCTTCTTAATCAACTTAGATTTATTATAAGGCGGATTTAATTACCGTAGTTACTCGCCTATAAGACGATACTTTTATCACCAGATTATCACATCAAAGTGGATTCCCATCTGATAAGCGAGTTATAAAAAAAATAAAAAAATTTAAAGACATGTTATATTTCGGGTTTTACGCCTGCATCAGCACCATTTTGGGCTATATCGGCGGCGGGCAAATTACCTAACAACACCTTTCCTGGGCAGGCTCCAGCGATTAACCAGTACTTGGGTGCACCAACCTCTGTAAGAAACTGCCAACTTTTTCATATAAATGAGACACGGCCTGAGCTGGGCTCGAACCCGTGACCATCAGTGATGATAGGTTACAGTGGTATACAAGTCAGCGACCTTAACCACTCGAACACGGAGGCGGACAAATAATTTAAAGACAATTTTTTTCTAAAAATCATTTTGTACTGACTCAATAAATGATGGCGTTATATTGAAATAATTCAAAGGGTGTAACAAAAGCATAGACTTTCATAGCTCTGTAAACTGAACGTGTCAATAGCATTTTAACAAATCAAAATTACTGTTGTGCATCAGTGATTTTTTTTTATAATTTGCAGTGTATAATTAATATGTTTTTATTAAACTTTATTTTTGTTTACAACGATTGCGAAGCAAGTTTTAACAACTTATATTAATCACTATCGTTGGCGCGGATGAAAGCGTAAATGTGGTCATTCGTGTGGGAGGAAACCAGAGTACCCGGAGAAAACCCACCTGTCCGATCTGGCGACAACCGTACCATCTCACATACTTCCCAGTCCGAGGATCGAACCCGGGTTGCATTGGTGAGAAATGAGCGCGCTAACTACTGCGCTAATCGGACAGCCTAATTAATTTGTTTGGTCTTTCCTTCCGAGTGGTTTCCACTTTCTCATCCCGTCTTATTCGCAGGTCTATGCAAAATACCACTGATTTAAGACTAATGTTGGGGCGGTCATCTTATAGTTGAGACCGTCTTATAGGCGAGTGTTTATGGTTTATTGCATTATCATCCTAGTTCTGGGGGCACCATGGTCGACTGGTCGTCACATGACAGAAGTTGACACCCATAATGGGGATATGAGTGTGTTTTTACGTTTATTTATGGTCGCTACCGGTTGCCCATATGAGCGCCGCCTCCTGAAGAGATTAGTCATTTTAGATTTTGGAGGATAGTGCAATGATACAGACAGAGACCCATTCCAGAGTCTCCTCTGGTTCTTTTACGTGCACGGTGTAAAGCACCGACACGAGACCTCGGTTTAATGTCCCATCTGAAAGACTGTTCATTTTATTATGGTCAGACGAGGGGGGATCGAACCTGCGATCCCTGGATTACCAGTCCAGCGTGTTACCACTGGACTACAGATCCGTCCGTATGGGATATGAACCTACAGTGGCGGGGGGAGGGGGTAAGTGATATTAAGTCAACGACCGTAACCGCTCGGCAACTCGTCCATTATGGAGAGATTGGAAATAGATTTGGTATGTAATTGATCATGGCATCTGACAAATGCAGAGTGGGTCATAGATTGATGTGATGTAGCTTTTTTTCTCTCTGATGACAAATACTGGTCTGTAATACGAGTGTCTGGGGAGAGCGTTACAATTCAGTTTAGTTGGGTGAATAGGAATGAGACGCTGGCAAGAAACCGTATCAATAATAAATGACATCATAAAACAGTATCAATAGTTCTTTCCTTAAACACCGTAAATATACATTGGAAAGCAAAGTATATAATTTATGACACAAGTTTTAAATATAATGTTATCATACAGATGCACAAAATTACCAGACGGATCTGTAGTCCAGTGGTAACATGCTGGACTGGTAATCCAGGGATCGCAGGTTCAATCCCCCGTCTGACCCTAATAAAATTAAGTCTTTCAGATGGGACTTTAAACTGAGGTTTCGTGTCGGTGCTTTACACCGTGCACATGAAAGAACCAGAGGAGACTCTGGAATTGGTCTCTGTCTGTATCATTGCACAATCCTCCAAAAATCTAATATGACTAATCTCTTCAGGAGGCATCGCTCATATGGGCAACCGGTAGCGACGATAAATAAATGTAAAACACACACAACTTGGAAGATTTGCTGAATCATGTCTTTACATTACTATTTTTTTCTAACTCTCGCCGACGGACCATGTAATTAGGGGGCCTCCATGGCTGAGTGGTTACGGTTGTTTATTTCAAACCACTATCCCCTCATCGTTGTAGGTTTGAATTCCACTGGGGTGTCAAATTCTTTCATATTGTGCTTTCTTGCAGAAGGTCGGTGGTTCTATCCAGGTGTCCGTCAATGCATGAAATTCTGTTCATACGGGCACTCGGGGTCTTCCGCCACCGACAATAGCTGGAGTCATTAATGATATAAGCTGTTAATCCGACTTTAAACCCCAAAAAACAAACATTAATATTTTGTATACAGTACATGTGTATATTTTATGTACAAAATTAATACATTTTCAAATTCAGACAAGAATAAGAACATGAAGATAATGTCATGTACAACAAACATGAACTTTTGCATTCGATAAATTCAACTTTTGACAATTAAATATTTCAATTTCATTTCAAGGGCTGAAATTCTTAAACAAGGGACGCACTGCCCCGAATATGTCTCGCCATGGTCACCGATAGGGTGGAGACTTACTGTGGGTGTTTAGAAGTAGTCCTCGGATATGTCTGCAAAGTTTCAAAGCAATACATGTACCTTTGGCGATTTTTGAAAATAATGTTTGAGATTTTTTTGACACAAAAATAATTTCTGAATTCATACTATTTTTGCATATTGAGAATTAGTCGTCGGATGTGTATGCAAAGTTTTAAGAAATATACCATCAAAGTATTTGAAAAATTATAAAAAAATTTCGAATGGTGAAATATTTCTGAAAACACACTATTATATCTTATGAGGTTCTAGTTGTACAGGGAAACCCCCCCCCTCTAAACCGAACGGCCACCAGACCAGAGGTAAAGTTTCGGCTTGGAGGGGTTTTCGACTTAAAAGGGTTTTCATAGTGGGGTAGATTTCTCCTAAATTAGCAATTCAACTCTGCAATGCTTAGAAGTATACTGAGATATGTTAATAGTAAGACTTGATTAATGTTATGTGTATAATATAGGGATGGCAACGAATAGCGATTATACTATTCGAATATTCGGTCGGGACGGTATTCGAATATTCGGTCGGGACGGTATTCGAATATTCGATAGAATTCTATCTGATAGAAATGAAAAACTCAAAATCACTCAAACTCTTATAAAAATTGCCAAACTAACCTAATTTCTGTTTTACGCGTAAACGTCATCTTCTTCAAATGATTATTCAGATTGATATTGTACCTGAATATGTTAAACCCAATTTGTATAGATTACATCTAGCAGTTTTCTTATTCTCAGAGTGATTCAAGCATTTCAAACGTGTGACTGGGCATTTTTGAGGACAATATAATATTTGTTTCCGAATATTCAAATACTGGAACAGTATTCGGATATTCGGACGTTCGAGAGAATATTCGAATATTAGTTGCCATCCCTAGTATAATACAATATTCTGAAAAAAATAGCTGAATGTTCTTTTTTTAAAACAATGGTCAGATTTTATCAAGAACAGTTGCTGTTCATTTTTACAGTGTTTCTTTATTATAGTGTCACCCCTATTTAAAGGGCCAGCCATTTCTGACTTATGATACATCTCTTTTTATGAACATCAGTATTTCCCAAATCCTATGCTTGTATGCCAGGCGCCAGGCTGGTAGGCAATCAGTAACCATTATTTAACTAGCTGGCGGCTCACAAACCGGCCATATCAGAACGAACCCCTGACGAGATTCGAACCTTCAACCTCCCGCTCCATATGCCTTAAAATATTAGCCTTAACCACTAGGCCACGGAGACGGTAACAGTGGTAAATTACAGTTGGAAATGCACAAATCTTTTTAAAAATCTGTTCGGTATTTGGAATCGCGGTGTTCCGGCCTACAGAGGTTTTTTACAAATGAACAAAGTAGGGAACAATTCGGGACAATGAAATTTGTTCGGTTTGGAGAGAATTCCAGCTTAGAGGGGTTCCGGTTTTGAGGGGTTTCACTGTACTTCAAAATTTAGCAGAAGTTTGATATTTCATTTGTGTACTTGTTGGGTGAAATTTTGTAATTGTAGAGCAGACAGTCATTTTTTTTTATTGTATGGTAGACGTTTTCGAGTCAAGTAGACATGTTATTGTCAAGCGGAGGGGTTCCGGTTTTGTGGGGTTTCACTGTATGCAATATATTGATGATGCTGCTAACATCACAGGATGAGTGACTGCTATGTCTCACATTCCACTGGGCGAGACAATCACCAAATGAGCAGTAGTTTTGGGAAGTGCAATGTCATGTTTGTAAATATTTTTAGATCAATTTGTTAAACAATGAGCACATGATCAGACAGCACATGATCAGACAGCACATGATCAGACATCATATGACCAGACAGCATGTGATCAGACAGCACATGATCAGACAGCACATGATCAGACATCATATGACCAGACAGCACATGACCAGACAGCACATGATCAGACAGCACATGATCAGACAACACATGATCAGACAGCACATGGTCAGACATCACATGGTCAGACAGCACATGATCAGACAGCACATGATCAGATAGCACATGATCAGATAGCACATGATCATACAGCATATGATCCGACAGCACATGATCAGACAGCACATGATCAGACAGCACATGACCAGACAGCACATGATCAGATAGCACATGACCAGACAGCACATGATCAGACATCACATGGTCAGACAGCACATGGTCAGACAGCACATGATCAGACAGCACATGATCAGACAGCATATGACCAGACAGCACATGACCAGACAGCACGTGATCAGACAGCATGTGGTCAGACAGCACATGGTCAGACAGCACATGGTCAGACAGCACATGGTCAGGCAGCACATGGTCAGGCAGCACATGATCAGACAGCACATGATCAGATAGCATATGACCAGACAGCACATGACCAGACAGCACGTGATCAGACAGCACGTGGTCAGACAGCCCGTGATCATACAGCACTTGATCAGACAGCACATGATCAGACAGCACATGACCAGACAGCACATGATCAGACAGCATGTGATCGGAGAACACATTATCGGACAGCACGTGATCAGACAGCATGTGATCAGACAGCACATGATCGGACAGCACATGATCAGACAGCACATGATCGGACAGCACATGATCAGACAGCACATGATCAGACAGCACATGATCAGGCAGCACATGACCAGACAGCACATGATCAGACAGCACATGATCAGACAGCACATGACCAGACAGCACATGATCAGACAGCACATGATCAGACAGCACATGACCAGACAGCACATGACCAGACAGCACATGATCAGACATCATATGACCAGACAGCACATGACCAGACAGCACATGATCAGACAGCACATGATCAGACAGCACATGATCAGACAGCACATGATCAGACAGCACATGATCAGACAGCACATGATCAGACAGCATATGATCGGACAGCATATGATCAGACAGCACATGATCAGACAGCATATGATCGGACAGCACATGATCAGACAGCACATGATCAGACAGCATATGATCGGACAGCACATGATCAGACAGCACGTTCTGTGCTTATATTTGCTATTCGGATACTTGAGCTAAAACATTTGTCTAAATAGCAAACAACTTAGATCCTGATCAGACGAGATGTTAGGCTACGGCTGATCTGGATCTATGCTGTTTGCAAATTCCATGCAATTTATTCGGCAGGTTAATGGTTTGAGCTGTGAGGTTCCCGGGCACCCAGCTAACTTAACATTAGGACTACAGCTGTACAATTGCATAATCATTGGCAATAGTGACTGGCAAACCTGAGGGAACAACCTTCCGCAAGAAACCAACATCCTTGGTGGGGTTTCGAACCTACAGCAATAAGGGGGCAGGAGATCTGAGTAACTGCCTTAACAATATGCAGCTTACTCAGTACTACAGGACAAACAAACAATCCCTCACCATTTCCTAAATCGACTGTACGTAATCCGACTGGTAAGCCAGTCTGATTGATTACTTCATCATCATCTCCATATTATTTTTAATTACACTTATATCATTACAGTTGAATAAAACTTGTCACGTTCATAAATGTATATACACTCTGCCATAGATTATGAAAATTATGTTTGTCATGGAGAAGATCTAAATAAGCTACTAGCTTCCGATTTAACCCTTTCAACCCCACAGGCCTCTAAATAGGCTTATGAAAAGTGTAGATCCAGATGAGCCGGCTCGTAACGAGCCGTCTCATCAGGATCTGCACTTTTTTGCCAGTAATAATTATTACTATTTTAGATAAAATTACCCATTTTGATAAATGAACTGGTCCAAATGTAATTTTCTTATTAATTTATTGGTCTAAAAATAGCATGCACCAGTCCATGTCAGTTACTTGGGGTTGAATGGGTTAATCCATTTGTTCTTGTATATTAATGTTACAACATGATGTAAATATTGATCAAATAAAATATGTTTAAACTAAACAAATTTGTTTAATTGTTTGTTGTTTTTTTTTGTTGTTTTTTTTTGGGGGTTTAAAGTCGCGCCAACAGCTTAGGTCATATTGCCACTATCCAGCTATTATTGGTTGATGAAGACCCTGGGTGCTCCTCTGAGCAGTCAAGCAGTATATCAGGCTTGGACATGCACCGGGCGTACACTTAACTATATCAAATACCTAAACGGTCGATTGGAAATCGAAAAAACTATCGCATTGATGCATGACAAATTGGAAAAGCCTTATACAAAATGGAATAATTTCCCCGCATATTAATTTTTTGTTAGTTTTAAGACTGTATTATAAAGTTATTCCAACAAATGTATATAACATATATTTGGAATATGATAGAAGTAGCTCGTACACATATTGAATTTGTTTCTGTACCTGCTGATACGTGCATATGCTGTATGAATGTGTGTATGGTTGTGAGAGTGTTTCTGTACCTGCTGATACGTGCGTATGCTGTATGAATGTGTGTATGGTTGTGAGAGTGTTTCTGTACCTGCTGATACGTGCATATGCTGTATGAATGTGTGTATGGTTGTGAGAGTGTTTCTGTACCTGCTGATACGTGCGTATGCTGTATGAATGTGTGTATGGTTGTGAGAGTGCTTGGTGTGAGAGGGCGAGAGTGGATGAGAGCTACAAAATATTCTATGTCAATTTCTTATATTTAAATGCTTAGATTATGTACTTGTAGATATTGTAAATAAATTATTAATTTTAAAAAAAAGATTATACTAAGCTTCCTCACATGAGAGAATCTGATACCCCCCCCGGTGGGATTCGAACCCTGCAGTAGTGAGGGACAAGTGATTTCAACGGTCAACGACCGTAATCACTTGTGCAATGAGACAGTCTGCAACAAATACCATGCAATATGGATTAAGTGGAAGTCGTGATAGCGCAGTGGATGCGCGTTCGCTTCAGGTGCGAAAGGTCCGGAGTTCAAGCCCTGCTGGAGCCGATACGGTTGTGACCTTAGGCAAGGCATTTAAATTCCACGTTCCATCAGGAATGAAGTCTCGCGAGTGATTAATATACAGTCAAACCTGTGTTAGTGGTCACCTCTATTAAGCAGCCAACCTGCATTAAGCAGCAGGTTTCCAGATTCCCAATATGTTTTGTACTATACATTTGCCCTCTATTAAGCAGCCACCTGTGCTAAGCAGCCACTTTCTGCGATTCCCTTGGCTGGCTGCTTAATTAAGACAGGTTTGACTATTAAGTTATAAGAACTTGTTTCGCAATCGAACTAAAATAAATTTGTATAAACTACAATATGGAACGAGCAACAGATTGAATCAACCATGTAAAAATGCTTGGTAATTGCTCTCTTGTGGTTGCAGTGACACGGCACCTGATCTGTTGCTGGATCAATATGATGACTAACATATTCCACACCACACTAATGTCTTTCCGCGGATAACAAAACACCATCTATTCCAAGGGATGATTAAAAATTTACTAGAAATGGATATTGTTTTAATAAACATTTATTTATTAATTTGACACATTTGTCTACTTGAGTAAATAAAATCACATTTGCACAACAACATAGATCCTGATCAGCCAAGCAGTTTAGCTCCGCTATCCGAACAGCAAGCAGTATAGAGCCTGATCAGGCGGCACATTCTGTGCCGTATGATCTGGCTCTATACTGTTTGCACAATTGATTTTATCTGCTGCTAGCGTGCAAATGGTGAAACAATTCTCATTCTTTGAATAGATATTGGTCTAGTGTTCATATTATGTACATACATGTAGGATTGATGAGTAAGCAACTTGCTTGTATGATTATCTCTTTCCGTTCACTAAGTGACACAGAATTATACAGTATACTATAATTATAATATTAACCCTTTCAACACCACAGACCTCTAAATAGGCTTACAAAAAGTGTAGATCCAGATGAGCCGGCTCGTGACGAGCCGTCTCATCAGGATCTGCACTTTTTTGCAGTGATATGACTATTTTTAGACATAATTACCCATTTTGATAAATGAACTTGTCCAAATGTGATTTTCTGATTCATTTATTGGTTTATGAATATCATGGACCAGTCCATGTGAGTTACTTGGTGTTGAATGGGTTAACCATTAACCTGCCGAATAAATTAGACGGAATGTGCAAACAACATAGACCCAGGTTACGCCGCATCTGATCAGGATCTATGCTGTTTACTATTCAGACAAGTGGATTAGCTCCACTGAAGTCAGGGTGGATGCCTTCGGTCTCCACACACTTTAAACACACCCAATGTAGTTCATACCCCGATGGAAACTATTAACCCATCATTCTTTCCTTAGCACAAACATAAATGTTGCCTTGAAATTAGAAAGAATTATGATTAATCACTGGGAATGCTCTGCCCACACTGGTGGTGGCAGCACCTACACTAAACTATTTTAGGAACTTGATAGACAGTTACCATGGAGATGAAAAATACACTTACAAGAACTGATGAACACTGAGTACACAAACAAGAGGGGGTTCTAGAGTTACTAGACCGGATGTATGGTATGGTTTGTGGTGGGTGTGGCGTGGCATGGTGTATTGTATGGTATGGTATGTGGTGGGTGTGGCGTGGCATGGTGTATTGTATGGTATGGTATGTGGTGGGTGTGGCGTGGCGTGGTGTATTGTATGGTATGGTATGGTATATGGTTTGGCATCGCATGGTATACGGTACGGTACGGGGTACGGTAGTACGATATGTGGTATGGCATGGCATGGCATGGCATGGCATGGTATGGCACGGCACGGCATGGTGTATGGTGTGGTGTGGTGTGGTGTGGTGTGGTGTGGTGTGGTGTGGTGTGGTGTGGTGTGGTGTGGTGTGGGTGGTGTGGTGTGGTGTGGTATGGTATGGCATGGCATTGGCATGGCATGGTACAATACGGTATGTATGTATGGTATGGCATGGCATGGCATGGCATGGCATGGCATGGCATGGTATGGTATGGTATGGTATGGTATGGTATGGTATGGTATGGTATGGTATGGTATGGTATGGTATGGTATGGTATGGTATGGTATGGCACGGTATGTATGTATGGTATGGCACGGTATGTATGTATGGTATGGCATGGTATGTATGTATGTATGGTATGGCACGGTATGTATGTATGGTATGGCACGGTATGTATGGTATGGCACGGTATGTATGTATGGTATGGCATGGTATGGCATGGATGTAATACAGAAGGAATTTCTTTGTGAAATGTTGTCCTAGACTGTGTGCTTTGTTCATTCTCCTGGACACTGTATTGTTTAGCAAGTTATCATATGGTATGGCAATGGCACAGTACGGTATGTATGGCATGGCACAGTACGGTATGTATGTATGTATGGTATGGCACGGTATGTATGTATGGTATGGCATGGTATGTATGTATGGTATGGCACCATGGCAATGGCACAGTACGGTATGTATGGCATGGCACAGTACGGTATGTATGTATGTATGGTATGGCACGGTATGTATGTATGGTATGGCATGGTATGTATGTATGGTATGGCACGGTATGTATGTATGTATGGTATGGCATGGTATGGCATGGATGTAATACAGAAGGAATTACTTTGTGAAATGTTGTCCTAGACTTTGTGCTTTGTTCATTCTCCTGGACACTGTATTGTTTAGCAAGTTATCAGAGCTCTTTCATCCTGGTACATGACAGACAATACACTTCCTCTATGGTCGTAAATGTGTCAGGCACACATGGTCTCTTGCTAATGGAAATAAGTGAATATAGTATGTACACAGATAAATGTCAAAACTAGGCTTGGTGTACTAATCATTCCTGTGAAGTTTCGTGAAAATCTGGTCATGAATTTAGATGGTCTTGGGCAGTGTGTTATTTAAGTCATAATATTTGTCACTCCTTTGTTTATTGGCGAATAAAACATGGTTTGGAGTTCTGACGCACAGGAATTAACCACGCTGGTCGTAGGCCTAAGTGGTTAGTTTAAACATTATTTATTTCAGTATTTTACATGTACATAACATAATTAACATTTTACATATAAATTAACAGCAATAGACTGAAAGGGATTAGAACGAAAGAAAACTTATATAGTTCTTCTCCCTAAAGTGGTTAATTCCGGTGCTCAGAACGACAATCCATGTTTTATTCGACTATAAATAACGCATACATGTATACAAATATTATTTCGATTCAAACATGACCAAAATATCTAAAAAGCGCAAAAAATAGTTGGGGTTATTTGTTTTTTAAATGATATAGCGAAACTAAAAATATTACGTCACATTTGATGTCCCGCGCTAAGCCATGTGATGTTGCAGATTTAAACAATGCTAAATTCCTACTGATAGCTGTGCATACAGACAAATTGCCAAGTCATATTAGAATTAAACATCTCCAAACGGCCATAAATGAAAATTGATCCGCGCGAACACAACGATGGTAATTTTGCACAATTAAGCTTGTTACGATCATGTTTGCGATGTTTCTTGAAAATCTGATGTACGGACTGATGGACTTACCCGCAATCACTTACTAGCTAATACATTGTCCAGACCATGTTTAACCCTTTCAATACCACAGGCCTCTCAATAGGCTTACAAAACGTGTAGATCCAGATCAGCCGTCTCATCAGGATCTGCACTTTTTGCCAGTAATATTACTATTTTTAGACAAAGATTACCCATTTTGATAAATGAACTGGTCCAAATGTAATTTTCTTATTAATTTATTGGTCTGAAAATATCATGCACCAGTCCATGTCAGTTACTTGGGGTTGAATGGGTTATGGGCTGCAAAAAGCTCCTAATCCTACTGACTTAGGAACTTTTCAACAGTTTTCAATTAACAAGTTAGCCCATAAACAGCCCGTCTGATCCAGCCCGGACAGACAGAAAGAACAAATCAATATGTCTCATCACCCCCCCCCCCATTTCTGAGAAGACAATTTCTACTTTATACTAGAAATGTTCCATCATTTTCATTTTATCTAAACTTTTGATTGTTTGGTCTTGTTTTTATCTCAATTTAATGCACATGACTTTTACTAAACCCTGTAACGATCTAGTGGAAAATGTGGGATCCACACTTGATGGTACAGATTTCAAATTAATTGGTTTTCGTATGGAGGTAATATAAAAAATAGAAAAAGTAGAATATTAAACCAGCAATAGAACAAGGTCATTACACAAACTTACAACGCAATGAAAGAACCTGTATACATACAATGGAAGTCGGGATGCGGATCAGGTGCAAAAGGTCCAGAGTTCGAGCCCCGCTGGAGCCATTACGATTATGTCCTTAGGCAAGGTATTTAAATTCCATATTGCCTTTTCTCTCTCCCTCGTGGCGATGGATTCCATCAGGAATGAGGTCTCGAGAGTGATTAATATATGTTGTAAGAACTTGTTTCGCAATCGAGCTAAAATAAAATGTTAGAAAATAAACATACAGTCTACATCCGCCATGTCGAATTTCGTCGGAACGAACAAAATACTTCAACATAACTGAAGTTTGACTCAACGAAATTTGATATAAATAGATCAAGTTATATGTAAAATGTAGTGTCTGAAACGGGAGTTTGATCCGACTTCGACATAGCCGACTTTGACATAACGGATATAGACTGTATATTGTAATTATAGAATGACCGAAAGTGAGTACCAATTTCTTCTTATTTGCCCTAAATTTAGAGATTTAAGTAAAAAATATCTGAAACGCTACTATTACACTTGGCCGACCGAACAAAAGTGTATTACCTTACTTACAGAGACTAAGAGGAAAACCTATCCAAATTTATATATTACGCAAATTTAGCAAGAAATTAACAATTTTAAACACCACAACCATCTATGCTCTTCTGAAAATATATACCTGCCTTTCCATTGTACTTTATTTATGTAATGTTTGCTATAAATATGTTATCATTTAAAGACATTGTGCCCTTAGACAAGGCATTTAAATTCCACATTGCCTCTTCTCTCTCCCTCGTGGCAATGGATTCCGTCAGGAATGAGGTCTCAAGCGTGATTAATATAAGTTGTAAGAACTTGTTTCGCAATCCAGCTAAAATAAATTTGTATAAACTATCATATTTAATGCAATAAATATATTGAATTGAAAATCGAATTGAATAAACCATTTGACATAGTAAACGCAAAGCATGCAGACACACGAAGCAATTCTTGACCCTCGACCTATGTATTGTATGATATACAGGTACTAAAAAGTGCACCATCAAAGTGATCAGTTTTATTTTGTAACCCTTTCGCAGACATTATCAGAGAAAAAGTTTGAATATTAATGGAAATGTTATTGATTCGTTCCTTTGAACTAGCATATACGACCTGGCTGAAACGTAATACGTTTTTAACCACAATTAGTCATCAAAGCACTGAGTCACTTCTTACTCAAAGGAATGTGAATGCGGGAATGTCACATAGCCATGTTCGGCAAACAACCCACTATTGGTTATACGCAGTGTATGGAATTCTGACGAAAGGAGTGCTCTGCAATAGGCATTGGAAACCTTTCTTACTCACTGGTGAGTAAATACAATTTATATCGTTGCATGGCTCATTTCTATGTAATACTACCTTTCTTACTCACTGGTGAGTAAATACAATTTATATCGTTGCATGGCTCATTTCTATGTAATACTACCTTTCTTACTCACTGGTGAGTAAATACAATTTATATCGTTGCATGGCTCATTTCTATGTAATACTTTTTGGGAGAAGTAAGATTCGGTCCTTAAATCATATTATTTAATAAATATCAACAAAATAGTGTTAAAACATAGGGACACAATATGATCATTAAATACAACATTTGAATAGAAAGAGTGCTTTATCATGCACACTATCTCAATTAAATACAACATTTGAATAGAAAGAGTGCTTTATAATGCACACTATCCCCATTAAATACAACATTTGAATAGAAAGAGTGCTTTATAATGCACAATATACCCATTAAATACAACATTTGAATAGAAAGAGTGCTTTATAATGCACACTATCCCCATTAAATACAACATTTGAATAGAAAGAGTGCTTTATAATGCACAATATCCCCATTAAATACAACATTTGAATAGAAAGAGTGCTTTATAATGGTCCAGTGTATCTTACTTTTCTATTTTGTATGAACATTTGTTTTGTTTTTAGGGAGAACTGGGGGCTCCCAGGGGGTAAGGTTAAAACATAGGGACACAATATCCCCATTAAATACAACATTTGAATAGAAAGAGTGCTTTATAATGATCCAGTGCATCTTACTTTTTTTTGTATGAACATTTTATTATTAGTCCCTAGGGTGACTATTTCGCCCAAGTCGCCCTCTAGAATGAGCCTTGTGTTATACTCATAGAATCAAAACTAGAAATAGATAGTGTTATTTTAAATTCTACACGTAAATGTACGAAATTAACAATTTTAATTAGTAGGATTTTGTTATATAAGTGTGTGTTTTACGTAAGATATAAGCCTCAAATGGATCCAATATGTAAAATATTGTTACTATCTTCGGCACTACATGCCTCAAACAGTCCAATATTTTACATATTGTATTGTTTTCAGCTGATATCCTATATATATACACATACTGAAATAAGTAATGTTTAAAGCAGCATTACATCGTATGAAATAAAAGATATTTGAAAAATTCAATTTTTACGTATGGGTAGCAATGCTGCTACACATTCTAACATTATACTTTGTATGCTCATGTTCATTTGGTAAACATTGTTTTTTGTGATAAAACAAACTCGAAACCGAAAGTAGTACTAGTCGGTCACGCACTTGTTTACAACCGGAACGCATTGTCCGCACTTGTTTACATTCGGAATGCATCGTCCCCATTTGTCCCACGTTGTCTTTTTTAATTAAATTACTTGATATGTTGATTCATACCTCTGTTAGTTAAGTCTTTTAGGGACATTTCTACATCCCCGCGAGGGGTTCGACATTAGAGGAAGATAGATAGATAGTCTTTCATGTTCAAAATATATACGTTGTTTTCTACATCCTCTGTTGTTTCACGCATGCGCGCTGTGCGTGTTGATATTTCGTGTGTTGATAAACAAATTCGCATATACATGTACATGTACGACGGTTTAAATTTATTGGAATTTTATTGTTTCTGTGCGACTCTTTCGATTTTTGTAAACACACACACATTAGTATTTATATTTTACCCAAAACACCCTTTATTACGATGTAATGCTGCTTTAACCCTTTCAACACCACAGACCTCTAAATCGGCTTACAAAAAAGTGTAGATCCAGATGAGCCGGCTTGTGACGAGCCGTCTCATCAGGATCTGCACTTTTTGCCAGTAATATTACTATTTTTAGACAAATATTACCCATTTTGATAAATGAACTGGTCCAAATGTAATTTTCTTATTAATTTATTGGTCTGAAAATGTCATGGACCAGTCCATGTCAGTTACTTGGTGTTGAATGGGTTAAGATAATATGGGTTGTATGATATTTGATACACAAGGGCAGAAACTGTTGTCTTTTGTACTGTTGTACATATTAAAGCCCCTGTGTGGTGCTTACTTAGAAAGTACTGGCAAACATATTCTAAGAAGAGAATGACCTGTCATTTTAATAAAACATATATTTAAGGAATATAACCAACCTGTGTAGCACTTATTGAGTAATACAATACAAATGTGCTGATTAACCCATTCAACCTCAAGTAACTGACATGGACTGGTCCATGATATTTTCAGACCAATAAATTAATAAGAAAATTACCTTTGGACCAGTTCATTTATCAAAATGGGTAATTTTATCTAAAAATAGTAATAATTATTACTGGCAAAAAAGTGCAGATCCTGATGAGACGGCTCGTCACGAGCCGGCTCATCTGGATCTACACTTTTCATAAGCCTATTTAGAGGCCTGTGGGGTTGAAAGGGTTAAAGCACGCGAGAGCCGAAGGCCTCAACATACACTTTATAAACATAATGTGGAAGTCGTGATAGCGCAGTGGTAGCGCATTCGCTTCAGGTGCGAACAGCCAGCGCCCGCTGGAGCCGTTACGATTGTGCCCTTAGGCAAGGCATTTAAATTCCACATCGCCTCTTCTCTCTCCTTCATGGCGATGTATTCCATCAGGAATGAGGTCTCGAGAGTGATTAATATAAGTTGAAAGAACTTGTTTTGCAATCGAGCTAAAATAAATTTGTATAAACTAAAACTAAATGTATTGTATGTCGCAATAAACTAAACACAGGTTAATATAATTCCATTCAACAGTTCACAACTGTATATGACAATAAATGGGAAACGGTTGTGATATACCTGTCACAGATGGATGGATCTATAGTCCAGTGGTTTTAACACGTTGGACTGGTAATCCAGGGATCGAACCACGTCAATAATTATACCATGCACAAGAAGATACAGTACACGTTATGAATATGCAAATGGTTTGGGCCACAAGTTTTAGCAACATTAGACAACAGCCCGCACCAGAAATTTACGACCAGCACCAGAAAACGACTTATACTAGATCAAACAGTGACTTACTAGTACTTCAGATGGAAGCAGTCACAATATTTTCAGTCAATGTTTTTTATGCACCAAAACCACATACAGCTACAATTCCGAAAAAGTTTCTATTAACATTTCAGCGGAAAATCAATTCTGTTCATTTCCCTTTCTAGGCATTCTTGCAACCCAAAACTGAGAATAATCTGTAGAAATATGCAAATAAAGAAGTACAAGAATAGATATGCATCTTGACTGGATTTGAACGATTCAAGAAAATATAACATCTCACAATGCAATGGAATCTACAACCGTGATCGATAATCCAGGCAATTCTTCCAAATGCCTTTATTCACAGAAGAACATTTCCTGTGAAGAATTGAAACTGAAGAACACAAAAGTTATATAACAAACTGTCAAAATTGAATGATGAATAATTTGGCTTCATATTTGAGAACATTTTGTTTTTTATCTAGAAATACCATGTTTCAGACCTAGAATTGTTCCAGTCGTTATACAGAGTTCATTCTAGGTCAGAATTATTGGCACAAGTGAGAAAAGCGTGTGATTGTGTCCTTAAATGATATCCGATTAGCGCAGTGGTTAACGCGCTCGCTTCTCACCAATGCAACCCTGGTTCGATCCTCTCACCGGGAAGTATGTGTGATGGTACGGTGATCGCCAGATCGGACAGGTGGCTTTTCTCCGGGTACTCCGGTTTCCTACCACACGAATGACCACATATACGCTTTCATCCGCGCCAACGAGAGTGATTAACCCATTCAACCCCAAGTAACTGACATGGACCGGTGCGTGATATTTTCAGACCAATAAATTAATAAGAAAATTACCTTTGGACCAGTTCATTTATCAAAATGGGTAATTTTATCTAAAAATAGTAATAATTATTACTGGCAAAAAAGTGCAGATCCTGATGAGACGGCTCGTCACAAGCCGGCTCATCTGGATCTACACTTTTCATAGGCTATTTAGAGGCCTGTGGGGTTGAAAGGGTTAATATAAGTTGTTAGAACTTGCTTTGCAATCGTTGTAAAAGAAATAAAGTTTAAAATGTTTGTGCGACCACAAGTATAAGCGACTTGGGGTTTAAATGATCAGTTAATCATTCCACATGTTCCTATGTAATTTTGACCATTTAAGAGAACCAACTATCTAAGTGTGATTTCAAATCTCATATACCTCACTGCTGTAGGTTCGAATCCCACTGGGGAGGTCAAATTCTTTCATGTGGGGAAGCTATCCAGCTAGCTTGTGGAAGGTCGGTGGTTCTACCCTGATATAAATAAACTTTAAATTTAAATGATATTTTAATAAATTTCATCACAATAGGGTTACATACAGATTATGATCATTAAATATAACATTTAAATAGGAGGAGTGCTTTAATTACAATGGCAAAGTGTAAAGAAAAAGTTGATTTTTTTTTAAGGAGAAGTGAGGCCCCCAGGGGGCAAAGTCAGGGTCCCTAGGGTGGCTATTTCACCCAAGTCGCCCTCTACAATGAGACCTGAACAGTTTTCATGAGGTTTGACTTGTATAAAGAGAACCACAGGGAAGATTGGATAATTGTTCCAACTGTGTATCCTCTACAAATAAACACTATTATTATTGAAATTTCAATGTTGGGAAAGTGTAAATTTACACAAATGGATCAATAAATCTTAAAACATGACAAATCCAAATGTACCACATCATGTATGAAATATTGAAGTTTGGAAGTCTGACTTTTCCAAAATATATAAAATCTCAAACTGATGAAGTCTTTACTTATCCCAAATGTACTAACTCTCAAAGTGTAACTTTCGCAAAATGTATGAACTCTCAAAATAGATCTTGAGTGTCCAAATGTTCTCGAATGTATCAAATCTCATAGTAGGAAAATTGTAACTTTTCCTAAATACCTGACATTTCAAAATCGGCAATTCTAACTTCACAATGACACCGTTGCTATTAATTCTCAAAGCATGGTTGCTATGGAACTTTTGAAAATGGCATGCATTCTACTTTTCTCCAAGCTGGGGAGCTATCAATCATATGTACACATAACATTTCCCAACTGTATGAAATCTCAAATGCAGGAAATGTAACTATTTGCATAGGTGTCAAAGCTACCGGTAAGAGTAGGGAAAATGTCAATATGTCTGATGGTGTGAAATCTCAAAAGAATGTAAAGCGCAACAATTCAAGGGTATATTAACCCTTTATATGCTAGCGGCAGATAAACCCACATTTGTAAACAGCATAGAGCCATATCAGACGGCACTGAATGTACAGAATGTGCCGTCTAATCAGGCTCTATGCTGTTTGCTATTCGGATAGTGGAGCTAAAACACTTGGCTGAATAGCAAGCAACATAGATCCTGATCAGACATGGCGCTACACCGCGGTAACACCACATCTGATCAGGATCTATGTTGTTTGCTATTCGGATAGTGGAGCTAAAACACTTGGCTGAATAGCAAGCAATATAGATCCTGATCAGACAGGGTAACACCACGTCTGATCAGAATCTATGTTGTTTGCAAATGTGAGTTTATCTACTCAGCAGTCAAAGGTCTATTAACAACATAGATCCTGATCACACGCACTGATACGCCGCTGCTGATCTGGATCTATGTTATTTGCAAATGTGTGAGTTTATCTACTCAGCAGTCTAAGGTCTATTAACAACATAGATCCTGAACAGTGTTACGCCACGGCTGATCTGGATCTATGTTGTTTGCAAATGTGAGTTTATTTACTCAGCAGGCAAAGGTCTATTGTTGTTGATGGTGAATAACCTTTTAAAGGAATGAGATGAGAATAAGTTACTATGTAACATTTTCCCAATCCTAACTGTGCTATTGTAACTATTCCTATGTTATGTACCATTCTCCCCAATCCTAACTGTGCTATTGCAACTATTCCTATGTTATGTACCATTCTTGAATAAAATATAGTTTAAACTAAATGTGAGTTTATGTACTCAGCAGGCAAAGTTCTATTCTTGTTGATGGTGAAACAAGTGTATCTGTATATAAATAAGGAGGGCAATACAATATTATCACAACAAACCCTTGATTTATCACAGCCGATGTTGAAATATCCTACATTCTGAGTTGTTACACAACTACCCCATGCAAAATTTGACATACCCGAGCGGGCGACGTTTTTTCAATGTCTCATGGCAATGTCTGCCTCTGAATAGCATCATTCGGAACAAAATCACGCTACTCGGACGTTACCGTTTAATTTCATGGTGATATTATTTGCTATGCTGCCATCTTGTTTTCATGTAGTCTCAAAGAATGTTTTGTTGAAACAAATGTTCGGTAAAACAGAAAAAAGTAAAAAGACTATCGATCATTATTTTATCAGGTCAACATAATTTGTACACCATTTAGCTGTATCGTTCTTTAAGGAATGTAGGGTACAGTAGCGATTTATGTTTAAAGAATACTGTTAAGTTGCTGTCAAATCTCATCTGCGGAAAGTAAACAATCACTGCAATGTCAGCTAGGTTCGCGAATATATCTGAGGAACAGCCGATTATTCTGTTTATCAAAATAAATATTTCATCTCGATGAGTGAATACTAGTGTGACATTGGATACTAGTGTGACATTGGATACTAGTGTGACATTGGATACTAGTGTGACATTGGATACTAGTGTGACATTGGATACTAGTGTGACATTGGATACTAGTGTGACATTGGATACTAGTGTGACATTGGATACTAGTGTGACATTGGATACTAGTGTGACATTGGATACTAGTGTGACATTGGATACTAGTGTGACATTGGATACTAGTGTGACATTGGATACTAGTGTGACATTGGATACTAGTGTGACATTGGATACTAGTGTGACATTGGATACTAGTGTGACATTGGATACTAGTGTGACATTGGATACTAGTGTGACATTGGATACTAGTGTGACATTGGATACTAGTGTGACAGTGGATACTAGTGTAACAGTGGATACAAGTGTGACAGTGGATATGAGTGTAACAGTGGATACAAGTGTAACAGTGGATACAAGTGTAACAGTGGATACAAGTGTAACAGTGGATACAAGTGTGACAGTGGATACAAGTGTGACAGTGGATACAAGTGTAACAGTGGATACTAGTGTGACATTGGATACTAGTGTGACATTGGATACTAGTGTGACATTGGATACTAGTGTGACATTGGATACTAGTGTGACATTGGATACTAGTGTGACATTGGATACTAGTGTGACATTGGATACTAGTGTGACATTGGATACTAGTGTGACATTGGATACTAGTGTGACATTGGATACTAGTGTGACATTGGATACTAGTGTGACATTGGATACTAGTGTGACATTGGATACTAGTGTGAACATTGGATACTAGTGTGACATTGGATACTAGTGTGACATGGGTACTAGTGTGACATTGGATACTAGTGTGACATTGGATACTAGTGTGACATTGGATACTAGTGTGACAGTGGATATGAGTGTGATTGGATAAGTGTGACGGTATGAGTGTGACAGTGGATACAGGTGGACAGTGGATAAGTGTAATGGATATGAGTGTAACAGTGGATACAAGTGTGACAGTGGATATGAGTGTAACAGTGGATATGAGTGTAACAGTGGATATGAGTGTAACAGTGGATACAAGTGTAACAGTGGATATGAGTGTAACAGTGGATATGAGTGTAACAGTGGATACAAGTGTGACAGTGGATACAAGTGTAACAGTGGATACGAGTGTAACAGTGGATACAAGTGTAACAGTGGATATGAGTGTAACAGTGGATATGAGTGTAACAGTGGATATGAGTGTAACAGTGGATATGAGTGTAACAGTGGATACAAGTGTAACAGTGGATATGAGTGTAACAGTGGATACAAGTGTAACAGTGGATACAAGTGTAACAGTGGATATGAGTGTAACAGTGGATATGAGTGTAACAGTGGATACAAGTGTAACAGTGGATACAAGTGTAACAGTGGATATGAGTGTAACAGTGGATATGAGTGTAACAGTGGATACAAGTGTAACAGTGGATATGAGTGTAACAGTGGATACAAGTGTAACAGTGGATACAAGTGTAACAGTGGATATGAGTGTAACAGTGGATATGAGTGTAACAGTGGATACAAGTGTAACAGTGGATACAAGTGTAACAGTGGATATGAGTGTAACAGTGGATATGAGTGTAACAGTGGATACAAGTGTAACAGTGGATATGAGTGTAACAGTGGATATGAGTGTAACAGTGGATACAAGTGTAACAGTGGATATGAGTGTGACAGTGGATATGAGTGTAACAGTGGATACAAGTGTGACAGTGGATACGAGTGTAACAGTGGATATGAGTGTAACAGTGGATACAAGTGTAACAGTGGATATGAGTGTAACAGTGGATATGAGTGTAACAGTGGATATGAGTGTAACAGTGGATATGAGTGTAACAGTGGATACAAGTGTAACAGTGGATATGAGTGTAACAGTGGATACAAGTGTAACAGTGGATACAAGTGTAACAGTGGATATGAGTGTAACAGTGGATATGAGTGTAACAGTGGATACAAGTGTAACAGTGGATACAAGTGTAACAGTGGATATGAGTGTAACAGTGGATATGAGTGTAACAGTGGATACAAGTGTAACAGTGGATATGAGTGTAACAGTGGATACAAGTGTAACAGTGGATACAAGTGTAACAGTGGATATGAGTGTAACAGTGGATATGAGTGTAACAGTGGATACAAGTGTAACAGTGGATACAAGTGTAACAGTGGATATGAGTGTAACAGTGGATATGAGTGTAACAGTGGATACAAGTGTGACAGTGGATATGAGTGTAACAGTGGATATGAGTGTAACAGTGGATACAAGTGTGACAGTGGATATGAGTGTAACAGTGGATACAAGTGTAACAGTGGATACAAGTGTAACAGTGGATACAAGTGTGACAGTGGATACAAGTGTAACAGTGGATATGAGTGTAACAGTGGATACAAGTGTGACAGTGGATACAAGTGTAACAGTGGATATGAGTGTAACAGTGGATATGAGTGTAACAGTGGATACAAGTGTAACAGTGGATACAAGTGTAACAGTGGATATGAGTGTAACAGTGGATATGAGTGTGACAGTGGATACAAGTGTGACAGTGGATATGAGTGTAACAGTGGATACGAGTGTGACAGTGGATACAAGTAACAGTGGATACAAGTGTGACAGTGGATACTAGTGTGACATTGGATACTAGTGTGACATTGGATACTAGTGTGACATTGGATACTAGTGTGACATTGGATACTAGTGTGACATTGGATACTAGTGTGACATTGGATACTAGTGTGACATTGGATACTAGTGTGACATTGGATACTAGTGTGACATTGGATACTAGTGTGACATTGGATACTAGTGTGACATTGGATACTAGTGTAACAGTGGATACAAGTGTGACAGTGGATATGAGTGTAACAGTGGATACAAGTGTAACAGTGGATACAAGTGTAACAGTGGATACAAGTGTAACAGTGGATACAAGTGTGACAGTGGATACAAGTGTAACAGTGGATACAAGTGTAACAGTGGATATGAGTGTAACAGTGGATACAAGTGTAACAGTGGATATGAGTGTAACAGTGGATACAAGTGTAACAGTGGATACAAGTGTAACAGTGGATACAAGTGTAACAGTGGATACAAGTGTAACAGTGGATACAAGTGTGACAGTGGATATGAGTGTAACAGTGGATACAAGTGTAACAGTGGATACAAGTGTAACAGTGGATACAAGTGTAACAGTGGATATGAGTGTAACAGTGGATACAAGTGTAACAGTGGATATGAGTGTAACAGTGGATACAAGTGTAACAGTGGATACAAGTGTAACAGTGGATACAAGTGTAACAGTGGATACAAGTGTAACAGTGGATACAAGTGTGACAGTGGATATGAGTGTGACAGTGGATACAAGTGTAACAGTGGATACAAGTGTAACAGTGGATATGAGTGTAACAGTGGATATGAGTGTAACAGTGGATACAAGTGTAACAGTGGATATGAGTGTAACAGTGGATATGAGTGTAACAGTGGATATGAGTGTAACAGTGGATACAAGTGTAACAGTGGATACAAGTGTAACAGTGGATATGAGTGTAACAGTGGATATGAGTGTAACAGTGGATATGAGTGTAACAGTGGATATGAGTGTACAGTGGTATAGTGTAACAGTGGATACAAGTGTAACAGTGGATATGAGTGTAACAGTGGATATGAGTGTAACAGTGGATATGAGTGTAACAGTGGATACAGTGTAACAGTGGATATGAGTGTGACAGTGGATATGGTGAGGTACAGTGGATACAAGTGTGACAGTGGATATGAGTGTAACAGTGGATATGAGTGTAACAGTGGATACAAGTGTAACAGTGGATATGAGTGTAACAGTGGATATGAGTGTAACAGTGGATATGAGTGTAACAGTGGATATGAGTGTAACAGTGGATATGAGTGTAACAGTGGATATGAGTGTAACAGTGGATACAAGTGTAACAGTGGATACAAGTGTAACAGTGGATATGAGTGTAACAGTGGATATGAGTGTAACAGTGGATACAAGTGTAACAGTGGATACAAGTGTAACAGTGGATATGAGTGTAACAGTGGATATGAGTGTAACAGTGGATACAAGTGTGACAGTGGATATGAGTGTAACAGTGGATATGAGTGTAACAGTGGATACAAGTGTGACAGTGGATATGAGTGTAACAGTGGATACAAGTGTAACAGTGGATACAAGTGTAACAGTGGATACAAGTGTAACAGTGGATACAAGTGTAACAGTGGATACAAGTGTAACAGTGGATATGAGTGTGACAGTGGATACAAGTGTGACAGTGGATATGAGTGTGACAGTGGATACAAGTGTAACAGTGGATACTAGTGTGACATTGGATACTAGTGTGACATTGGATACTAGTGTGACATTGGATACTAGTGTGACATTGGATACTAGTGTGACATTGGATACTAGTGTGACATTGGATACTAGTGTGACATTGGATACTAGTGTGACATTGGATACTAGTGTGACATTGGATACTAGTGTGACATTGGATACTAGTGTGACATTGGATACTAGTGTGACATTGGATACTAGTG
>CM026397.1:53874041-53889901 GCA_014843695.1 Archivesica marissinica | reverse complement strand
TACCATAGTTAAACATGTGAAGTGTAATCCTTCAGGGGGTGGGGGTGTCTGGATGTACCATAGTTAAACATGTGAAGTGTAATCCTTCAGGGGGTGTCTGGATGTGCCATAGTTAAACATGTGAAGTGTAATCCTTCAGGGGGTGGGGGTGTCTGGATGTACCATAGTTAAACATGTGAAGTGTAATCCTTCAGGGGTGGGGTGTCTGGATGTACCATAGTTAAACATGTGAAGTGTAATCCTTCAGGGGGTGGGGTGTCTGGATGTACCATAGTTAAACATGTGAAGTGTAATCCTTCAGGGGGGGGTGTCTGGATGTACCATAGTTAAACATGTGAAGTGTAATCCTTCAGGGGGTGGGGGTGTCTGGATGTACCATAGTTAAACATGTGAAGTGTAATCCTTCAGGGGGTGGGTGTCTGGATGTACCATAGTTAAACATGTGAAGTGTAATCCTTCAGTGGGGGGGTGTCTGGATGTACCATAGTTAAACATGTGAAGTGTAATCCTTCAGGGGGTGGATGTCTGGATGTACCATAGTTAAACATGTGAAGTGTAATCCTTCAGGGGATGTCTGGATGTACCATAGTTAAACATGTGAAGTGTAATCCTTCAGGGGGTGGATGTCTGGATGTACCATAGTTAAACATGTGAAGTGTAATCCTTCAGGGGGGATGTCTGGATGTACCATAGTTAAACATGTGAAGTGTAATCCTTCAGGGGATGTCTGGATGTACCATAGTTAAACATGTGAAGTGTAATCCTTCAGGGGGTGTCTGGATGTACCATAGTTAAACATGTGAAGTGTAATCCTTCAGGGGGTGGATGTCTGGATGTACCATAGTTAAACATGTGAAGTGTAATCCTTCAGGGGGTGGATGTCTGGATGTACCATAGTTAAACATGTGAAGTGTAATCCTTCAAGGGGTGGGGGTGTCTGGATGTGCCATAGTTAAACATGTGAAGTGTAATCCTTCAGGGGATGTCTGGATGTACCATAGTTAAACATGTGAAGTGTAATCCCTCAGTGGGTGGGGGTGTCTGGATGTACCATAGTTAAACATGTGAAGTGTAATCCTTCAGTGGGTGGGGGTGTTTGGATGTACCATAGTTAAACATGTGAAGTGTAATCCTTCAGGGGATGGGGGTGTCTGGATGTACCATAGTTAAACATGTGAAGTGTAATCCTTCAGGGGTGGGGGTGTCTGTATGTACCATATTTAAACATGTGAAGTGTAATCCTTCAGGGGGTGTCTGGATGTGCCATAGTTAAACA
The DNA here is from genome assembly GCA_014843695.1 of Archivesica marissinica. Classification (NCBI taxonomy): domain Eukaryota; kingdom Metazoa; phylum Mollusca; class Bivalvia; order Venerida; family Vesicomyidae; genus Archivesica; species Archivesica marissinica. The sequence goes on along the minus strand of CM026397.1, from coordinate 53,888,625 downwards.
TGTGAAGTGTAATCCTTCAGGGGGTGGGGGTGTCTGGATGTACCATAGTTAAACATGTGAAGTGTAATCCTTCAGGGGGGGGTGTCTGGATGTACCATAGTTAAACATGTGAAGTGTAATCCTTCAGGGGGGGGTGTCTGGATGTACCATAGTTAAACATGTGAAGTGTAATCCTTCAGGGGGTGGGGGTGTCTGGATGTACCATAGTTAAACATGTGAAGTGTAATCCTTCAGGGGGTGGGTGTCTGGATGTACCATAGTTAAACATGTGAAGTGTAATCCTTCAGGGGGGGTGTCTGGATGTACCATAGTTAAACATGTGAAGTGTAATCCTTCAGGGGGTGGGTGTCTGGATGTACCATAGTTAAACATGTGAAGTGTAATCCTTCAGGGGGTGTCTGGATGTGCCATAGTTAAACATGTGAAGTGTAATCCTTCAGGGGGTGTCTGGATGTACCATAGTTAAACATGTGAAGTGTAATCCTTCAGGGGGTGGGTGTGTCTGGATGTGCCATAGTTAAACATGCGAAGTGTAATCCTTCAGGGGGTGTCTGGATGTGCCATAGTTAAACATGTGAAGTGTAATCCGTCAGGGGGTGGGTGTGTCTGGATGTGCCACAGTTAAACATGTGAAGTGTAATCTTTCAGGGTGTGTCTGGATGTACCATAGTTAGACATGTGAAGTGTAATCCTTCAGGGAGTGGGTGTCTGGATGTACCATAGTTAAACATGTGAAGTGTAATCCTTCAGGGGATGTCTGGATGTACCATAGTTAAACATGTGAAGTGTAATCCTTCAGGGGGTGGATGTCTGGATGTACCATAGTTAAACATGTGAAGTGTAATCCTTCAGGGGGGATGTCTGGATGTACCATAGTTAAACATGTGAAGTGTAATCCTTCAGGGGGTGGATGTCTGGATGTACCATAGTTAAACATGTGAAGTGTAATCCTTCAGGGGGGGGATGTCTGGATGTACCATAGTTAAACATGTGAAGTGTAATCCTTCAGGGGGGGGTGTCTGGATGTACCATAGTTAAACATGTGAAGTGTAATCCTTCAGGGGGTGGGGGTGTCTGGATGTACCATAGTTAAACATGTGAAGTGTAATCCTTCAGGGGGTGTCTGGATGTGCCATAGTTAAACATGTGAAGTGTAATCCTTCAGGGTGGGGGGTCTGGATGTACCATAGTTAAACATGTGAAGTGTAATCCTTCAGTGGGTGGGTGTCTGTATGTACCATAGTTAAACATGTGAAGTGTAATCCTTCAGGGGGTGGGTGTCTGTATGTACCATAGTTAAACATGTGAAGTGTAATCCTTCAGGGGGTGTCTGGATGTGCCATAGTTAAACATGTGAAGTGTAATCCTTCAGGGGGTGTCTGGATGTACCATAGTTAAACATGTGAAGTGTAATCCTTCAGTGGGTGGGGTGTCTGGATGTGCCATAGTTAAACATGTGAAGTGTAATCCTTCAGGGGGGTGTCTGGATGTACCATAGTTAAACATGTGAAGTGTAATCCTTCAGTGGGTGGGGGTGTCTGGATGTGCCATAGTTAAACATGCAAAGTGTAATCCTTCAGGGGGTGGGGGTAACCTGGATGTGCCATAGTTAAACATGCAAAGTGTAATCCTTCAGGGGGTGGGGGTAACCTGGATGTGCCATAGTTAAACATGCAAAGTGTAATCCTTCAGGGGATGGGGATGTCTGTATGTACCATAGTTAAACATGTGAAGAGTAATCCTTCAGGGGGTGGGGTGTCCCCCCTTGAGATGGTTCGAAATGGCTTTAAAATGAGCTACTAAAACATCAAACTACACGCCTGCATTGACATATCGGCTGTCCAATTAGCTAGCTCACTTCTGACCAATGCAACATGAGTTCTAACCTCGGACCAGGTGGTATGTAAGATGGTATGGTGGTTTTCTCCAGGTAGTCCAGTTTCTTCCCGCTCGAATGAACACATACACATTTTCATTCATGCTAATGAGAGTGATTAATATAAGTTGTTACAGCTTGTTTCGCAAAATAAATAAAATGTATAGCAATGAACCGAGACATTTCCGTCGCTGTTGTTAATAAATATTTAAAATGTTCTTCATTGTAATGAGGTGTGTCCCCATTCACATTCAGCTGTAGAAGTGGTTCACATGTACCCATTGGGATTTACCATAGCATGTGATCTACATATTTGTGTGTTTTATGTTTATTTATCATCGCTACTGGTTACCAATATGAGAAACGCCTCTTTTAGTCATATTAGAGTTTTGGAGGATAGTGCAATGATACAGACAGAGACACATTCCAGAGTCTCCTCTGGTTATTTTACGTGCACGACACAAGACCTCGGTTTAAAGTCCTGTCTAAAATTTTATTATGGTCAGACGCTGGATCGAACCTGTCATATTCCTACAGATCCGTCTGTATGATCTATTTAAAACAATGTTTGTGATAATGATGATGTAAAATGCAGCATACGCATGTTTTCGAGATTGTAGATATGTTCACCTGTCTCCAAAAAAGTTATTTATATAAAAAAAGAATTTCTCTTGTAATGATTGTGAATCAAGTAATATAAACTTGTATTAATCACTTTCATGTCTTCCGTTGTGTGGGAGGAAACCACCTGATCCGATCTGTCAACAGGAATATAATCCGACTATATTTCCTGTACAAATTTGTTCAAGTGCTAACTTTAATTAACCACAATCTACAAAGTTATAGGTTTGTGGAAGTCGTGATAGCGTAGTGGTAGCACGTTTGCTTCAGGTGCAAAAGGTCCGGAGTTCGAGCCTCGCTGGAGCCTCGATTGTGCCCTTAGGCAAGGCATTTAAATTCGACATTGCCTCTTCTCTCTCCCTCGTGGCGATGGATTCCATCAGGAATGAGGACTCGAGAGAGTGATTAATATAAGTTGTAAGAACTTGTTTCGCAATCGCTACCTCTGCGCTGTCACAACTTCCTCGTCAAAAAAATGGTAGAGCAAACTTCACATCAATCTGTCACCACAATATATTGCCCCGATGGCTGTCAGTTCAGCCTGGACCAGACAGTGATGATATTCTGTTAGGTTGCTGTGCATTGACAACTAGCAATACACATGACCAGGACATTAATTTCCATGGCGACTCGGGCAGAAAAATCGCTTTGCCGTAGAGAGACATCAAAACGATATCCGACTTCGCCTTATTTCTGTAGTGCATCATTGCTAATTAACTGTAATCCATTTCTTTAGTAAATAAAGGTGCCGCTTTATGGTCCCAGACATAAACAAAGCTTCTCCTGCTTCAGGCATAATTCAAGAAAATATTGCTATCAAAATATGCCATAAACACGACCAATCAGCTGCCTGTTATCATAATGCCATAAACACGACCAATCAGCTGCCTGTTATCATAATGCAATAAACACAGCCAATCAGCTGCCTGTTATCATAATACAATAAACACAGCCAATCAGCTGCCTGTTATCATAATGCAATAAACACAGCCAATCAGCTGCCTGTTATCATAATGCAATAAACATGACCAATCAGCTGCCTGTTATCATAATGCAATAGACACAGCCAATCAGCTGCCTGTTATGATAATGCAATAAACATAGCCAATCAGCTGCCTGTTATCATAATGCAATAAACATAGCCAATCAGCTGCCTGTTATCATAATGCAATAAACATAGCCAATCAGCTGCCTGTTATCATAATGCAATACACACAGCCAATCAGCTGCCTGTTATCATAATACAATAAACACAGCCAATCAGCTGCCTGTTATCATAATGCAATAAACACAGCCAATCAGCTGCCTGTTATCATAATGCAATAAACACAACCAATCAGCTGCCTGTTATCATAATGCAATAGACACAGCCAATCAGCTGCCTGTTATCATAATGCAATAAACATAGCCAATCAGCTGCCTGTTATCATAATGCAATAAACATAGCCAATCAGCTGCCTGTTATCATAATGCAATAAACATAGCCAATCAGCTGCCTGTTATCATAATGCAATAAACACAGCCAATCAGCTGCCTGTTATCATAATGCAATAAACACAGCCAATCAGCTGCCTGTTATCATAATGCAATAAACACAGCCAATCAGCTGCCTGAAATGATTTTACATACTGTCTATTAAATATACAGCCAATCAACAGAATTGGTGGTTTGACATGTTTTACGTTTATTTATTGTCACTACCGGTTACCCATATGAGCGACGCCTTATGAAGAGATTAGTCATTTTAGATTTTCGGAGGATAGTGCAATGATACAGACAGAGACCCATTCTAGAGTCTCCTCTGGTTCTTTTACGTGCACAGTGTAAAGCTTTTTACATGCACGGTGTAAAGCACCGACACGAGACCTCGGATTAACGTCGCATCTGAAAGACTGTTAATTTTATTAGGGTCAGACAGGGGGATCGAACCTGCGATCCCTGGATTACCAGTCCAGCATGTTAACCACTTGACTACAGATCCGTCTGTGGTTTGACATAAGATTAATTACCAATCACACAATCATAAAGTATTTCGTCATACTTTAGTGTAAGTTGGTGTTATAATTATAGCTTAAATGTCGTACTTAATGTTAAGACATAAGATGAAAGGCTTTCGGTTTGTATATAATTTTACTGCAAAGATAATCAGTGATAGTCAATGTAGCAAAGGGTGTCCAATTAGCGCAGTGGTTAGCGCGCTCACTTCTCACCAATGCAACCCGGTTTCAATCTTCGGACCGGGAAGTATGTGAGATGGTACGGTGTGTGCCAGATCGGACAGGTGGGTTTTCTCCGGGTACTCCGGTTTCCTCCCACACGAATGACCACATTTACGCTTTCATCCACGCCAACGAGAGTGATTAATATAAGTTGTTAAAGCTTGCTTCGCAATCGTTGTAAAATAAATAAAATTTAAAGAAAGGGTTAAAAATGTGAAAATTTGTTAATAAAAAATTCCTATGGTGAAATGCAAGCCATCAACGTCCAGTAATGTGCACTCATGATGACAGACATATGTAAAGAAGATGAACTGCAACCGCTGTAAGATGATTCATTTATACCAATTTATTTTAGCTCGATTGCGAAACAAGTTCTTACAACTAATTATCTAACTAATCACTCTTGAGACCTCATTCCTGATGGAAATCCATCGCCACGAGGCGAGAGAGAAGAGGGATGTTGAATTTAAATGCCATGCCTAAGGGCACAATCGTAAGGGCTCCCCGGGGCGAGAACTCCGGTCCTTTCGCACCTGAAGTAAACGTGCTACCACTGCGCTATCACGACTTCCACAAGTTATTCATTGAAGAGTTGGACTGTAAATAATATTTGAGAGGGTAATTGAAAACAATGAAATTTATTAAAGTTATAAACTTGAGTATAAGACGCATCAGACTTATGGATACGATTTTGCATGGAAAAAACCTGCGTGTTATATATAGACAATTACGGTATTGAAAATCACATTACTGGAAGACAGTATGAAATAATGGATGTATTTTTGACTTCTAGAATTACTAACACAATGTTTTCACTAAGTTACTCGCACGTCCATTTTCCCTAGTCTTAGCTCTTCAGTTGCCAGTACTGTTATTTCAATGTAGCGTTAGACAAGTTTACACAAGTAGACAGTGTGCAGATTTCCGGACTCATTTCACGCTAATGTGACTTGCCATATTGACATCACTGTATTCCCTAAATGACTCGCTTGTTCTAGCAGAATGTTACAGGCATCTTTATCTTCATTCATCCCTAGAGAAACGGAGCCATGTATGGTTTAGAATTGTTATAAATCACAAGAATTTCTGGTAGCTACTGTTTCGGTTTAGTTTATACAAATTTAGTTTAGCTCGATTACGAAACAAGTTCGTACAACTTGTAGCATGATCTAAATTGGTCTTGCAGTACAACTTAAAAATGAATATGAATTAGTTTATACAAATTCTTATAACTTATATTAATCACTCTCGAGACCTCATTCCTGATGAAATTCATCGCCAGTGTGGAATTTAAATGCCTTGCCTAAGGCCATAATCATAACGGCTACAGCTGGGCTCGAACTCCGCACCTGCAGTCTACTGTCCTAGACATTGTATATGGAAGGAAAACTTGTCAGGAATGTTTTAATTAATCAGTGTCGGGGGTTATAAAACTTTTCTCAAACTCGATCGATTTGATTGGCTTGATTCTGCGATTTATTCTCAGCTGAATCAATCAGAAGCTTGAGACTGAGATCTAATAAAAGGTTTATAAGCTCGAGGCCGGGACAGATTATGTACTTGTTAGAAAAAATGGATTTCTTTTTTAGATTATTCTGTAAACCTGAACTATGTATTAACCCATATCATTCTGGACACATTTAAGGCTTTTGCAAACAACATAAATCCAGATCAGCCGCAGCGTGACGCGGCTTGTCTTAGCAAGATCATCTGAATAGTAAACAGCATAGAGCCTGATCAGACGGAACATTCCGTGGCAGCTGATCTGGCTCTATGTTCTTTGCAAATACCGTTTGAACGGTATCCAGAATCAAATGGGTTAATAATATATAAAGAGGACATGTCTTCATATTTTGATGACGGTATCCCAGAGTATAGCGAATTATTTGATTTTATGGGGTTAAGTTAACTCTTTCAACACCAAGTAACTGACATGGACTGGTCCATGATATTCTTAGACCAATAAATGAATAAGAAAATTACATTCGGACCAGTTCATTTATCAAGATGGGTAATTTTGTCTAAAATTAGTAATACTACATGTACTTGCAAAAAGTGCAGATCCTGATGAGACGGCTCGTCACGAGCCGGCTCATCTGGATCTACACTTTATGTAAGCCTATAAATAGAGGTCTGTGGTGTTGAAAGGGTTAAACCGGTTTGTTAAGCTCATTAGCTTCAATTCTCATAGTGGAAGTCGTGATAGCTCAGTGGTAGCGCGTTCGCTTCACGTGCGAAAGGCCCGGAGTTCGAGCCCCGCTGGAGCCGTTATGATTGTGTCCTTAGGCAAGGCATTTAAATTCCACATGCCTCTTCTCTCTCCCTCGTGGCGATGGATTCCATGAGGAATGAGGTCTCGAGAGTGATTAGTATAAGTTATAAGAACTTGTTTCGCAATCGAGCTGAAATAAATTTGTATAAACTAAAACTAAACTAATTCTCATTGCTGTAGGATCGGATCCCAATGTGGATAATCAAATTTTTTCAAGTGAGGAAGCTATTCAGCTGGCTTGCGGATAGTCGGTGGTTCTACCCGGGTGCCTCTCCATGCCTACTGCTCCGAGGGGGCACCCCGGGGGGTCTTCTTCCATCAATAATAGTTGAACAGTCGCCACATGATCTAAACTGCAACTTTAAACAACAGAACTGACTATCACAATGAGGCAATATTTGGAGATTACATAAAAAAACAGAGGTCAATTTATAGCAACTATATTAACTACCCGTCTAAATAGAAACAATAGCGGCCGATCAATTGACTGTTCACAGAAATTATTGATCGCTGCACGCAACCTTCTTAAACAAATCCTTGCACGATAACTTGATTAATTACACCCATGCAATCAGAAGTAAAAGATCCAGAGACTTTGCGCAAACTAGTTCTTTGATCTTAGAAAATGACATTACGAACCCCGAGTGGGTGTGCAAAATAGTTCATTAGGAAGATGCATGTCTGTCTGAGAAACTATAATGTTAACGGTCATATTTCCATGCTGGATTTGTGCCCAAACTTCCAAGTGTACTTGGCGCCATTCGTGGGTTTTCTATTACCTCCCTTGGCAGATAATATGTGATTTATCCCAAAACTGTATTTTGGTCGTTTTCGTTGGAATATAACCAGATCTGTTACATATCAACCAGATATCGCCATAACCAGTGCTAGCAACTCGCTTGCCCAACAGATATACCGAAAATCTTGCTAAAAGCCCCATACTGATCGATAACAATTCGTTTCCGTAAGCAAGGCCGCCATTGATAAACAACATGTGACCGGAACTACAAGCAAGCGCTTGTCTGACCAAGATCACTTCCTCTTTTCTTCGGTACATTGTATGAACAACACGTGTTTTCACGTCTGGGAAGTTTGTATACGTTACTGAAGGTTCTCTTTGCCTAACGGTTACTGAATTGCTAAAATTATTATTATTTATTCACTCTTTCGTCTAGTATTACTTACGACCGTGCATTATTTGTGTGGTATTGTTGTTCGTTGTAAAAGTAAAGTAAAGTGTTTGTTTATTATAGTGTCACCCCTATTTAAAGGGCCAGTCATTTCTGACTTATGAGACACATCTTTTTATGAACATCAGTACTTCCCGAATCCTATGCTTGTATGCCAGGCTGGTAGGCAATCGGTAACCATTATTTAACTAGCTGGCAGCTCACCAACCGGCCATATCAGAACGAACCCCTGATGAGATTCGAACCTTCGACCTCCCGCTCCGTAGGCGGACGCCTTAACCACTGGGCCACGGAGACGGTACCACTGGGCCACGTTGTATTGCATACTCCTTTGTAGTTGTGTGCCACCATGTCTCTTTCCAGGAAGTGCCCTTGTAACGGGGACCGGGGGTGTGCTAAGTTTCTCCCTAATTGGGATGTTCATCCTCTGTGCAAGGACTGCCATTCCTGCACACAGGAGTCTACATGCGAGGTATGTATAGAGTGATCTGGTACTCTATGGTCTAAACACCAGAAAGCACTAGACAGGGCCACGGTAAAAAAGGCGGCTGTATCTAGGAGTCTCTCCGCCGAGGACTCTAGGGTCCCGGGTCACACAACTGTAGCTAATAACTCGGCTAGACTCGGTGATTCCGCGGATGCAGTTGCTTCCCAGGCTCTTCTTGAGCCTAGGAGCCGTGGGCCCAGCGCTAGCTGTGGGGTTCGATCTCCTACCCGGAGATCTACTCCACACAGGGCGACTTCACCACGCCGGAGGAGTAAGGCTCATACCCTTTCTTCACCGGGTACCTCGGGTACTGACAGTGACTCTTCCGGGAGCCATAGTGGTGGTTTCAGTCGCTCACCTAGTGCAGGTAGTAAGCGTTCTTTGTCGAGGCATAGATCGCGAAGCTACCGTAGCCATGGTCGTCGTTCACGTTCTCACGAGCGTAATAGACGCCATAGGTCAAGCCATCGACCTACACATGGCCGTAGGGATGACTCGTTGTATCGCCACAGGCATCGACATGATCGTTCATTTGGCAGTTCTATATCTCGCAGCAGGTCTAGGACTCACTATCCTAGAGGACATACGTCTTCACCGTCTAACACTCCCTTTTCAGGGTTTTCGGCTGTAGACAAGGATAGAAGAGTTCCAGATCTGAGTGGGCTGAACAGTGATCAACTGACGACTTTGTCTCAGTTGATCGGGTTGGTTCATGCCAACAGTGAAACATCAGAGGCCTTGCAAACTAGGCCTTCTGTTGTTTCCGCCACGGTTCCTGATCCTGATCCCTACGACGTAGAGGTGTCAGAATCATACCCCACGGTTAAGCTAGGCTTGGGTCCCTTGGCTTCTCAGGAAGCTAGGGATACCCATGGCCCATCGGTCTATATGACAGTTGACCATGGCACGATGGATTCTATTACCATTCACCCCGACCCCGGGGAGACTATTGGTAATGATTCCGAGGTGGATGAGGTGAAAGAGAACAGACTATGACGAAGCCATTGGTATGCTTCGAGACCGGCTTGGTTCTACCATCTGCCCTCCTTTGCCTATTCCAAGGGTCAAAGTTGGCGCCTATGCCTTGGACTTTTTCAAGGCCAACCAGCCGTCACCACCTGCGTCAGCGCTCCCTCAGTGTAGGAGAGTGCAGACGTGTCTGGAAGATCTTACTTTCAGAATTCAGGGTGAGGGAGTTGTGCAGGGCAAGGCCTTGCCTTTTCTCCCAAAAGCCTTACCAGTCGGGAAATTTCCGTCACTTGGTAAACCAAAGGTTTTTCAACCTCATTCGTATGAGGTCCAAGAACCTCTGCTTGTGATCGAGCCTCCTCCTATCAATCCTTCTTTCCGAGAAGTAGTGAAGCAGGGTAGCTCTCTTCCTACTTCTCAGGTAGTCACCTTTTCGACTCTTGAGGGATGGGAGCGATTGGCACGAGCTGGGATTCAGACAGTCTCGCATTCAGAACTGTTTCTGTGCGGAGTTTTGTCTGCTCTCTCTGAGCCTCCTTCAGAGGAAAGGCAACGAGAAATTACTAAGTATCTACAGGTGATGGCAACTGCCCAGTCCCACACCTTGGAGATACTGACCCGGCTTGCAGCTGGACCCACTCTCGCTAGGAGAGATGCGTATTTGTCTAAATCTTGTTTAGACGAGTCGGTCAAATCCTCCCTGCGTGTGCAGCCCATTGAGTGTCACACTCTATTTGGGCCGCAATTACTTGGCGCTGTTCAGTCTTACAAGGACGACATTGCGCACAAGTCATTGCAGAGGGCAGCTGCTGCGCCGGTACCTAAGCCAAGGGTGTCTAAGTCCAAGGTTAATCCTTCTATTCACCCTGTGGCCAAGGTATCGTCCGTCACACTGCCCACGGGCAGTGTCCCTCCTTTGCCAAGTCTGGCTGTATCTAAGCCTACTTTTAAAAAGAAGGCTAGCCAGGCGAAGCGTGGGCGGAAGGGTAGTCAGAGATAGGGATGCCCACTCCGTCTCCCAGGCCTCAGTGCAACCGTTGACCATACTCAATGGCATCAGGTTGCCCATTCCAAAACCGGAAATTCCCACTGGTGGAAGGCTTCGGTTTTTCTCCAAGGCCTCGGAGAAAATAACTTCGGATGCATGGACACGTTCAGTTATCCGGAGTGGGTATCGAATTCAGTTTCGTGTCCGTCCCAGACTTCGAAGACTACCCCTGAGTCATATGGAAACCACCCCGTCGAACCAGGAGAAGCTTCGGGTTCTCCAGAACGAGATAAAGGCCATGCTTCGGAAACAAGCCATAGAACGGGTAACCGATCGGCACAAACCGTCAAGGCTTTTTCAGCAGGCTATTTCTTGTTCGCAAGAAGAAGGGAGGTTGGCGACCCATTATCGACCTTTCCCAATTGAACAGGTCGATATTGTCCCCACACTTCAAGATGGAGACTTTAGAAAAAGTCAGACTATCTTTGAACCAGGGAGACTGGGTCACGTCTTTGGACCTGAAGGATGTCTACTTCCATATAGCTATCCACCCCAGGTCCAGATGCTACCTTCGATTTGCGTTTCAGGGGGTGGTGTACCAGTTTCGGGCGCTTCCATTCGGCCTTTGTACGGCTCCCTATGTGTTCACTCGAGTAGTGAAGGCCATGCTCCGCTTTATTCATCAGCGGGGCATTCGGATGCACGCTTACCTGGACGATTGGCTTCAGCCTGCCAACTCCAAGGAATTGGCTACAACCCACATGCGAATAGTCATGTCACATACTCTTCTTATGGGGTTCATTCCCAATTGGGAAAAGTCAGAGCTGGAACCGACACAGGTATTTGTGTTCCTGGGAGCTCGGTTCAACCTCTCTCAGGGGTTGATAGGGCCGTTCTTGGATCGTATTGCACAGATCCGAGGTTCGATAATGTCAATGCAACAAGCACATGTTGCTTCAGCACGGACATTACACGGCCTTCTAGGTCAGATGGAGTCTATGGCACGACTTATGCCACAGGGACGTGCGCGGAAACGCCTCCTGCAATGGGAGACCAAGTCCCGGTGGTCACAGGAGTCAGATTCGTGGGACCGAACAATTGCATTAGGTCAATGGTTCCGGTCTGCGGTCTCTCAGTGGCTGGATCAGGAGTTTCTGTACTCCATGGTTCCCATCCATCCACCAGTTCCGGACATCCATCTGTTTACGGATGCCAGCCTCATCGGTTGGGGAGCCCACCTGGAAGACCAGGTGGCGTCCGGCAAGTGGTCGATGTATTGGCGCCATTGCCATATCAATACACTCGAACTACGAGCAGTGTTTCTGGCCCTAAAACAGTTTGTCAGTGTGGTAGAAGGCCGCTGTGTGCTTGTAGCAACGGACAATACCAAAGTGGCATCATATGTGAACAAGGAGGGGGGATCACGGTCCAGGAAAATTTGTCTTCTGTCGATAAAGATCTTGACCTGGTGTGCCAATCACTCTGTCACTCTGAGAGCTCGTTTCCTTCCGGGGAAACTGAACATTCTAGCAGACAGTCTCTCGCGCCAGGGCGGGATAGTGCATACGGAATGGACATGCAGGCGTTCTCAAACACGTTTTCAGTTGCTTGGGGACACCGCATGTCGACCTGTTCGCCACCAGGTTGAACCACCAGCTTCCGACGTACGTCTCCCCAGTTCCAGACTCCTTGGCTCTGGGGGTAGACTCGTTGAGCATGACTTGGGAGGGCATGCACTCTTACCATTCCCCCATTTTCCGCTGCTGTCTCGGGTGATACTCAAGATCAACACAGAGTTGTGTCTGGTGTTATTGATTGCTCCACTTTGGCCCGGCCAACCGTGGTTCAGTCTTCTGTTGTCACTTCTGGTGGAAATCCCCATCTGTCTTCCACACAGGAGCGACCTACTGTGTCAACCTCGGTCTCGGTTGTACCATGCCAATCCGGCCATGCTCCATCTGCACGCATTCGTTCTATGCAACGATGCATGCAAGAGAAGGGCTTTTCTGAACAGGTTGCCAAGCGAGTCTGTTCATCGAAACGCACCTCCACCAACTCAGTTTATGGGTATAGGTGGAAAGTGTGGTTGGATTGGTGTGTCGGAAGGCAAGTGGATCCCTTCAGTCCTTCAGTAAACTTACTTGCTGAATTTCTCATATATTTATTTGAGGTGAGGAATCTTACGCCAGTAGCAATTAAAGGCTATAGATCGGCTATTGCTACTACGCTTAGGCATTTCTCGGACATTAACTACAGTAACCAGCCTGTAATATCTAATGTTATCAGGAGTTTGGAACTGGAGAGACCTAAGGTTTCTTCTCCAGTTCCGAAATGGAATCTTCCATTGGTTCTGGGTGTCCTGTCCAAACCTCCCTTTGAAACTTTAACTTCTTGTTCGTTAAAGTTTCTGACTTTTAAGACAGTATTTCTTATTGCCTTAGCGTCTGGTCGCAGGCGGAGTGAGATTCACGCTTTATCAGCCGACGAAGCATGTGTTAATTTCACACACGACGAGTCGGCTGTTGAGCTGCATACCTATCCGGGTTTTCTTGCTAAGAATCAACTTCCGTCTGTGGTACACACCGGTATTACTATACCAGCCCTTCCTCGTGATACTGACGACAGTACCGTTCAGCTTTGTCCTGTCAGAGCCCTCAAAGCCTATCTTAAGAGGGTGTCTCACATACGGAAGAGTCGCCATAGACTATTCATCTCCTTTCGTCATAACTGGATAAAGGAGGTGTCGGCGTCTACTATTTCCAGTTGGATTGTAGAGACGATTAAGTTAGCCTACAGTCTCTCCGGGGAGTAGGAATCATGTCCTGACCATGTCAATGCCCATGAAGTTAGGGCTCTGTCTACGTCATGGGCATGGCTCAATAATGTCCCCTTAGAGAAGGTTTTAAGGGCAGGTTATTGGAGTTCAGAGAGCTCGTTTATACGGTTTTATTTACGGAACACACTGCCACATGCACGTGGTTTGTTTGCCTTGGGTCCCTTAGTGGCTGCCCAGTCTGTTATCACCTCTCGTTCAGTTTCGTCCGATTAGGTGCGTGTTCTCTATTTAACCGTTAATTTCGTTATGTAGCCTAACATTATGTGCTTCAGCTTATTGTATGTATTCACGTTCGCCGTTCGGTCGTACGTTTTGCTTACAAAAGTTTTTGGCTGTGTCAAGGGACTTACGTCCTAGGTAATGTTCTGGCTTCTTGAACTGTCTGGTTAACTGGAAGTACGTTAATTGACCAGTCGTCCGGGGCCTTCACGCTATAAGCCCTGTTGATGACCGTTAGCTGACGTTAGCGGGTGAGTTATAGTTCCTATATCACGCTGCAGCTATGTAGGTTCGTTTCTTGTCCGTATTTCGTCCCACCTCATTCAGTTATAGTCAGCACTGGTTATGGCGATATCTGGTTGATATGTAACAGATCTTTAAAAATTGTGTTAACACGTAATTTTTATATCTTTAAATATACAAACCAGATATCGCCATTAACTAAATTCCCACCCCACTAGGCCGCTATGTCCATGTCTTAGACATGACCCTCGAAAAGAGGAAGTGATCTTGGTCAGACAAGCGCTTGCTTGTAGTTCCGGTCACATGTTGTTTATCAATGGCGGCCTTGCTTACGGAAACGAATTGTTATCGGTATATCTGTTGGGCAAGCGAGTTGCTAGCACTGGTTATGGCGATATCTGGTTTGTATATTTACAGATATAAAAATTACGTGTTAACACAATTTTTAAAGATTCACCAGTCCATGTCAGTTACTTGGTGTTGAATGGGTTAACATCATGCACCAGTCCATGTCAGTTACTTGGTTTTGAATGGGTTAAATATCATGCACCAGTCCATGTCAGTTACTTGGTGTTGAATGGGTTATATATCATGCACCAGTCCATGTCAGTTACTTGGTGTTGAATGGGTTAATATCATGCACCAGTCCATGTCAGTTACTTGG
>CM026397.1:53852541-53873041 GCA_014843695.1 Archivesica marissinica | reverse complement strand
TTCCCCTAGAGCCCGACATTCGTTAGATTGTCAAATCCTGGATTACTTCCCCTCAGTACTATGGATTACTTCCCCTAGAGCCCGACATTCGTTAGATTGTCAAATCCTGAATTACGTCCCCTCAGTATTGTGGATTACTTCCCCTAGAGTCTGACATTCGTTAGATTGTCAAATCCTGGATTACGTCCCCTCAGTACTGTGGATTACTTCCCCTAGAACCCAACATTTGTTAGATTGTCAAATCCTGGATTACGTCCCCTCAGTACTGTGATTACTTCCCCTAGAGCCGACATTCATCTCTGATTGTCAGATCCGGATTACTCCCCTCAGTACTATGGATTACTTCCCCTAGAGCGCGAATTTCATTAGATTGTCCAATCTGATTACTTCCCCTCAGTACTGTAGATTACTTCCCCTAGAGCGCGACTTCATTAGATTGTCAAATCCTGGATTACTTCCCCTCAGTACTAGGATTACTTCCCCTCAGTGCGATTCTAGATGTCAAATCCTGATTACTTCCCTCAGTACTAGGATTACTTCCCTAGAGCCCGACATTCATAGATTGTCAAATCCTGGATTACTTCCCCTCAGTACTATGGATTATCCCCTCAGTACTATGGATTACTTCCCCTCAGTACTGTAGATTACTTCCCTAGAGCGCGACATTCATTAGATTGTCAAATTCTGGATTACTTCCCCTCAGTACTATGGATTACTTCCCCTCAGTACTATGGATTACTTCCCCTCAGTACTATGGATTACTTTCCCCTCAGTACTATGGATTACTTCCCCTCAGTACTGTGGATTACTTCCCCTAGAGCCCGACATTCATTAGATTGTCAAATCCTGGATTACTTCCCCTCAGTACTGTAGATTACTTCCCCTAGAGCCCGACATATGTTAGATTGTCAAATCCTGGATTACTATCCCTCAGTACTATGGATTACTTCCCCTAGAGCCCGACATTCGTTAGATTGTCAAATCCTGGATTACTTCCACTCAGTACTATGGATTACTTCCCCTAGAGCCGATTCGTTAGATTGTCAAATCCTGGATTACGTCCCCTCAGTACTGTGGATTACTTCCCCTAGAGCCCAACATTTGTTAGATTGTCAAATCCTGGATTACGTCCCCTCAGTACTGTGGATTACTTCCCCTCAGTACTGTGGATTACTTCCCCTAGAGCGCGACATTCATTAGATTGTTAAATCCTAGATTACTTCCCCTCAGTACTATGGATTACTTCCCCTAGAGCCCGACATTCATTAGATTGTCAAATCCTGGATTACTTCCCCTCAGTACTATGGATTACTTCCCCTCAGTACTATGGATTACTTCCCCTCAGTACTGTAGATTACTTCCCTAGAGCGCGACATTCATTAGATTGTCAAATTCGTGGATTACTTCCCTCAGTACTATGTTTTTGGGGTTTGTTGTTGGTTTTTGTTTGGTTTTGGGGTTGTTGTTTGATTACTTCCCCTCAGTACTATGGATTACTTCCCCTGGGTTTTGTTGTTTGTTTTTGTTGGTTTTTGTTGGTTTTTGTTGTTTTTGGGGTTTTGTTGTTTGGGTTTTTCAGTACTGTAGATTACTTCCCTAGAGCGCGACATCATTAGATTGTCAAATCTGGGTTACTTCCCCTCAGTACTATGGATTACTTCCCCTCAGTACTATGGATTACTTCCCCTCAGTACTGTGGATTACTTCCCCTAGAGCCCGACATTCATTAGATTGTCAAATCCTGGATTACTTCCCCTCAGTACTGTAGATTACTTCCCCTAGAGCCCGACATATGTTAGATTGTCAAATCCTGGATTACTATCCCTCAGTACTTGGATTACTTCCCCTAGAGCCCGACATTCGTTAGATTGTCAAATCCTGGATTACTTCCCCTCAGTACTATGGATTACTTCCCCTAGAGCCCGACATACGTTAGATTGTCAAATCCTGGATTACGTCCCCTCAGTACTGTGGATTACTTCCCCTAGAGCCCGACATTCGTTAGATTGTTAGATCCTGGATTACTTCCCCTCAGTACTATGGATTACTTCCCCTAGAGCCCGACATTCGTTAGATTGTCAAATTGTTGTTGTTGTGGATTACTTCCCCTAGAGCCCGACATTCGTTAGATGTTAAATCCTGGATTACTTCCCTCAGTATGGATTACTTCCCCTAGAGCGCGAATTGTTTGATGTCAAATCCTGATTACGTCCCCTCAGTATTGTGGATTACTTCCCCTAGAGTCTGACATTCGTTAGATTGTCAAATCCTGGATTACGTCCCCTCAGTACTGTGGATTACTTCCCCTAGAGCCCAACATTTGTTAGATTGTCAAATCCTGGATTACGTCCCCTCAGTACTGTGGATTACTTCCCCTAGAGCCCGACATTCGTTTGATTGTTAGATCCTGGATTACTATCCCTCAGTACTATGGATTACTTCCCCTAGAGCCCGACATTCGTTAGATTGTCAAATCCTGGATTACTTCCCCTCAGTACTATGGATTACTTCCCCTAGAGCGCGACATTCATTAGATTGTCAAATCCTAGATTACTTCCCCTCAGTACTATGGATTACTTCCCCTAGAGCCCGACATTCATTAGATTTGTCAAATCCTGGATTACTTCCCCTCAGTACTATGGATTACTTCCCCTCAGTACTATGGATTACTTCCCCTCAGTACTGTAGATTACTTCCCTAGAGCGCGACATTCATTAGATTGTCAAATTCTGGATTACTTCCCCTCAGTACTATGGATTACTTCCCCTCAGTACTATGGATTACTTCCCCTCAGTACTGTAGATTACTTCCCTCAGTACATTCATTACTTCTCAAATCCTGGATTACTTCCCCTAGTGCTGACATTCTTAGAGTACTATGGATTACTTCCCCTCAGTACTGTGGATTACTTCCCCTAGAGCCCGACATTCGTTAGATTGTCAAATCCTGGATTACTTCCCCTCAGTACTGTGGATTACTTCCCCTAGAGCCCGACATTCGTTAGATTGTCAAATCCTGGATTACTTCCCCTCAGTACTATGGATTACTTCCCCTAGAGCCCGACATTCGTTAGATTGTCAAATCCTGGATTACGTCCCCTCAGTACTGTGGATTACTTCCCCTAGAGCCCGACATTCGTTCGATTGTTAGATCCTGGATTACTTCCCCTCAGTACTATGGATTACTTCCCCTAGAGCCCGACATTCGTTAGATTGTCAAATCCTGAATTACGTCCCCTCAGTATTGTGGATTACTTCCCCTAGAGTCTGACATTCGTTAGATTGTCAAATCCTGGATTACGTCCCCTCAGTACTGTGGATTACTTCCCCTAGAGCCCAACATTTGTTAGATTGTCAAATCCTGGATTACGTCCCCTCAGTACTGTGGATTACTTCCCCTAGAGCGCGACATTCATTAGATTGTCAAATCCTAGATTACTTCCCCTCAGTACTATGGATTACTTCCCCTAGAGCCCGACATTCATTAGATTGTCAAATCCTGGATTACTTCCCCTCAGTACTGTGGATTACTTCCCCTAGAGCGCGACATTCATTAGATTGTCAAATCCTAGATTACTTCCCCTCAGTACTATGGATTACTTCCCCTAGAGCGCGACATTCATTAGATTGTCAAATCCTAGATTACTTCCCCTCAGTACTATGGATTACTTCCCCTAGAGCGCGACATTCATTAGATTGTCAAATCCTAGATTACTTCCCCTCAGTACTATGGATTACTTCCCCTAGAGCCCGACATTCGTTAGATTGTCAAATCCTGGATTACGTCCCCTCAGTACTATGGATTACTTCCCCTAGAGCCCGACATTTGTTTATGGGAGGAAGTAATGCAGCAGCTAATGACTGCGTGCCTTTGCCGGAAGCATTGCTCAGAGAAACGCATGTTGTCTTATTCTTTAGATCACTAGTTATTTCATTGTATTTTATTTTCGCTGTGATTCGAGAAAGAATACCCATGCATATAAGCAGGGTTCCCTCTGTCTGAATGATTGTCTGCGCCACTTCTGTCGCCAATTGAATAACACTGGAGCCAATTAAAAAAACTTGGAACCAACTAAGAGCCATTGACAAGACATGTGCCAAAAAAAAGAAATTAAAAAAAAGAAAAAGTTTATGGCGATTGACAGTGGGAAGGAACCCTGTATAAGATTTCACAAACACTGGAAAAGTGATTGGCAGTCGTGATAGCGCAGTTGTAGCAGGTATGCTTCAGGTGCGAAAGGCCCTTAGGCAGCAAGGCGCTTAACTTCCACATTGCCTCTTATCTCTCCCTCATGGCGATGCATTCCATTAGGAATGAGGTCTCGAGAGTGATTACGCTAATGCTGTAAGAACTTGTTTCGCAATCGAGCTAAAATAAATTGTATAACCTAAGGTGAGTAAAGAGCTGCAGCGAATATTAATGTGATCTACAGTATAGCTGGAATATCACAGTATGACTTTTGATGACTTTTGATGTTTGTGTTCAAATAAAAAAAGTGTTTGTTTATTATAGTGTCACCCACCCCTATTTGAAGGGCCAGCCATTTCTGACTTATGAGACACCTCTTTTTATGAACATCAATACTTCCCGATACTTGTGTTTTACGTTTATTTATCGTTGCTACCGGTTGCTCATATGAGCAACGCCTCCTGAAGAGATTAGTCATTTTAGATTTTTGGAGGATAGTGCAATGATACAGACAGAGACCCATTCCAGTGTCTCCTCTGGTTCTTTTACATGCAGTGTAAAGCACCGACACAAGACCTCAGTTTAATGTCCCATCTGAAAGACTGTTCATTTTATTAGGGTCAGATGAGGGATCGAACCTACGATCCCTGGATTACCAGTCCAGCGTGTTACCACTGGGCTACAGATCCGTCTGTATATATAATGGCTATTTGTGTCTCCTTCAGTTTTATTTGCTGATCTCCTTGTCTACTTTCCTGCTGTTCTCTGGATTTTCTTGGCAAGAAAACTTAATCCAAAAGATGCTGACTCCTCTGTAAGTAACTTACAATTTCTTGGAAATAAATACAATTCTGATTGGCTGATTCAGCCCATGTGATCGCTGTTTCATAACCCAATGAATTTGGTCTGGAGTTCGAGCCCCGCTGGAGCCATTACGATTGTGTCCTTAGGCAAGGCATTTAAATTCCACGTTGCCTCTTCTCTCCCTCGTGGCGATGGATTCCATCAGGAATGAGGTCTCGAGAGTGATTTATATAAGTTGAAAGAACTTGTTTCGCAATCGAGCTAAAATAAATTTGTATAAAAATAAAAAAAAAATGAATTTGCAAAATTATTCTATTCTCATTAAAATATTCATAGCGGACTACTTTTTGTATGGTGTAACGAATCAAAAAGACAATTTAGTCTATACAAATTTGTTTTAGCTCGATTGCGAAACAAGTTCTTACGACTTATATTAATCACTCTCGAGATCTCATTCCTGATGGAATCCATCGCCACGAGGGAGAGGGAAGAGGCAAAAAGACAACTTGTTTTGTAAATTTATAAAATATTAGTTGTAATTATAACAATTCTTTTTCTTCGTTTCATCGAGGTATGAAACTTAATTTGCATAAAAAACCAAAGTGTTAAAGCGACACTACATCAGTGAAAACACAATTTCTACAGAATGTATTTTCCTATTATATGGTATAATTTTTTTCCAAATATTTGCCTCAAATACTGAGTATTTCAACAAATAAACAAACGTCGTATGCGTATGCGTAATACTAGTACCAACGCGTTTATCCTGAATAACACTAGTTATGGTACATATTTATCGTGATATCTCACATGTGTGCCTATGCATATTTATTTGTAGACTAATCTTAGTTAAATTATCTTTAAACGAAAGTATCGCATGTTTAGTATTGACTTCAATGACAACAAACGTCAATTCACGATTCGTGGATGACCGTAATATGAAATCCTACTTTCACTTTTGAAAGTTTGTATACCACAAAAACACTGTTTATGAGAGTGTTCGAATGTATTCTGAAGAATTTGTACATTGTAGTAGCATTAAATTTATACTTGAAAAAAATTCATTTTATTTGCTTTTTGCGATGTAATGTTGTTTGTGACTCACTTTAGATTGGATTTTTGGTGTCCTTGTCTTTATCATCTCTGCCTTCTCTTTCAGATGAAAAACTTTCTGCTGATGTTGATGTACCCAGGACTTATTCTCATAGACTACGGCCACTTCCAGTATCCTTTCATACCACCACTGATACATGACGCGGCTGATTAGTAGCAAGCTCAGTAAAACATGCATTTCATCTTCTACTACTTGTTAACATATTTAGCCTTTTACTCCACATAAACACCATTAACGCTTCCCACATATGTGCCGCCTAAACAATCTTCAAAGATACCATGTTTAACCTTACACTGAACACAAGATGTATCACAGACAATTTTGGTTAATGGAAATTTATCGGCGAATTGAAGCGTTTGTTTCATTTTGGTTAACCCATTTCATTCTGGATACCGTTCAAACAGTATTTGCAAAGAACATAGAACCAGATCAACCACCACGGAACGTGCTGTCTGATCAGGCTCTATGCTGTTTGCTATTCAGATGATCTTGCTAAGACACTTGGCTATTTAGCAAACAACATAGATCCTGATCAGCATGCAGCGTCACGCTGCGGCTGATCTGGATCTATGTTGTTTGCAAAAGCCTTTAAATGTTTCCAGAATGAAATGGGTTAATTAAGGGAATCAACTCCGAAACAATGTTGGAACTGCGATAAATGCCGGACACCCGGGCCGATAGTCTGGAAAATATTGGCGGAGCGTATAATTATATAATATGCTTTTTGTGCTGTTTTTAAAAAGTAAAACACGAATGCAATGTAATTGAAATTGTTCATACTTTATGTACAATGGAACATGTTTCAAAAATGAGCACGGACGGTGACATGTCTTTTTGTTTTCACAATTGGATTTAATAGGTATAAAATATTAAAATATTACAAAATCATTGAAAAGAATGCAAATCGCCTTTACCGTACTTACTCGCCTATAAGACGACTCGCCTATAAGACGACCCCCTACTTTGGTTCTGTAATCTGTGGATTTGGCATGCACTCGCATATAAGACGGGTTGATAAAATTGACATCAAGAGTTGGAGAAATTTTCCGATAATAAGATTTTTTGTGAACAATAACATAATGTTTTATTGCTAATTACTCAAAAAATCCGACATATGTAAATTAATCCACGGCATAATTATACAAGGACAACCTTTCTTACAGACACAGCCAATCAGATCGATCATTAAACGGTTAGCCCGCATAAGATCACCTTAGACACGACAAATTTGCATATTGTCCCATGCATGCCACATTTAGAATGTGCCATAGTGGCATGGGACAATACGCAGGTGTTGTTAGGTAAACTGCTCGTCGCTCAGATGGGAAACCGGTCGCGACAGTAAATAAACATAAATTAAAAATACAAAAACAATTAGAAATGTCACACAAACTTGTGAAATTATCAACAAAATATGATGTTTTGTCCAGTTAGGCCGGGATAATTGATATGATTACTTTTGGTTATTGCGTCGGGTAGTTTTTTTTGAAAGTGGTACATATATTCCAAGTGAGTTTTAAAACAAATATTGCAAACTGACGTCGGCGAATTGAAATATTTTATAGTTATGGCAGGGTTATCAAAGCGAGGGAAAATATATTTTCAACCTGTATTCTGTATAGGTTTGGTACATAATTCAGAAAAAATTAACATTTACTTGGCCTGCACATGTCAAAATGTCATTAGTTTCCACAGCTGTCGGCACAGATCAAAGAAATATGTAAGTTACATCAAAGAGAATTAGCTCCCTCGCTTCCATTTTTATGATGCATGTGTGAAAAACTGAAATTACATTGCCCATCGGTGAATGACTGAAGTTTTTTCCCCCTTCAGCCCATGTCCATATATGGAAATCGATGTAAGGTTAAACTGCTCTCCAGGTACTCACACTACACACGTGTTGGTTCGTTGCTATGGATACGCTATACTAATGGATAATAGGGACTGTTTCAAGAGGTATGAAGAAAGGGGGGCGTTTAAAGGAGTCCCAGATATACTTTTAAACGTTTAAACGGGGGTATATAGTAATTATTGAATTAAGAATGGTCCAGGGCTAGAATCTTTCGTGATTTTTAATTTACCAAGGTGTTCATTTAACCCTTTCAACACCACAGACCTCTAAATAGGCTTACAAAAAGTGTAGATCCAGATGAGCCGGCTCGTGACGAGCCGTCTCATCAGGATCTGCACTTTTTGCCAGTGATATGACTATTTTTAGACATAATTACCCATTTTGATAAATGAACTTGTCCAAATGTGATTTTCTGATTCATTTATTGGTTTATGAATATCATGGACCAGTCCATGTGAGTTACTTGGTGTTGAATGGGTTAATACCCAAAGTCGGTGAAAAAATGTATAAAAAGGGATCAAATTGGCCCAAAAAATATATAGGTGGCTGACATTTAGAAAACGCCGAACCAGCCGATTTTGACAGACAATTTTTAGGCGATGCTTTGTGACCCACTTATAAGACGGGACCCCGAGTTTGAGCCTTAAATCAGCTGAAAATATACCCGTCTTATAGGCGAGTAAGTACGGTAAGTAATTCATGTCAGAATGTTTGGACCGTCTGATTCCGAATATTACTACAAAGATGGATAAATAATCCAACAAAGGAATGGTTTTAAAATTTATTAGAACAATCTTGATGTTTCGACCCTGAACAGCTCTTCATTATTCATTTGGAATGCAATATACAAAATATGTTTACTAAGCGCACAAATTGATGATTTGGTAGTCACATAACTTGTAGATTTAAGAATACAAAAATACAGTAAAAATATTATTTCTGAATGTACTTGTTCCTCCTTAGCTCGACTTAATAGATATAACTGCGTCAGTCTGGGGCTTGCACTGGCAGCTGTGAGCAGTCTAGCCAGCAACATGGATGTGCTGGGCTCGGCACTGTTCTGTCTGGCCCTCAACTACAAACAGATGGAGCTGTACCATGCCGTGCCATTCTTCTGCTTCCTGCTTGGCACGTGTTTGAAGGACTTTAGGCATGGAGGGTAACCAAGCTTTAACAAGTCATTAAAATAATTGTTGAAAGTTTCACTTACCACAACAGCGAGTTGGTCTATTGTTTAGATGTGGCATTTTCTCTGTCACTGGTCGAGTTCCACTGCTTTGAAACAGTGAAAGATGGCATTTTCTCTGTCACTACTTGAGTTTTGTATTCCTGCACGGTTGGATGTACTTTTGAATGTTAGTGATTTTCAGACAATCATGAATAGTTAATTATAAAGTAATATATTCTAATGAATTTGTTTTGTCTGTAGTTTTTAATTTTGATAGCCACTATAAACTAAGTTGATAATTATACCGGAACTATTTCTTATTATGGGCGTTCACACTAGCAGAATGGTTGTGTGGTTGTGTATTGTAGTGCAATGAGGCTCCCGACAAGGGCTGTTTGAAAATAATAATTTGAAAACAAATATTACATTAGCCAAAATCATTGGAAATCATAAAAGAAAAAGAAGATTTGTGTTTATTAGTTTAAGATGGGATTTTATTTCATCACCGAAATTTGTATTTCCACGAGTGGCCGTAGCCAAATATACTCTATATTTATATAGGTTGACCTAATTAGTTCTGAAATATTCCTGCTTAGGGCCCACTTGAATTTAACATTATAACATTATGTCATAGATGTACATACTCAATAATTATTGC
Organism: Archivesica marissinica; assembly: GCA_014843695.1. Classification (NCBI taxonomy): domain Eukaryota; kingdom Metazoa; phylum Mollusca; class Bivalvia; order Venerida; family Vesicomyidae; genus Archivesica; species Archivesica marissinica. Next base: position 53,863,257 of record CM026397.1, on the reverse strand, counting down.
AACAGTACATAGTTGCACCATTCAATATATACTATGGGTTCGAGAGTGATAAATATAAGTTTTAGAACTTGCTTCGCAATTGTTGTAAAATAAATAAACTTTAAACTTTATGATTTTGTTCTCGTGTTAACATTGATCATTACATTGATCAATGTTAACATGAGATACATCATACTTAATGATCAATATTAACATGAGATATATCACACTTAATGATCAATGTTAACAAGAGATATATCATGCTTAATGATCAATGTTAACATGAGATATATCATGCTTAATGATCCATGTTAACATGAGATATATCACGCTTAATGATCAATGTTAACATGAGATACATCATATTTAATGATCAATATTAACATGAGATATATCACACTTAATGATCAATGTTAACAAGAGATATATCATGCTTAATGATCAATGTTAACATGAGATATATCATGCTTAATGATCCATGTTAACATGAGATATATCATGCTTAATGATCAATGTGAACATGAGATATATCATGCTTAATGATCAATGTGAACATGGGGAGATATATCATGCTTAATGATCAATGTTAACATGAGATATATCACTCTTAATGATCAATGTTAACATGAGATATATCATGCTTAATGATCAATGTTAGCATGAGATATATCATGCTTAATGATCAATGTGAACATGGGGAGATATATCATGCTTAATGATCAATGTTAACATGAGATAAAACACTCTTAATGATCAATGTTAACATGAGATATATCATGCTTAATGATCAATGTTAACATGAGATATATCATGCTTAATGATCAATGTGAACATGAGATATATCATGCTTAATGATCAATGTGAACATGAGATATATCATGCTTAATGATCAATGTGAACATGGGGAGATATATCATGCTTAATGATCAATGTTAACATGATACATATCACTCTTAATGATCAATGTTAACATGAGATATATCATGCTTAATGATCAATGTTAACATGAGATATATCACGCTTAATGATCAATGTTAACATGAGATATATCACGCTTAATGATCAATGTTAACATGAGATATATCATGCTTAATGATCAATGTGAACATGGGGAGATATATCATGCTTAATGATCAATGTTAACATGAGATATAGCATGTTTAATGATCAATGTGAACATGGGAGATATATCATGCTTAATGATCAATGTGAACATGGGGAGATATATCATGCTTAATGATCAATGTTAACATGAGATATATCACTCTTAATGATCAATGTTAACATGAGATATATCATGCTTAATGATCAATGTTAACATGAGATAGATCACGCTTAATGATCAATGTTAACATGAGATATATCATGCTTAATGATCGATGTTAACATGAGATATATCATGCTTAATGATCAATGTGAACATGGGGAGATATATCATGCTTAATGATCAATGTTAACATGAGATATAGCATGTTTAATGATCAATGTTAACATGAGATATATCATGCTTAATGATCAATGTGAACATGGGGAGATATATCATGCTTAATGATCAATGTTAACATGAGATATATCATGCTTAATGATCAATGTTAACATGAGATATATCAAGCTTAATGATCAATGTTAACATGAGATATATCATGCTTAATGATCAATGTGAACATGGGGAGATATATCATGCTTAATGATCAATGTTAACATGAGATATATCATGCTTAATGATCAATGTTAACATGAGATATAGCATGTTTAATGATCAATGTTAACATTAGATATATCATGCTTAATGATCAATGTGAACATGGGGAGATATATCATGCTTAATGATCAATGTTAACATGAGATACATCATACTTAATGATCAATATTAACATGAGATATATCACACTTAATGATCAATGTTAACAAGAGATATATCATGCTTAATGATCAATGTTAACATGAGATATATCATGCTTAATGATCCATGTTAACATGAGATATATCACGCTTAATGATCAATGTTAACATGAGATACATCATACTTAATGATCAATATTAACATGAGATATATCACACTTAATGATCAATGTTAACAAGAGATATATCATGCTTAATGATCAATGTTAACATGAGATATATCATGCTTAATGATCCATGTTAACATGAGATATATCACGCTTAATGATCAATGTTAACATGAGATATATCATGCTTAATGATCAATGTTAACATGAGATATATCACACTTAATGATCAATGTTAACAAGAGATATATCATGCTTAATGATCAATGTTAACATGAGATATATCATGCTTAATGATCAATGTTAACATGAGATATATCATGCTTAATGATCAATGTGAACATGAGATATATCATGCTTAATGATCAATGTGAACATGGGGAGATGTATCATGCTTAATGATCAATGTTAACATGATACATATCACTCTTAATGATCAATGTTAACATGAGATATATCACGCTTAATGATCAATGTTAACATGAGATATATCATGCTTAATGATCAATGTGAACATGGGGAGATATATCATGCTTAATGATCAATGTTAACATGAGATATAGCATGTTTAATGATCAATGTTAACATGAGATATATCATGCTTAATGATCAATGTGAACATGGGGAGATATATCATGCTTAATGATCAATGTTAACATGAGATATATCACTCTTAATGATCAATGTTAACATGAGATATATCACGCTTAATGATCAATGTTAACATGAGATATATCACGCTTAATGATCGATGTTAACATGAGATATATCATGCTTAATGATCAATGTGAACATGGGGAGATATATCATGCTTAATGATCAATGTTAACATGAGATATAGCATGTTTAATGATCAATGTTAACATGAGATATATCATGCTTAATGATCAATGTGAACATGGGGAGATATATCATGCTTAATGATCAATGTTAACATGAGATATATCATGCTTAATGATCAATGTTAACATGAGATATATCACGCTTAATGATCAATGTTAACATGAGATATATCATGCTTAATGATCAATGTGAACATGGGGAGATATATCATGCTTAATGATCAATGTTAACATGAGATATATCATGCTTAATGATCAATGTTAACATGAGATATAGCATGTTTAATGATCAATGTTAACATTAGATATATCATGCTTAATGATCAATGTGAACATGGGGAGATATATCATGCTTAATGATCAATGTTAACATGAGATATATCATGCTTAATGATCAATGTTAACATGAGATATATCATGCTTAATGATCAATGTGAACATGGGGAGATATATCATGCTTAATGATCAATGTTAACATGAGATATATCACGCTTAATGATCAATGTTAACATGATATATATCACGCTTAATGATCAATGTTAACATGAGATATATCATGCTTAATGATCAATGTGAACATGGGGAGATATATCATGCTTAATGATCAATGTTAACATGAGATATAGCATGTTTAATGATCAATGTTAACATGGGGAGATATATCATGCTTAATGATCAATGTTAACATGAGATATATCACTCTTAATGATCAATGTTAACATGAGATATATCATGCTTAATGATCAATGTTAACATGAGATATATCATGCTTAATGATCAATGTTAACATGAGATATATCACACTTAATGATCAATGTTAACATGAGATATATCATGCTTAATGATCAATGTGAACATGGGGAGATATATCATGCTTAATGATCAATGTTAACATGAGATATAGCATGTTTAATGATCAATGTTAACATGAGATATATCATGCTTAATGATCAATGTGAACATGGGGAGATATATCATGCTTAATGATCAATGTTAACATGAGATATATCACTCTTAATGATCAATGTGAACATGGGAGATATATCATGCTTAATGATCAATGTTAACATGAGATATATCACGCTTAATGATCAATGTTAACATGAGATATATCACGCTTAATGATCAATGTTAACATGAGATATATCATGCTTAATGATCCATATTAACAACATGAGAACAAGCCACCAAGCAATCAATCACACGTTAGCACTGTGTAAAATTAAAGATAATAACTTGCAAAACATGACGTTAGTTTTTTTTTATATTTTTTTTATTTATTATTATTTATTTTTTATTTTATGACATACATACAAAGTTTTCACATGTAAACAATATATATAGCACTGAATGAACTACATGACGTTAGTTACGTACATTTACGTCACTTGTCGTGCTTGACGACATGACAGTTGGAACAAAATCCGCGTAATAATGCACGAGATGTATGACACAAGATTTTCGAGACAAATGTATGAACGTAATGTATGGGCTAACCAACAAACAAAATATCTATAGAACCCATTTACGGTTACAATAATAATGCATCACCTTTAAAAACCATTATCATAAAATTTGCAAGTATTACCTACCGTAGTCTAACACAAATCTTTTCATCTTAATATATTACTCCTGCATTAACCCTTTCAACCCCACAGGCCTCTAAATAGGCTTATGAAAAGTGTAGATCCAGATGAGCCGGCTCGTGACAAGCCGTCTCATCAGGATCTGCACTTTTTTGCCAGTAATAATTATTACTATTTTTAGATAAAATTACCCATTTTGATAAATGAACTGGTCCAAAGGTAATTTTCTTATTAATTTATTGGTCTGAAAATATGTACCAGTCCATGTCAGTTATTTGGGGTTGAATGGGTTAAAGTACAAGATTGGTGACCCAATAATTCTCAGTAAATAACTTACTAATAGATGTGTATTTAATTGTATGTTAACCCATTCAAACTCGAGTAACTTACATGGACTGGTGCATGATATTTTTAGATCAATAAATTAATAAGAAAATTACCTTTGGATCAGTTCATTTATGAAAATGTGTAATTTTATCTAAAAATAGTAGTAATTATTATTGGCAAAAAGTGTAGATCCAGATGAGCCGGCTCATGACGAGTTTTTAAAAGTCTATTTAGAGGCCTCTAGTGTTGAAAGGGTTAAAGGACATTGTCGCCAGATCCCAAAATGAACAACAATTAATTAATTAAATACCATATTCTAATAGTGCAATGATACAGACAGAGACCCATTCCAGAGTCTCCTCTGGTTCTTTTACGTGCACGGTGTAAAGCACCGACACGAGACCTCGATTTAACATCCCATCTGAAAGACTGCTAATTTTATTAGGGTCAGACGGGGGATCGAACCTGCTATCCCTGGATTACCAGTCCAGCGTGTTACTACTGGACTACAGATCCGTCTGTGCAGAATTTGTTCATTATAGAGTAATATTATTAACGATAAGTAAGATATTATATACGTTAAGTAAGATATCATATTCGCTAAGTGAGATATTATATATGCTAAGTAAGATATTATATACGCTAAGTGAGATATTATATATGCTAAGTACGATATTATATACGCTAAGTAAGATATTATATATGCTAAGTACGATATTATATATGCTAAGTATGATATTATATACGCTAAGTATGATATTATATACGCTAAGTAAGATGTTATATACGCTAAGTGAGATATTATATATGCTAAGTAAGATATTATATACGCTAAGTAAGATATTATATACGCTAAGTGAGATATTATATATGCTAAGTAAGATATTATATACGCTAAGTAAAATATTATATAGACTATGATAAATATGATTAATTTCTATTAATTTTCAGGATTGCGAAACTCGTAAAAATAGGTTTGACAGTTGTTCTGGTTTTCGGTATTTGTTGGGCGCCATTCCTGTACAGTGTAGATTCAGCTAAACAAGTGTTGCATAGACTGTTTCCATTTGCGAGGGGAGTTTTTGAGGTATTTCTTTTTAAAATTCAGTTTCAGCAGAAGTGCTTTATAATAGCATACAGACATCTGTGTGACCGTCTGTTTATTCCGAAGCACTTGTTTCTGTCATAAGTTGACAATATAGCAAGAGATTCCATTCACACAAAACCAGAGCTGTAGCTAGACGTTTCAAATAGGGAGACATGGATGTAATTTGTTGACTTATCCTAATATCGTCTATATATTTTATATGAAAAACTTCTCCCTGTTCTCTAAGGGGGACTATTTCTCCTTAACCCATTTCATTCTGGATACCGTTCAAACAGTATTTGCAAAGAACATAGAGCCAGATCAACCGCCACGGAACGTGCTGTCTGATCAGGCTCTATGCTGTTTGCTATTCAGATGATCTTGCTAAGACACTTGGCTATGTAGCAAACAACATAGATCCTGATCAGCATGCAGCGTCACGCTGCGGCTGATCTGGATCTATGTTGTTTGCAAAAACCTTTAAATGTATCCAGAATGAGATGGGTTAATGGCCCTCTAGCTCAGGCCCTGAAAAGTATAAATAAATTACAATCGAACTTTGTTGCCTCGAACTTGATGGGTCCATGAATAATGGTTCGAGTAATGAGTGGTTTGAATCAAGGATAGTCAGTTTTGAATTACCCATGATAGTTAGTAAGTATGTGTATTAGGAGCTTACTGTTGGCTACTTGTTCCTGCAATACATCCAATATATCTACGCGGTTTGTGGATCTTTAAATGCATATTACAAACAAATCAAAGTCTGACCTCTATGATGGCTGTTTCTGATTGTTTGACCCCTAATGTGTGAATGTTCAATTCAATTCAATATATGGAGTGGAAGTCGTGATAGCGCAGTGGATGCGCGTTCGCTTCAGGTGCGAAAGGTCCGGAGTTCGAGCCCCGCTGGAGCCGTTACGATTGTGCCCTTAGGCAAGGCATTTAAATTCCACGTTGCCTCTTCTCTCTCCCTCGTGGCGATGGATTCCATCAGGAATGAGGTCTCGAGAGTGATTAATATAAGTTGACATAACTTGTTTCGCAATCGAGCTAAAATAAATTTGTATAAACTAATTCAATATATTTATTGCATTAAATATGATAACATATTTATAGCAAACAATACATAAACAAAGTACAATGGAAAGGCATGGATACATTTTCAGAAAAGCGGAGATGGTTGTGGTGTGTAAAATTGTTAATTTCTTGCTAAATTTGCGTAATATATAAATTTGGATAGGTTTTGAATAGTTTTCCTCTTAGTCTCGGAGAGTAAGTAAGGTAATGAACTTTTGTTCGGTAGTCGAAGTGTAATAGTAGCGTTTCTGATATTTTTTTCATAAATCTCTAAATTTAGGGCAAATAAGAAGAAAATGATACTCGCTTTCGGTCATTCTATAATTACACTATATACATGTTCTGAATGTATGTAGAACATGTTCTGGTAATTGTGTTGAGAGGTGATGAGTCTATGTAAGAAAGGGTTATCGTTTTATGGCATGCTATTATCCACATCAAGCAAGTCAACCCGAGTTTTGTTATAAAACGGGGGGGGGGGGATTACAAAACAAAGCAGACAAACGTAAAGTGCAATCTGCAAACAGCAAGGGATATTGTTTTGGCGTCATATGTGTGCGTCCGTAGCCAGTTCTCAGTAACCAATGGGTAGAATTTTATTAAGCTTAAAACAAATATGTTTCACCATAGTGTGGTGGTGCACGTGCACTTTTAGTGGAGATCGGTTCAGTAACACCGGAGTTGCTGCCCTTTACTGTGCATATTTCAGTATAAGTTATGTGTGTGTGTATACATGTATATATTTCAGTAAAGTTATGTGTGTGTGTATACATGTATATATTTCAGTATAAGTTATGTGTATACATGTATATATTTCAGTATAAGTAAGTATGTGTATACATGTATATATTTCAGTATAAGTTATGTTTGTGTGTATACATGTATATATTTCAGTATAAGTTATGTTTGTGTATACATGTATACATTTCAGTATAAGTTATGTTTGTGTGTATACATGTATATATTTCAGGATAAAGTATCGAATGTGTGGTGTTCTCTGTCAGTGATTGTTAAATGGAAGCAAGTGATGACGAGGGACAGCATTCTAAGCATGTGGTCGGTTAATATTGTTTCTCAGTGTGTCATCAAAGTGTTTAATATAGTTCCTGGGCCGTAGCATGTAGTTACAGGGCTGTAGCATGTAGTTCCTGGGCCGTAGCATGTAGTTACAGGGCCGTAGAATGTAGTTACAGGGCCGTAGCATGTAGTTTCTGGGCCGTATCATGTAGTTACAGGGCCATAGCATGTAGTTACAGGGCCGTAGCATGTAGTTACAGGGCCGTAGCATGTAGTTACAGGGCCGTAGCATGTAGTTCGGGCCGTAGCATGTAGTTACAGGGCCGTAGATGTAGTTACAGGGCCGTAGATGTAGTTCGGCCGTATCAAGTAGTTACAGGGCCGTATCATGTTACAGGGCCGTAGCATGTAGTTACAGGGCCGTATCATGTAGTTACAGGGCCGTATCATGTTACAGGGCCGTAGCATGTAGTTACAGGGCCGTATCATGTAGTTACAGGGCCATAGAATGTAGTTACAGGGCCGTAGCATGTAGTTACAGGGCCGTAGCATGTAGTTACAGGGCCGTAGCATGTAGTTACAGGGCCGTAGCATGTAGTTACAGGCCCGTAGCTCAAATAAGAATTATGTAATTTTTTTTGGATATGGTTATTTATCGTCGCCCCCTGGTTAATTGGGGTAACGCCTCCAGAAGTTTATGAGTAATTTTATTCGTTTGGAGGATAATGCAAGATACAGAAGACCCTCAAATTCCAGAAGCAGCCCTGGTTCTTTGACGTGCCCGGTGTATAAACAGCGATATAAGATACCCCATTTGAAAGGCTGTTTTATATTATTAGTCTTATTCAGGGGAATCGAACCTGCGATCCCTGTATTAGCAGTCCAATGTTTTTTTCCAATGTTAATACATATGATGAGAAAACACCAAAGAAATGATCCTCGTGTGGAATCCATATACGTCGTGATAGTGCAGTGGTAGCACGTTTGCTTCAGGTGCGAAAGGTCCCGAGTTCGAGCCACGCTGGAGCTGTTACGATTGTGCCCTTAGGCAAGGTATTTAAATTCCACATTGCCTCTTCTCTGTCCCTCGTGGCGATGGATTCCATCAGCAATGCTGTCTCGAGAGTGATTAATATAAGTTGTAAGAACTTGTTTCGCAATCGAGCTAAAATAAATTATTTGTATGCACTAATCCATATATCAATTAAACATGACTGGTTCAAAGTTTTAAGCCATAAATGTACTATGTTCATCAAGACAAGGGGCTTCCGTGGTCGAGGGGTTACGGTCGTGGACTTGAATTTCATGTGAGGAAGCTATCCAGCTGGAATACTGAAGGTCGGTGGTTCTACCCAGGTGCCCGTTCGTGTCTGAACTACTGCTCGGAGCGGCTCCCAGGGTCTTCCTCTACCAGTAATGAGCTGGAGAGTCGCCGTATCTCCTCGGCTGGTGCGATATTAATCCCTCAAAAACAAATAAACATCATCAAATCAATGTAAACCAGTTTACATTACAAACAATGGCATGATGCAGGCCCAAGATTTTTTTAGACATAGGCCCGCGGGCTTGTCAGATTTAAAGAGACAGGCCCGACTTGGATTTTGAAGGGCCCCGGGTATCGGGCTGTCCTATTTTTCGAGCACTGCCACCATGTGGTCATCATATTGAACAAAGGTAAATAGGTGGGCTAACATAGGCGAGGAATTGTGAATTCATACTAAAACAGTTGTACCGATACAATCAGAACTGGTTGATAAATGTGATACAATACAAAGCAAGCGCTGCGATGAAACGAGTGCACCGATATGACAAAGCAAAGTCTAAAAGGACAGACTTGTGTATTTTCAGTTTCAATTACAGTCTACATCTGTTATGTCGAATTCCGTCGGACTGAACAAAATACTTCGACATAACCGACGTTTGACTTAACGAAATTCGATATAAACAGATCCAGTTATATGTAAAATAATAGTGTCTGAAACGAGACTTTGATCCGACTTCGAGATAACCGGAGAATTCGACGGATGTAGACTGTATATACTTTCAGTTTCAACTAAGTTCTTTCAGTTTCAATTATATACTTTCAGTTTGTACACCACAGCAATTGGCTTGCTGCCTTCATCACTTAATCTTCTGTTCTGTCCAACTTTTAAAAAATTCAGATATGCACTGGTAAGTGTCACATCTACTACCATCTAGACACCATTCATGAAATGTGTGATTGTCTTAAAATCTTGCGGTACCGGTAAGTTCAGACACCATTCATGAAATGTGTGGTTTTCTTAAAATCTTGCAGTACCGGTAAGTTCAGGCCTCATACTTCTACTACCATCTAAATGGTGTTCATGAAATGTGTGGTTTTCTTAAAATCTTGCAGTACCGGTAAGTTCAGGCCTCATACTTCTACTACCATCTATGGTGTTCATGAAATGTGTGGTTTTCTTAAAATCTTGCAGTACCGGTAAGTTCAGGCCTCATACTTCTACTACCATCTAACTGGTGTTCATGAAATGTGTGGTTTTCTTAAAATCTTGCAGTACCGGTAAGTTCAGGCCTCATACTTCTACTACCATCTAAATGGTGTTCATGAAATGTGTGGTTTTCTTAAAATCTTGCAGTACCGGTAAGTTCAGGCCTCATACTTCTACTACCATCTAAATGGTGTTCATGAAATGTGTGGTTTTCTTAAAATCTTGCAGTACCGGTAAGTTCAGACACCATTCATGAAATGTGTGGGTTTCTTAAAATCTGGCAGTATCTGTAAGTTCAGGCCACATACTTCTACTACCATC